>CM052704.1:44064425-44110317 GCA_028551405.1 Uromys caudimaculatus | reverse complement strand
TTCTCTCTCTCTCTCTCTCTCTCTCTCTCTCTCTCTCTCTCTCTCTCTCACACACACACACACACACACACACACACACACACACACACACTGCATGTCATTCTTTTCTTAATTCACAGCCTTCTAATGACTTACACTTAATCACAGGCTTTCCGTTCTGGTGTTCACTTTCTCTCTCTAACTCCATAGTAAGCGCCACAAAAACAGATATAATTTGTTATCATTGTAGAGTAGTGGCACATTTCAGAATGTTTCAGTTGGTTAATTTATTATTAAATACATTTTGGGTTTTTTGTTGACATAAGTTTAATAAGCATGTATATGAACAGGGCAAAAGTAGACATCTTCATTAACATTTGCATTTTAAATGCTTTATATATATATATATATATACATATATATATTTATGACGAATCTTTTTTAGACTTATTTATTTATTTATTGCATATGAGTACACTGTAGTTGTCTTCAGGCACACCAGAAGAGGGCATTAGATCCCATTACAGATGGTTGTGAGGCACCATGTGGTTGCTGGGAATTGAACTCAGGACCTCTGCAAGAGCAGTCAGTGCTCTTAACTGTTGAGCCATCTCTCCAGCCCCTAAATGTTACATATTAACTGAAAACTAGTAAATGAAAAAACAGTTTCCTACCTGATTTTATGCAGTCTGATGATTTGCAAATGCCATCTAGAAAAAAGAGTAAATCTATAAGTATTGATAACATTTTCCAGGTTATTTTTACCTTTTGTTATTAAAAAAATTCTGCCAATTAAATAAGTATAATACTAAACATTATATACTACTTTTATTAAAAATAGTAAAAACTAAAAGAAATATAAAAGGGAAATGCTAAATTTAAGGATGACTACAACAAAAAAGTATGCTGTTATACCATATTCATCCACTAAACTCTGGAAATATTAAAGTAGTTGAATACTTCATTCATCATTCTGCAATCTTGTTTTCCCATTAAAGAGCCAATCTTTACTAATCCTTATTTCGAAAAACTTCCAAGACTCAAAATTTGAGTTCTTAGACTCCCATGAAACCTTTTAGAATTTCAGTGACACAACAGAAATTGATGAACAGCTATTACTGAAGTTAGACATAAAATTGTGTATATTTTAATCAAACAAAATTACACAAGTCTCATAAACATGAAAATACTGAATGTGCTTTCAATTAATAACTTAGCACAAACATATGGGTAGCGTACTTTATTCTAAGTTTATCATTTTAACATATGGATGCAAATCTTCTAAGTGAATCTGTGCATCACCCAAGTGTATCGAGGTAAATGGTGAGAGTATACAAACAGGACTGGTTCCCTTTTGCACTGGTTTCTGTGTGGGCATGGGAGACACTCACCATCATAGGTTGCATAGAGAGCAATCATTGTCACAGCTATGATAGTCAGGAGCAAGACAATCACAGAGAGGCTGATCTCCAGTGGAGTCCATCGCTGTTTCTTCTTTGGCTTTGGAGCATTGATATCAGTTATATCCATCTGACTTTCTGATCTTCCCATCACCTAAAATCTGTAAAATATACATATAAATATGAAAATATCATAAGTAGATAAAAAAGCATATGCATGCAATTCAGAAAAAGCATATCTGTGTGTGTGTGTGTATATATATTTACTATGCCTACATAAAAGGTCAATTTATTTTAAATTAAAAAACACACGATTTGCTTAAAGTCAAAATATTAAAGATGGAAGCAAAAAATTTTATAAAGAATATACATACATATGAATCTGATTGGTCCAGGCCCAATCAACTTTTTATATTCTTTTGTTTTTAAAAATACACACACACACACACACACACACACACACACAGGTGCATGAGTTTTTAAGAAAGAATATGTGTGTGTGGGTGTGTGTGTGTATGTATCTATCACTAAAGATCCAGGAAAGAGTTGTTTAAATACTCACATTACTTCTGATATTCATGAGCAAATAGTTGTTGAACCATCATTAAAGTTTTAAACTCCCTTGTGTGAACTTTAGACTGTTAAAGGTTAACTTCATATCTTGCTCCAATGGTTTCTTTTATAAGTTAAAAAAAAAATCAATGACTAATACCTTAAAGTTTTAACTAAGCAGGAATATAAAATGTAAATATAGATAAAACCCAAAAGGAATAAACACTTGAAAGTAGTTCAGTTTATCTTGAAAACAACTTTTATTTTTAAAGTTCAAAATTACTTCCCCTGCAGGTAAGGGTATCTGTGAATGAGTTAGACAGCATTCTGAAGATGGTCACTGAATGGACAAAAAGTGGCTTATATTTCAGGATGAAAGACATTAACCACATCAGTATTTATTGTGTGAATGAAAGAGAAAAAAATAAAACAAACATGATTAAGTAAATTCTCCTTTGTAGGTCAGCATTTCACTTGCAGAATATATAGTTAAGTTATAATCAATTAAAAATATTAATACTTCTATCTCTAAGTGGGGTTTTTAGAGTTTTTCTACATGTTAGGTACAATTTTTAATGTTTTATACATTCACTCTCCAAATCACTACAGAGTGGATGTTAATACCCCAATTCTACACTCTGGAAAGTTAAAAAACAGAGAACTCAATTAGCTTGCTCAAGCTAACACAGCTAAGCAGTACTACATAAACATTTGGCCACAATTTCGAATGTATCAATGTCATGTAAAGTAAAAGCTAGTTTAGACATCCATACAGAAATTTATGGTGAAAAACTATGGGTATATAATGCCAAGTATTAGATCCCATGGTTTCTTTAGAGGCTAGGTGGTTCTTTAAAAATTACTGAGCAAAGCTTGCAGCAGCTTTAACCTTTCTGCATGACTTCAGGAAAGAACACCTTAAACAACAAATTAGCTGGTTTTGGCTCAATACAAATAAACCATAGAATTTGGATGTTAGATGAAGCAACTGCTCAGAAATGTTCTCATCAGTAAAGACTTTCCTCCAATAGTTACAAGTCCTCAGGGATGCATTTGTGGAAACTGAGGCACTATGCAAAGTAGAAAATGACTATAGATTTGAAGTATAGTTGAGACTCAGCAGAGAAGTAGAGATTTGTTTTCTCTAGTGACTTATCAATAATAGAACACACACGGTCATTAAAAAACAGGATACAAAGTTGTCTTAGTCAGGGTTCCTATTCCTGCACAAACATCATGACCAAGATGCAAGTTGGGGAGGAAAGGGTTTATTCAGCTTACACTTCCAATTGCAGTTCATCATGAAAGGAAGTCAAGACTGGAACTCAAGCAGGTCAAGGAGCAGGAGCTGATGCAGAGGCCATGGAGGGATGTTACTTACTGGCTTGCTTGCTTCTCCTGGCTTGCTCAGCCTGCTTTCTTACAGAACCCAAGACTACCAGCCCACAGATGGTACCACTCACAAGGGGCCCTCCCCCCTTGATCACTAATTGAGAAAATGCCTTACTGCTGGATCTCATGGAAGCATTTTCTCAACTGAAACTCCTTTCTCTGTGATAACTTCAGCTTGTGTCAAGATGACACACAAAACTAGCCAGTACAATTGACCCCTTGTCAACTTGAGACACAAACGCATCACCAATAAGCCTCGACCCTTACTTCCTTATTCATCCCCAAGATCTAAATAACTTTACAAGTCCCACAGTCTTTACAAATTCTTACATATTAACATTTCAGTCCCTTTTAAACATCCAATCTCTTAAAATTCAAAGTCTTTTAAAAATTCAAAGCCTCTTAACTGTGGGCTCCACTAAAATACCTTCTTTCTTCAAGAGGGAAAAATATCAGGCCACAGTCACAATCAAAAGCAAAATCAAATTCCAACCGTCCAATGTCTGGGATCTACTCATGATCTTCTGGATTCATCCAAGGGCTTGAGTCACTTCAGCTCTGCCCTTTGTAGCACACAGGGCTCCAGATACCTGTACTCCACTGCTGCTGATGTTCTTGGTGGTCATCTCATGGTACTGGTATATCCAAAACACTGCTGTCTTCCACTGCAACTAGGCTTTACCATGGTGCCAAGTCTCACCTCCTTTGCATGACCCCTTCAGTCCTGGACCATCAATTACAACTGAGGCTGCACCTTCACCAGTGGCCTTCTGTGACCTCTCACAGTGCCCAGGCCCCAGCTGTTCTTCATGACTCCTTCATGCCTTCAAAACCAGTACCACCTGCATGACTCTTACACATTACCAAGTCTAGTCACTGCACAAGATATAACCTTGGCTGTCTCTGGAATGAAGCCTCTGTGCTCTCAGAAAACACTTCTCAGAAGATTTCACCACAGTGATGCTGGTCTCTTCTTAATCACTGCTAATATCTTAGTTCCAGCTAACCAGCATCAATAGTCCCAGCCAGGCAATGGTTTTGCTTTAGTAGTTCTGGTATCTTATTAATCACAGCTGATTTTTTCAGCCCCAGCTAACCAAAACCACAGAATCTTAAATCAAAATAGCAATGGCCCTGATAAGAGTCTAATCTTCCCTCTGAAATTTCACAAGCCAGGCCTCCATCTTCTGCACTGTTCTCAACATTATCTTCCAAGCTCCTACAGAACACCCCACAGAGCTTTTAACATCCCAATGGCTCTTCTAGCTCAAAGTTCCAAAGTCCTTTCACAGTCCCGTCCCCGCGCCCCCCGAAAACATGGTCAGGTTGTCACAGAAATACCCCACTACGCTGGTACCAATTTGTCTTAGTCAGGGTTCCTATTCCTGCACAAATATCATGACTAAGAATCAAGTTGGGGAGGAAAGGGTTTATTCAGCTTACACTTCCAATTGCTGTTCATCACGAAAGGAAGTCAAGACTGGAACTCAAGCAGGTCAAGGAGCAGGAACTGATGCAGAGGCCAAGGAGGAATGCTGCTTACTGGCTTGCTTGCTTCTCCTGGCTCGCTTGCTTCTCCTGGCTCTCTCAGCCTGCTTTCTTATAGAACCCAAGACTACCAGCACACAGATGGTATCACTCACAACCCCCCCCATCATTAATTGAGAAAATGCCTTACTGCTGGATCTCATGGAGGCATTTTCTCAACTGAAATTTCTTTCTCTGTGATAACTTCAGCTTGTGTCAAGTTGACACACAAAACTAGCCAGTACAAAAGTTTTAAGCAGTTTGTCCTCCTGATTACATGACATTCTAAGCAAGGACTATCAAATAAAAATACTTTACTGGACAATGAAAACCGTGTCTGTTCAATAAAAGTGGAATGCAATGTACCTGAATGTTGAAATGCCTTATTTAATGGTTATGTAACTCGTGTTAGCTTAGCCTCATGGCTCCCGGGGCGATGATATAGAATTGCATTGATCGTACCGCTATTTTAATAGTAGTGGTAGCTGAGCAAAAAGACAGGGACAAATTTAATACTTTCTCCCTTAGCAGAGAAGTAAGCACAAAGAACAGATTCCTTGCACCCCTAGATTTTCAGTATTAGCACATCTGCTTGAGGATTTCCCCACTACCCTTAAACGTTTAAATAAAGAGCTGCCTTTTTATCTGTTTGTTTTGTCTTTTTGTTGTTGTTGTCGTTTATTTTTGTTTTTGTCCTTTCTAGAAGCCTCAATCAGAGCTAGTAAGTCTCTAAAGTCAAGCTTGGATCAGGGGAGGTCGATCAGTTTAAGTCAAAATGCTCTCTGGCGCCACCAAGCTTCTTGGTGAGGGAAAGCTGGTAGGCGGGCATTTCTCAGTTCTGGGTTACTGCTTCCTGACTCTCTCTTTATCCTTGAACAGGGTGACATGGTAGCTAGCTGGATTCTTAACAGTTAGGTACCTAAGGCTGTAGGAATAGCTACAGGAAAACAAATAGTGTGATGGGAACAAGCTATTTAGTTCTTTTACCTGCATCAAAGGAAATCACCTTTGAATAGAAATTTCATTCTTCATTAACCTTTCTTGTAAAGATTTTGCAATTCTTCAGAAGTCCTTTTTTCTTTTAGTACTACTTTTTGACATTGGTTAAAAGCAGAAATGCTGCAATAGTAACCGCCTTATTAACTGTGTCCCTCACTTCCACCTAATTCTAGATGACTCATTATCTTTTAATAAGAAAATCTAAGCCAGAATACCTTAAGATGGAGCACATCACAAATCCTCAGTTACCTAAAGATCCAATCTAACCACACCCAAACACCTTTAAAAGATCGGTGATGCGGAGACGGGCAGACCAGAATACAAAACACAGTGCCAAGTCAATGCTTACAGTAGGTTAAGCAAATGCATACCTAGATTCTTAAAATATTTCACCTGAACTGGAAATTTGTTAAAGCTCTTAAACTAAAAAGCAAATGCCACCACAGACAATAAGAGAACAGAGAATCTAGAGTTCAGACTCAACAGAAACTCCACAAACTTCAACTTGGTAACATCAGCAAAAGAACACAATGCTATTTTTGCTTGGGTATACGATACATTTCAAAGCATCAGCATCTGCAAACGTCAAATTATGAAACCTGGAAGATAACTGATCCGTTAAAGAGAAAGGTGGAGCAAAGCAATGTTCATAGTCAGGACACATTATGATACTGCGACAAAACTTGTCTGTAAGTCCCTGTGGTGGTGCTTTGGAGTTACAGTTTGCATTAATGGAAATCGAGGCAGAGTAGGAAGAAGCCAGTTTCATATTTAGATTGTGTCTGTGGAAGCTGAAGAAGTAGTATTCAGAAGACAGCTCCCCCCCTCCCATTAACTAGTAGGTGTTTCCCTGGCCTGAAGTGAGCTCTGACAGGAAAAGTCCCATCCACATTGCTCGTGTGTACAGTGTCTCTATACAACCCAAGACAAACAACATCAAGTCCAAAGCACAACAAACATTTTTGAGAGTTTGAACGAAAGAAGAAAGAAAGAAAGAAAGAAAGAAAGAAAGAAAGAAAGAAAGAAAGAAAGAAAGAAAGAAAGAAAGAAAGAAAGAATCCAAGGGCGTGCAGCTACACTCCCTCAGGGCCAATCTGCCGATAGCAGCTTCCAAAAGCTGGCGCTGCAAGTCAGTTACTAGTTTTCAGTTTAATAAAATCCATGTGAGCCGCTTATGGGCAAGGAACAGACTTGATCGAGAGACTCAGAGGAATACCCGTTTATAGTTACTCTCATTTTTAAAGAGTATAAATAGATCCGGATAGGTTAAGTAAGAAAGGGTCTTTAAAAACTTCCATCTACAAAAGAACACCCCCACCCCGCGCCAGCCAACCCTTTGGCAGATTTAAGCATGAATTATATAATAGGAAGCCAAGGTTCGAAACACGATGAAGAGGTGGGATTGTGAAAAGACATTTAGGTTAAGAAAATTAAAAACTAGAAAAGTGAGTTAATTGAGGAGAGAATCGGATAGAAACTAAAATGAAAACAAACCTCCTTTTTAAAATAAAAACAGTGTCTGTACAGCGGAATGGCCAATTCCCAGCCCCCAAATGAACCCCGGTGCAATTTGGTAGCGCTGCTCTCGGTCACCAAACAGAACTCCTGGGCGGAGGCTGCAGGAAGCTATGAAAATGAACCTGGAGGTGACCTGACATCACTCGCTGGGTCCTCCTCCAGGTCGCCCTCTCGGTCCCTTCCCCTCCCCACATTCTCAGGTCCCAGTGGCGGCTCCCGCCCAGGACACGCCTCCTCCGCCCGCGGCGACCAGGCACCCGGAGCCCGCGGCGCGCGGGACCTCGGCCTCTGCCCTTGCTCCGCGCGTCCCGGCCCCCGCCCGCTCCGTCCTCCAGTTGCCGGTCCCACCGACTCCCGGCGCCCCGGGGACACTGGTGCCCGGCTCCCCGTGCCCGGTCGCTCGCTCTCCGGTGACTCACCAGTGGGATTGGGGAGAAGTTGGAGGCGACTGAGCAGACACATCCCGACCAATGAGCGCACCGGCCAGGGCGGCCACAAGCAGAGTAGCCCCTAGCCCGGGCGAGCTCCTAACGCTCGGTGCTGTCCCCAGGGTGCGCCCCAGCGCCAAGCGCGCCAAAGGGGGACGAGGCCAGAGTCCCAGGAGGTTCCAGGCCCCACTCGGGCTCAGGGCGAGTGGGCGCCCGGGAAGCCCGCATCCCTTGGACCCTCACCCCCAGACTCACCCCTCGCCTTAGCCGCTCTGCAGCTTACGCCTGCACTCGGTCCAGCTTCGCCACTTGCACATCTCCGCGCCCCGCGCGCCCTGCGCTCACCCCCCGCCTCGCCGCACAGGACCAGCCGCGAGAGCAGTTCCCTGGGTGACCTGAAGGTTTCCTCCAGGTCTCCCAAATCCTGTCACACCGAGTAAAGGGGCGGAGGGGGCTCCCTCTCCCAGTTAGTCCCCCACCTTGCCCTTCCCAAAAGGGCTTTGCCAGACATTCTTGGAATTGTTTAGCTTTGTGGCTTTCAAGACAACAATAAACTGTCTCTCTGGGATTCTGTAGTGCTGATTGCAGGCTCTCTCGTTCCCTAACAGACTAAGACCAGAATGCTTCTCTCTCACATACTCTTGCTCTCTCTGTTTTCCCTTGTCCTTCAATCTCCTTCCTTTCTTTTCAATGTCTTCTTTTCTTTCCTTCCTCCTTCCCTCTCCTCCCTTCCCTTCCCCCACCCCTGTCTATGTGTGTCTCTGTTTCTCTCAAACTTAAGGCATTGAATTTGTCAAAGAAAAAAAGACTGACTTTGTGCAGAGGCAAATTTTTTATGGAAACTACCTTTAGCAGCTATTATAACCAAAGAACTCAGAAACTTTTCTGCCCCTCCCCCCACCCCGCCCCAGGATTTCAATGTAGTTATTCAATGTCAAGTATACATAGAGTGGGAACACCGATCCTTCTCCTCTTTGGAATCACGAGTTTTAAACACCACACATGCTCCATATGTGCGATCATACCCAAACAGTGGGTTTTCTTGAACTTGAAACGATCTTTGAACATTAAAATGTCTTACACCTTTTGCCGTAACCAACTTTAATTTTTATTTTTTTAATGGTAGAAAAAAGCTAAGAACAGGCAATGCATGTTAAGGAAATAATGTGTATCATGGAAAGACATTTCAAGAAAAAGTAATTCAATTGATGC
Organism: Uromys caudimaculatus; assembly: GCA_028551405.1. Taxonomy (NCBI): domain Eukaryota; kingdom Metazoa; phylum Chordata; class Mammalia; order Rodentia; family Muridae; genus Uromys; species Uromys caudimaculatus. The sequence goes on along the minus strand of CM052704.1, from coordinate 44,101,310 downwards.
GCGTAAGTTCAGTTCGCCACCTTCAAACGGAAGTGCCCATGCTTCTTTCTTTCCCTGTGGGTCTTACAAACACAGCTTTGTCCTCATGGCTAGGCTAACAGAGATGTGTGACTTCTCACAGATCAGCATAGGCAGCTTGGCAAACACTCTGGGAAGCATCTCAAATGGAATTTGAACCCAGGTCATCTTGACTCAGATTGTTTTGCAGAGGATCACTGCATAGAGGAGAGATTTATTCAAATTCGCTTGGGAAGAAATCTAGATATTTTTTCCCCAACACCCGTGTCCTTAGTGTTTACTATATTTTAGTTAAATTATCAAAACATCTAAATTTTACAATAAAACAAATTGAGAAAATATGTGTATGTATGTATGTATGTATGTATGTATGGATAGATAGATAGATAGATAGATAGATAGATAGATAGATAGATAGTGAGATTGAGGAAGGGAGAGAGAGCACTAGTTCTCAAATTTTTCATATGGAACCATGAGCATTAAAAGTTTAATGCATTTCTGATTAGTACAGTAATAAATTTGGTAGGAAAGGAAGTTTGGTCAGAATATTACCAAAAAAAATGTTTCAACTAGAAATAAAAATTAAGCTTATATGCTTGTTCATAACCTAGTTGAACATTTCTCATTTGATTTTTTTCTTCATTAAAATTTTAAGCATATTATTCTTTTGTAAGGTTACCTAGCATAGCCACAAGATATGCACCCAAAGGAGGTGCTTGAACCCTGAGGCCTTAACATGATAAGTATTCGAGCAGCCATTGGGCAATATCCTTAGCCCTGAAGAATGTTTTGATAACAATAGAAACTAGGTTATGATTATTTATTACAGCTATCAACTTTGAGCTGAAAATTGATTTTTTTCTTAATTACAGACTCTTTAATGAAAATCCTTTCCAGACTAGTTAAGAACACTGCCATAGTTTTATTTCAGTCTTGTTACAAGGAGAAATGTTTATGGGGAGTCAACTCAAATATTCACTATTGTTAAGAACATTTTGCTGGAAAAATAATGAATTTAGAATGCATGTCAAAAGGAAGTAGAAACCTAGACGTCATCAGACTTTGAATTTCAGCTTACGTTTCAGACAGGAAACAGTGTGGGCAGATATCTTATTTAATACAAGTCTTAATCTCACTAAAGTTCATTAGAAACCTAAAGGTTTTGTTAAGAATGTTAAATCTTTTCCCTGAGGAGGTTACGCAAGTTTGAAATCATTTCTCTTCTAAGGGTCTTAAAGGAGCTCTCAGGTACTTCTAGTAAGTAAACAGAAACCAAAAGCTGACAAAAGTGTCCAAGGTCCTTCTTCTTGGTCAGTTATCAGGGTGAAGGAGAAAGTACCAATCCTGATAGCCTTCTGCAAGTTATCAGTAGTAGGGTGTATCTGTTTTGCATGAAGCATAAAGCCTTAGAAACAGCCTGGTCTGTAACATAAATGCTACATAAAAAATGTCTGAAGATGCAGGCCAATTGCACCACTAAACTAAAGACAATGTGAAGGGAGACTTCAGAAGCCAAAAGAACCAGGGAAGCCAGAACCCCAGAAGGGTGTGTAAGTGATGAAATGGTGCTCTAGCTACCTAACTCAGAAGGCTTGCCAGACCTAAGTGACCTAGAGTTAGATTTTCACAGGACTTGCATTACCTGAGGACCTCATATAGAGCATCAGCTGGAGCAAGGTTAAAATCCACACCAAGCATTCCTGTATTAAGCTGGACAGGAGAGAAAACATCCTTAATGGAAAAAACCTTCTCTCACCATTTCCCGCCCCACTCCCACTGAGCACAGTCATGTAATTAATTCTTCAGCATTTCCAGAGAATGTAAATCTTTGCCAACATGCAGGGTTTTTGTTTTTGTTTTTTCAAAACTATAGATCCCAACAAAATTTTCTGCCGTTTAGGATCAAGTCAAACTGTAGACGTTGTTTGAATATTGGCTTGAAAGTTCCTGAGTTAAAAGTTTCTAATAAAGCGATCTCAACTAGACTGTTGGAAATAAAACCTGAATTATCATCATTTGACTTTTACTATGAGAAATGTTTAGAAAGAGTTTGTTCTGAAACAAAACGATAGCTGACAGAAACAAAATGAAAGAGCATCTCATACAGGAGAAGGAAGAGTAAAGCTGAGAAAAGCAAAGAGACACAAGTCACTCTGAAAGTCAGTCTGAGCAAAGCTACCTGTAAAAAGTATGGGTGTAGGAAAGTCCGCTGAAGGACTGCGAAGTGATGTGCAAGCCACAGCATTCTAAAGTCCTTACGGTGTTAGGATGGAAGAGAATGATATTAATTTTAGACAAATTTATTTATACAATAGAGATTACTAATGTAGCCACAAAAGGGTAAAAAGACTGCATAAGGCTAAGTCTTAGAGAGATGAAAAACCAGAATTAAAAGTAAATCTAAAAGGACATAGTGAAAAAATTAATATTACAAAAGAATGCACAAAAATGCAGACATAAAGTGGTAAAAATAATATAAATATATCCATTGCTGTAACTGTAATTAGACAATGTGTCCAGTTGGAAGACAAGGACTAGAATAAGATAAATTTGGCTTGTTTTGTGTAAGGAGATATATCTTGTGGGGAGCCACGGTTCATCCCTTTGATCTCAGCTCTCTGGAGGCAGAGGCAACCTGATTGATCTCCTCTATGAGCCCAGAGCCAACCTGGTCTACATAGTTCAGACTAGCCAGAGTTAATAGTGAGAACGTCTCAAAAACAAAACAAAATAAATTAAAAGGAGAGATAACTTAAAATAAAGCTATAGTATCACTGAATGCAAAATGGTAGAAATAGTTAAGTCAAATGTATATAACTGAAGGATTGTTGGTTTGGAATATTCTAATGAGACAAAAAAAAAAAAAAAACCCTAAAATTACCCTTACCCAAATGCAGTCATTTTAGCAGCACTGAATAGTTCTAGAATGTAGCATACATTTTAAGTAGGTATTTTTAAAAATTACAGAAGAACTAAAAAGTGACATTAATAATTCATGATGATAATGGGTGTTTTCAATGTACTTTTCTCAATATTTGATGAACCAGATTCACAAGCAATAATAATATAGAGAATATCTTTTTGTAAAAAAAATGCCAGGCAGTAGTGGCGCATGCCTTTAATCCTTTAAACTTGGGAGGCAGAGGCAGGTGGATTTCTGAGTTCAAGGCCAGCCTGGCCTACAGAGTGAGTACCAGGACAGCCAGGGCTACACAGAGAAACCCTGTCTTGAAAAACCAAAAAAAAAATCACTGTTAAAAGACTCTACCATGGAAATCTGTAGAACATTTCTTCAAGTATCCATGGAATATTTATAAATATTGATCATATGCTTATGTTAAAGTACAATGCTTCAATGAGATTCTAAGACTTCCATTATAAATAATTTATGATTGGACTTTAAACAACCAAAAACAGATAAATGAAAATATGTAGATTTAGAAAGTTGTTTTTTTTTTTTTTTTTTTTTTTGAGAAGTTTATTAGGTTTTTAGTTAGGTACTTCAGAAGGAGACACAGAGAGGGCAGAACTCTTACATAGCAACAGAAGTTCTCTAGAGGAAAGGGTTTATTTGCTTACACTTCTACATCACTAAAGGAAGTCAGAACAGAAAGTCAAATAGGGCAGAAACTTGGAAGCAGGAGCTGATGCAGAGGTCATGGAGGGTGTTGTTTGTAGTCTTGCTCCCTAAGGCCTTTTCAGCCTACTATCTTATAGAACCACAGGGGTGGCCCCACCCACAAAGGACTGGACCCTCCCCCATCAGTCATTCATTAAACAGTGCTCTACAGGCCTGCCTATAGCCTGACTTTTTAGAGGCATTTTCTCAATTGAGGCTCCCTTCTCACAGATGACTTTATCTGTGTCACGTTGACATAAAATTAGGCATCCCAACTATATATCAATATACATGTCAATTGAGGCATCTAAAAAGTATTTAAAATTTAAATGCTTGTACCTTAATGAGAAAGACTGGAACTTGTTGAAATGAGTATCTATCTTAAGAAATTAGAAAGGAAGGGGAAACAGTGGGGATAGAGATATCGCAGTGGTAGAGCTATTGCCTCGTTTTATCAGGACCCTCTATTTAATACCCAGAACTGTAAATAAATAAACCTAGAAAATTAATTATTTGAAAAAGAAGTTACGAATATAAGGAGAGAAAAGATGCAAATACATAAGTAATAACAGATTCCAATGAAATCCAGATGGTCATTAGAGCATAGTATGAAGAAAACCTAGACAAATGAATAAATTTCTAAACACATATGACTTACCTAAATTAAATCTAGAAGATATAAATAATTTAAATAGGCCCATAGTGAGCAAGGGGATTGAAGCAGTAATTAAAAGTTTCCCTACAAAGAAAAAATCTAGGACCAGATGGAGTCACTACTGAAATCTATCAAACAATTTTTATAAAAATAACTTTATTGTAATGAACTTACAAAACAACCAAAACCAAAATCAAACCCCTATGCAGCTAAATTAGTCTAGGTACTCAAACAAGCACCTGCCCCTACCTAAACTCCATACATCTCAATGAACTCCAGTGGAGTTAGTTTAAGCATCCTGAAGCCATGGAGATCCAGTTTGGATTTTATAAATTGACTATCAATTACATTTCTATACATTTATCCACCACAGAAAATAGAAGGGAAAAAAGTTAATTAAAACTAGGGAATAAATGAACTTTATAACCCTGTCCACAGTTCATGTGTCTTTATCTACATCTGCCCTTCTTCACCATCTGCATCTTCTCCTTTCCTCATTCCCACATGCTCCCATCATTCACTCAAGGAAGGTGAAATACTTATGCTTGTCAATTTTACTCTACAAAACAGGAATAGAAAAAGTATAAACAAATCCATCTGGTCAGACCAATATTGTCTTGAATACAAAAGAGATAAAGACATAAAAATTGTCAACAAAACACTTCTAAAAGAATTCAAGAGGAAAGGAAGAAGATGATACATTACAATATATAATGGTTCCATCACAAATCCCAAGGATGCAAAAAAAAAGAAACACATAAATCAATAAATGGAATCTAATATATAATCAACTCTAAGTACAGAAATCAATCATCTTGATAGATCCAGAAGAAGCATTTGACAAAGTTCATGATAAAAGATCCAGACAAACTAGGAATAGACAGAACATATCTCAAAATCATATATATATATATATATATATATATATATATATATATATATATATATATATACACACATATATATACATATATATATACACATATATATACATATATATATACACACACACACATATGTAAAACATGCCTGAAAAGATTTTCATCTAAAATCTATAATGTAACAAGGGTAGTCCCTACACACTCTTATTCAACCTAATGCCCTAAGTCTTACTGGGACAATAAAACGAAAGAAAAATATAAAAGCAACAAAACAACAAATTAAGAATTATCTCTGTTCAAAGATGGCATGATTTTATACTGCAGGGTCTTTTACCCTACACAGTCTACCAGAAAAGTCTTTGATTTAATAAATTCCTCCAGTAAAGTTCAGGATGCTAAGCCAGCATATAAAAAAAATAGCTTTGATATATGTCAAGAAAACACTTGCTTATAAAAAAAACTTAGGAATTATATCCTATTCAGAACAGTGTCTCCAAAATAAAGTGCCTGAGAATAAACCCCATCAAGGAAGTAAAAGATTTTTACAACAAACCCTTAAAAGCAGTGAAAAGCAGGAACTAAAGAAGATGCCAGATGATGGAGAGACTTCCATGCTCCTGGACTGACAGGACTAATACTGAGAAAACGATATACTATCAAAAGATATACATTCTGTGCAGTTCTCAATTCCAGTGGCATTCTTTATAGGAATGGAGGGAATCCAATAATTTATATAGAGACAAAATAGAATAAGAATAACCTAAGCACCCTAAGCAGAAACAACACATGATTTCAAATTATACTACAGAGCTAGAATGACCAAATAACAGATGGCACTGCCACACTGCCACAAACCAAGTAGACATGTGGACAAGCACATCTGGCTATGGCCACTGAATTTTTGACCAAAACAGGTATACACTTGCATGGGGAGAAAACTGTCCAACATATGGTGCTAGCAAAAATTGAAACATTCCTTCAGAATGATAAAATCATTTACCGCTTGATACAAAAATTATTCAAAATGAATGATACCCCTTAATAGGGGTATATCCTAATTTAAAGCATGAAATAGTGAAAGTGCAGAGGAAAACACAGGGGATATAATGTTATCAGCTAGAGCTTCCTGAATAGAACAGGAAATAGTCCCTCAATCAACAAATGGGGCTATGTGAAATTAAAGTTTCTGTACCACAAAACAGAAAACACCCTCCCCCACTTTCATTAGCAGAGTGAATAAGCAGCCTAGAGAATGGGAGCAAATCATTGCCAGCTATACCCCTGGACAAGAAATTCATATCTATAATATATAAAGAACTGAAAAACTAAACAATAGAAAGGAGAATTGCCAATCAATAAAAAGGGTAATGAAATGAACAGTTCTCTGAAGAAGAAACACAAATGGCTATTAATACTTTTGAAGTTGTTTACAATCCTTAACTCTGAAGAAATGCAAATTAAAACAATTTTGAGATTTCATTTTACATGTCAGAATGGCTATACTCAAGAAAATAAATGATAATTCCAGCATTTGGAAGGTAGAGGTGGAAGAATCTCTGTGAGTTCAAGACCAGCTTGGTATATTTAGTGAGTTTCAGGCCAGTTTGTGCTACATAGTGAGACTCTGTTGCAAAAATAAAATAATAACAACAAAAGCAAATTGAAACCCGTATTTACTGCTGGTGAGAGTATAAACTAGTACAGTCACTATTTTCTCTAAAAATGAACAGTAGAACTATCATGTGACAAAGCTATGCCAGTCCTGCGCATGTATCTTACCACAGAGATATGTGCATAGCTGAGCTTATTTCTGCATTATTCACAACAGTACAGGGATGAAAACCATCTTGAAGTTAGCCAACAAAAAAACAGATATTGACAATGTCACTTATATACACAGTGGATTTTACTGAGCTTTAAGGAACAATGAAATTTGCAAGAGAATGGATGGCTCTGGAAAGATTGTATTAAGGGTCCAGACACAAAAAGCCACAGCTCAGGTGTTTGCTACCATATGCAGACCCCTTAATAAGGGGATATCAGAGTGGGCATAGCCTATGAAAGAGGACAGGGGAGAGGGACAAGAGATGGCGGAAACAAAGGACCGTGTGATATGAGAGGAATAGGAGGCTGCAGGAGGTATGAATGGAGGTACGAATGGGAAGGAGATGGGGAGAAGATGGAAAGAGGAAAAAAAGGCAGCAAAAGACGTTTGCATTGCTTGCTAATAAAAGAGGGTAAACTCTAAAATGGCCAGCAAAATACCTCAGTATACAAAAGTGATTCTAAAATCTCTAGAAGTATAATTGTTTACATTAAGCATCCTGTTAGAGGACCTAGGTAGAGCCTTAGATAAAAGTGGGAGGGGTGAAGAAGGGAGAGAGAACCCTAACAAACTAAATCAATAATGACAAAAATCATTCCTATCTCTAAGACAATCTAATTATTGCACCAATATTAATAAGTTAATTGAATTTTTATATAATAGAAAAAGTTAAAAACAATGCAATTAAACTTGCTGTGCTAGCAAGCTATCTCAGCAGGTGAAGGCATCTGACACCAAGTCTGGTGACTTGAATTCAGTTCTGGGGATCCACCTAATAGAAGGGAAGAACTAGTTCCTGCAAGTTGTCCTCTGACCTCCACCCCCCCCCCCCCATGGCATGTGTGTGTCTCCTCACCCACCCAATCTCCATACAAATGAGTGAATGAAAAAGTTTCATAAATTACAAAAACAAGACCAACCTCAGTGAAAATGTTTTTTAAACGAAGTATTATAAAGAGATAAATGTAGATACTTTCTGACAAGTAAAAAGTCTTCTGAGAAAGATACTGATGACCATGTAATTGACAGATAAGGCAGGTAGCTGAAGCTGAATATTTAATACAAAAGATTTCAAAGCAATAAAAATGCAAATTTTTCTCAAATTGATCTAAAAACATGCTCAATAAAGTTGTCTTATAACAGAAAGTTTGGAAGAACCAAGAGAAAATAATAGCCAGGATAATACCGAAGAAAAAGTCAGAAAACCTTTAACCTAGTAGCAAAATTTTAAAGCAATATTATTAGGAGTAATCCATAATTTGCTAGTCAGCAATACTTAATTGATTCAGGGAAATGGGTTAATAAGGCACAATAAGGATTCAATAAATAGGCAGATATCTACATGAGAATCTGTTGTCCCTTTGGAGCCCATTAAAGGTGTCATACCATACACCCACAACAAAAGAAGAGATAGTCAAGTACACTGTAGCACCAACTTCACATGGGATGCTTGACAAAGCAAAGATTCAAGGTGACCCATCCTTTTTATTATTTTGGGATGTGTGAGGATGTGTACACAAAGCAGGTGTATTGTCAGTAGGCAACATGTAGGAGTCAGTTCTCTCCTTTGAATATGTGGGCTCTGAGCACTGAACCCAAGTGGCAGCAAATGCCTTGACTGGCTGAGCCATCTCAGCCATGACTTGCTTATTTGACATGACTTCCTCATTTTATGCTTAATTTGCATGAGGAGTCTTGAGGAAACTGACTGAACACAAAAGTCACTGGCTAATGATAGTAGATTGAGAGGAGAAAGTTAGCAGACCTGTCTGGGCAGGTTTCCTGGCTGGCAGTTTCCAAGTTCCTCCTAACACTCCTTGCGGACAGGCAAGGCTTTTCTAAAAGGAGCTGGAATAAAAGGACTTCTGGTTTCTATGGCTGACCATGGAAAAGGATGAGATGCAAGAGACAGGAAGAAGTGGGACATCAGAAACTGACTTCTGAAGCTATTTCTGAGGACTTTCACTCATAAGTTTTCTTTAATGAACCCCAGTATTTCATATATGCAGCATTGGCACTAAATATCAACTTTTAGCTGTTGAGAGATGAAGGTTTATTGTTTCTGACAATCTGGAATTTTTTAGCTAATAAATTATTTATTGGAAATCAAGATTTGAACTTGTTCAAATAGCCTCTGACATCTAGATAGAAAAAAATAATTACATTCCTACATCATTTTAAAGAAAATATTTAGTTTTACAGGAATTGCTGATTATAATGCAGTAAGCATATTTGTGTGTGTGTGTGTGTGTGTGTGTGTGTGTGTGTGTGTGTGTGTGTGTGTATGAGTGTTTTGTCTGTGCATAACATGCATGTGAACCTGAAGAGGCCAGAAGGAGGTACTAGATCTCCTGAAACTAAGGTTATAGACAGTTGTGAGCCATCATGTGTGTGCTGGGAATCAAACCCAGTCCTCTGGAAGTACAACCAGTGATTTTGACATCTGAGCCATCTCACCAGCTCCCAAAACCTTCTATTTATACAAATTCTGAAAATTTTAGAAATAAATGTTAGAAGGCCTAGGACTAGGGCTCAGTGGTAGGCCTCCAGCTCTACAAGAGAAGGTCCTAGGTTCAATCTCCAGCATCAAAAACCATGATCAAGTAATCAAAAGTTATACTTCAGCAAACCATTTTGGAAAGCATTTATATTATCTAGGAAGTATGTAATTGATAAGCCCAATATTTTACCTCTAGATACACACAAACCATGGAAGGTACATTCAAGACTTCATAGGAGCCGGGCAGTGGTGGCGCACGCCTTTAATACCAGCACTTGGGAGGCGGAGGCAGGTGGATTTCTGAGTTCGAGGCCAGCCTGGTCTACAGAGTGAGTTTCAGGACAGCCAGGGCTACACAAAGAAACCCTATCTCGAAAAACCAAAAAAAAAAAAAAAAAAAAAAAAAAAAGAAAAGACTTCGTAGGATCATGGTTTGTTGTAAAATTTTAACAAGTGAATACAAACATTTATTTATAGTAGAAATGACAAAATATTGTAACATACACCTAAAATAGAATACTACATAGAATGTACAATACCAATAGTAGCTAAACATATTGGTATTGATAATTCTAAGACAAATATACTATTGAGTATGTAAGTAAGCAAAACCTATTCATGATAATATAAATGCAAAGAAAACAAAAGTTATAATGACTTTACAATAAAAAAAGCCGTAGTTTTCTGGGTAGGAGATGGGCAAACAGACATAAACAATAGAATATAGTAATTTTCTAATTGAGTTCTATGAAAACTTCACTTAAAATATATGCTAGGGTAACATCTCATCAGGAAGTTTCATCATATGACAGACACATGATTTTTGAGGAGGGGTCCACCCCAGGATGGCTTCAAACTCACTGTGCACCAATGGATAACCCTGAAGTTCTGACCCCTCTGCCTCTACCTCCAAAGTTTTGAGTTTCCAGGCACACAACCTGCCATGTTTATATGCTACTGAGTTTGAAACACAGTGCTAGACATACTAGGCAAGCACTCTACCAACTGTGTTAGAACACATTTTACTTTATTTGATTTGAGAAAAGGGGGAGACTCTGCCAGATCTCTCCAAACAGAAAACATAGTGAACATTCTGTATTTTGAATCTTGTGTAGAACTCAATAGAGTATTCTGATGCCTTTAGGTAAGCCTATCAAAGAAGGTATTGCTGGAATGTGGAAGATGCCTAAGGAAGAAGAGATAGGAACAGTGTCTTGAGAGAAGGGTACAATTCAATACAATGAGGAAGCACCAGCATGAAGCAAGCGTTTGCATTTTATTGCATGCAACTCAAAGTCATAGCAGAATCTTGTGCAAAGTAGCAAATAAGTCAGAGATTCTCATCTAAATGCCTGTGATGAAAACTGAAGCAGGAAAATGTGGAGAAGCTCGTATAGTAATCCTTAGTAAACGTTCTTTAAACATAAATAAAAGAGGAAGAAACTGAAGTTCTGACCCCTCTGCCTCTACCTGCAAAGTTTTGAGCTTACAGGCATATACAAGCTGCCATGTCTACGTGCTGTTGAGTTTGAAACACAGAACTAGGCATACTAGGCGAGCACTCTACCGACTGTGTTAGAACACATTTTTATTTCAACACCTCAAGGGTGTTGAATTGCACCCTTCTCTCAAGAAACTGTTAATGTCTCTTCTTCCTCCTGGCATCTTTCACATTCCAACAACGCCTTCTTTGAGTGGCTTACCTAAAGGCACCAGAACTGAGTTCTACACAAGACTCAAAATACAGAATGTTCACTATATTTTTCAGTCTGGAGAGGTCTGGCAGAGCCTGATTTGATCTCTCAAATCAAATCAAATCAAATGTGTTCTAACATAGTCAGTAGAGTGCTTGCCTAGTATGACTAGCTCTGTCTTTCAAACTCAGCAGCACATAGACATGGTAGGTTGAGTGTGCCGGTAAGCTCAAAACTTTGGAGGTAGAGACAGAGGGCTCAAAACTCCAGGATCATCCTTTGGTACACAGTATGTTTGAAGTCATCCCCGGGTACAGGGAACTCTTCCTCAAAAATAAACACAAATAAATAAGGCAAATAGTGAAAATATTTTTAAGGGAAGACTTAGTGAGTTTTTAAATTAATTAATTAATTAATTAATTAAGAAGGTAAAGATGTAAAGAGACTCTAGCTTAATATTGTGAGTGTCTGGTTAGTTCTGCCAGTTCCCTGAAACAGGGACATTGGGTGGTGGCAGTGAGGTGTGACTAAGATAACAGACCTACAGAGAAAGACTTTGTGTTTCTAACATAACAATGGAAGGTTTGTTTTGATAATCTTACAAACCATCTATGTATTTGTTATATACCAGAATCAAAAGATTAACAGTGGGGAGGGGAGAGATTGTCCGGCATCATAACTTTACATGCTGTACAAGAAAAAAATAACAATCACCAAACAGCTCTATTAAAAACAGTCACTCACCAAGCTGTTTTCAAGTTGACTGTAACTGAGTGACTGAAAATTAAATTTCAAAACATGGAATCTCTGGAGCCTGCTCTCTGCCTAAACTTTTCCATGTGCTCTGATATTACCAGGCAGGAAAGTCCCTACCAGGGGACAGGCTGCACTTCCCCTCACATGAGGACAGATCAGTTCTAGCAGAGTGATACATTGTCCCCTCATGTCTCAGTCCAGGCATGCACTCCAAGCCCTTTACTGGCAAGGCACAGGGGAAGAAGTTGGAAGTGTGGTGTCATAGGACATTTTGGTAGACACCTGGCAATTATTATCCTGGAACCAATTCTAGCTTAGCAGCAAGCCTGGTCTTAAGCCCTCAGTATCTCAATCACGTAGCACATGCACATCTAACTTCTGCAGACCCTGTGGAGGTCTTGCCCCTGGAAGAGAACCTCAGTCCATTGCATCAGCAGCCATACGAAGGGCACTCGGGTTTATTTTTATTGTTGTTGCTTGCTTGCTTGCGTGCTTATTGATCCAGAGTACAGCGATTTGGTGTTAGCACAGTTAGCATCTAATTCCTGTGTATGTCTGACTCTGAACTGGGGCAGAGGTGCGTATCCCAAACAGTCCAATCAGCACAAGCAACATAGTGAAACATGACTTCTTAGAAACTCTAGAGTTGGAGGGTTTGCCTTAAAGCATTCATTCTATACGCAATCAATTTCTAGAGTCTCTTGAGTCCACAACACTTCCAGGAAAAGTGCCAAGTAAAAAGATATATCTGGATTGTAGACTCGTGCATTATACTTTATTTATGTATCGTATCATACCAATCCATTTGAGTTCATCTGTAGCCTCATCATTTTAAATCTATCCGGGATTCCTCCCTGTAATGAACATTCTTACCAGCTCAGATCATTGCTTTTACCTATATATCAAGTCTAAATGGAAGGAACATTCTTTAAAGCCAAACCTGATCTACACATGCTTGTATGTGTACATATGTCTTTCAGTATATTCAGCCGTCCTTTGATATCCATGGGAATTGGTTCCAGGACCAAATTTAAAGATGTTCAAGTCTCCTGTAGAAAATGCTATATATGTGTGTAACCTACACGCTCCTTTTGTATTCCATAAATCATCTAGTTGTGATTTATTATACTTGCTTCATTGCAAACCCCACCCAATTATTGTCCTGCTTTTAATTTGTATTATTTCTTATTGTTAAATTATTTTTGAGTGTGTGATTTTTGGCTGGATTTATGGATGCAGAATCTGAGGGTTCAGAGGGTTAGCTGTACTTTTATGATATTTAAAAATCAGAATACTAAGTCCTAAGAAGAATAAATTCTTCACTGTGACAAAATGTTTTCTAATGTAAAGTCTTTTTTAATCTAGTGATGCTATATCACAGGATTATGCAATGCACATTAATACATCTGACGTTTAAAACAAGATAGGCCAGAAAAAAATTACAAGTTTTAATAGGAGCCATTTGACTAGTACATAATTTTATATAATTGAAAGTCAATTCCGGCCTCCGCGGTGGAGTGGAGAGGCGTCTGTCCCCCGCCACCCTCCGCGTCTCCAGAGCTGGGCACGCGCACCCTGCGGCTCTGCGAGCGTTGCCGAGCGAGGGCGGCGGCCGCGGCGGGTCCAGCATCTTAGGTTGTCTTATGATGAAGCCTTTGCTATGACTAGCGACCCCTTGGAAGGCTTCCATGAAGTGAACCTTGCTTCCCCTACTTCTCCGGACCTTCTCAATGTGTGTAACCCGGAGACCCAAGAGCAGACTACCTCCCGAGAGCGTCACCTATGGGCTGCACCCTTCAACCTTTTGCGCTGTCCCTATCCAGGCCAAAGCCTTAGATCTTTCTGATCTTCCTACACAACCCGTGTATTCATCCCCGAGGCATCTAAACTGTGCAGAAATATCTAATATCAGGATTCATGTTCAGGACCAAGCATCGTCGGTAGCCTCTGCGGTGGCAGCAGGGCCCACGAAGTTAACCCCAAGGAAGGACAGCTGTAACGCAGAGAGGGAGTTTCTGCAGGGTGCCACCGTCCTGGGGAGGCTTCCTCTGGCAATGATGACATCTTTGGGTTGAGCACAGATAGCCTGTCCCATTTACGAAGCCCATCTGCTCTGGAAGTTAGAGAGAAGGGCTGCGAAAGGTTAAAAGAAGAACTTGCAAAAGCTCAGAGGAAATTGAAGTTAAAAGATGAAGAATGTGAGAGACTTTCGAAAGAGATCAACTTGGGCAGGAGTTGGAAGAACTCACAGCTAGCTTGAGTTTCAGTGAGGCCCGGGAAACCTTCCTGCCACAGTGAAATCTAATTAGAAATAACAGTAACCCAGTAAACTACACAAGTGTGTGGACACTAAAGCATTCTGAACTGTGGGCTTAAAGAAGGAACCAAAAGGGAATTTGAAAAACTACTTGAGACAAATTGAGAACATAGCATAGGAGATGCAACAAACGCAGTACTAAGAGTAAATAGTAGTAAATGCCTACAGAAAAATACAAGAGGACACTCAATTGAATACCATACCTCCAGAAATTTGAAAAAGAGCAAACTGAGCCCCAAGTTAGCAGGAGGAAGGAAATATCAGAGTGTAAAAGGAACAGAGACAAGAAAAAAAGAAAAAAATATCAACAAAACTAAGAGTTGTTTTTGAAAAAAAGAAATAATCTGGATCTTTGTCAAGCTGGGGAAAAAAGAGAAGGTTTTAAAAAGATGAAAGGAGAGACGTACTGAAGACTTTTTAAAGGCCATAGAGTCCTTTATGAGAAAACACACTCTAGTCAGGAACTACTCTTGAAGAAACGGAGAAATTTCAGAAACACGGCTTGTCAAAATGGAGGGAAGACGGCATAGAGAGTCAGAAGAGGCCAATGACAAGCAGGCGAGTTGGTGATAGACGTGGCCGGGCCACAGCCAGTTTAGCAACCGAGAGCAGTCCAGAGCTGCACAGCCTCACATAAAGGGAGTGTCACCAGCCAGTGACACAGGATGACAAACATCCCCAGACGCTCAAAACAAAGCAGAAGAGGGTACACAGAAGGGAGCACACTTGTCGAAGCATTCGTAAAGTCATTACCGCTGTAATGTCAACCTCAGTGACAATTCCATGAAAAAAAAGGTCTATGGGCCAATATTGAATCTTGGTACACAAAGATGCAAAAATCTTCAATAAAATACCCTCGTCCAAAAGCACACACGAAAACCATACACTGTGGCCAAAGAGGGCTTGTCCTTGGAATGCAAGGATGATCCAGCATCAGCAAATCAGTTGGTGAGGCGCAAAGCACTAAAAGAAAATAGAAACGCGATTGTATAGATGGAGAGAAAGCATCTTACAAACGTCAAAAGTCATTTATGATAAAATCTCCAACAATAGTGAGGACCAAGGATTAAACATAGCTGCATCCTAATCCCTGGTGAACAGGAAGCATTTCCTCTGTAATCCTGTACAAGCCTAAGGCTTTCGGCCTCAACCTTTCTCCTTTATGTAGGACTAGGGATCGGAGTCGCAACAATTCCACAAGAAAAGGAAGTTAGATTTGCAGATGTTGTCGTTTATATAGAGAATCCAAAGGATTCAGCAGTAAGAACAGAACTAAGAAATGAACTTTGTGAAGTTTGAGATTAAAAAAGAAAAACCAGTGTTTATATGCTATAAATGATCTGAAATGGAAATTAAAGAAATGGTTTCACAGACGCATCCACAGGAATCACTTACATAGAAATAAGCAGTGGTTGGCGCACTGGACGTTATGACAGGTTGATGTGAAGGGAATCTAAAGAAGGCATCATTTCATGGGTTAGAAGAACTAACCGAGTGTTTAAATTTCCCGGGTCCATAAATGGGGGCTGTGTGGCTGAATGTGGGAGGCACAGAAAATAGGACAGCAGGAGCTTTCTGTGTGTCCAGCAACCAGAGATGAGCTTGAATCCAGCACATAAGGGATCTCAAGTGTTTGACGGAAGTCTCATCACACGGCCTCACCACTACCGTGGTGCTGAGTGTGCAACACGCTCACTCTGCATTCCGCGGTCCACCACCCGTGAACGTGGCCTGAGGTGACGAGGGAAGGACTTCAGTCAGTTAGGATCTGCCATGTTTTTAACTGTATGTAGTTTTCTGTTTCTGTAGAAACATACAGGTCTAATTACGAAAAATAGGATTTTATAATGTGGCCTCCTTATTCATTCCATGGTGTATGTATAAAAAGTCTGAATTTTAAAAATTGCTGTTTTAAGGCCAGCAAGGTGGCTCAGCAGGTAAGGACCCTCGTGGCCAAGCCTGATCCAAGTTCCATCCCTGGGACCCATGTAGTGGAAATACAGAGCTAACTTGTGCAGGTTGTCCTCTGATTTCTACGTGCATGCTATGGCACACACAAAATAAATTAATAATGTAAAAAGAAAAGTTGCTGTTTGTAGTGTTTGCTTGAGTTTTATTTAAAAGAAGAAAACTATTAAAAAGAGGAGTTGGAAAAGGCCGTAAGAGCCAGAAGCTATGGAGGAGGACTGCAAAATGTTTTCTTCATAGCACCTGCCTAGCCTGCCCTGGACCTGTACACGACTAGGCCGGTCACCAGTCAAACGTGGACTGGGAGGGCTCAAGACCATAGCCCACCCTGATGAACTGCTGGCTCCCGATTGGTCTGAGGAAGATGCAGTCATTGTCTTTACCTGGGTACCACTTGTATACAGGAAGCTCACAAGATGGTGAGAGAAGCAAACGTGAAGCAGGCTACAGCAGAAAAGCAACTGAAGGAAGCTCCAGGGAAAATTTATGTACTTCAGGCTGAAGTGGCCGCGTTGAAGACACTCGTACTGTCCAATTCTCCAACATCGCCTACGCAGGAGCCTGGGGCGGCTGCAAAGACCCCTTTCAAAAGGGGGCACACAAGGAACAAAAATACAAGCAGCGCCATGGGTGGCAGCCACCAGGACTTCAGTGTGATCCAGCCAATCGTAAAAGACTGCAAAAAGGCCGATTTATCTCTGTAAAATGAGTTCAAATCTTGAAAGGATGAGCCCATGATGGACAGAACGTGTCCTTTCCTGAACAAAATCTATCAGGAGGATATCTTTCCATGCTTAACATTCGCAAAAAGCGAGTTGGCCTCGGCTGTTCTGGGGGCTGTGGAGAACAACACCCTAAGCATCGAACCAGTGGGCTTGCAGCCCATCCTTTTCGTGAAGGCTTCTGCTATCAAGTGCGGAGGGCCAAAAAAAAAAAAAAAAAAGTGTTCTCACTGGCCAGAGTAAGTCCTGTAAGCACAGGATTAAACTAGGGGACGCCAGCAGCTATTACTATATCTCTCCCGTTTGCAGATACAGGATCACTTCGTATGTAACTTTTTTACATACATTCGATATATTCAGCAGGGACTGGTGAAACAACAGGATGTCGATCAGATGTTTTGGAAAGTTATGCAGATGAGAAAGGAGATGTCGTTGGCAAAGCTGGGTCAAAGAGGAACTCTGATGCCCTGTGTGCGGGGCCGTGCGTGCTCCGGGGACCACTGAAGGATGACTGAACATTTTTATGGTTACTCAATATTTGTTTCTAAGGAGAGGGTCAAAGACTTCCCTCCTCTCGAACACTACACTAAAAAGTGCTGTGATTTCTTTTAAATTGACTGAGCTGTACTTGCTTATCCCTTAATGGAGCACACTATGAAGAACTGCAGGAGTGCTGGGGATGGTAATTCAACACTGCAAATCAAAACCACCAAATAAATACCAGACAGGAAAAAAAAAAAAAAAGAAAGAAAGTCAATTCCAAAAACATTAAATGGTTTGTTCTCCCTTGCTATTGCCCTATTATACAACTATTATAGAGGAGTTGATCAACCTTGTTGCCCACTTCTAGTTTTTCCTGGTTATTGGTCAAGGCAGAAGATACATTACTGAGAGAAAACAAGCTCTCTCTGGCCCCCTGGTTTCGCCCATTTCCTTCTGCTTCTGGGCCTATAGGGAGGCAGCTTTCCATGAAGCTGTTGTTCGGAGTGACTGGTGTCACAAAGATAGAGCCTGGGCTCCATCACACCCTGATTAAGGTGAGTAAGTGCCAGGGCTTTAATATGGCCTAAGGTAATGGAACCTCTTCTAAAACTTGGTAAGCTTCCTTCGGCTGAGGTGTTACTATTTTCTCCAATAACTTATTAAAACGGTTGTTAATAAAAGTAAAGACAAAACACTTTGCAGAATGTTCATGTTATCTCCTGTAATTTCACTACTTTCTGGCAGGGAATGGTTGGTATTCCTTGAGGGGACCACAGGAAGAATCACATTAGCACGCCAGTTGCTGTTGGGGACCATCACCCTTCAAATATATTGTTTGTGTGCTCTACATCCTGGGATTCAATAAATCTCTTAGCTGTTCACCGTCAGCACTACCTCGTCCCCTCACCCTTCTTTCTGCAGCTGTTCTTCAGGTTCTCCCTTTAACCAGCCCTGTACTCTTCCTTAATGTCTAACCCACACATTTCTTAAAACATTCAGTTCTCTGTTTCCACAACACTGTGTTCTTACTGACTCTTCCTTACTATGTAAACCAGCATTCCTCCTTTCTACCCTTTCTCCCAGGTTGTAGCTAGACATGCTCATTGTTTTATTTCACTTTTGACTCAAACCTATACCAGTGATCCAACATGTTTCTTACTGTCCTTCTATGTACAAGACCTTTCATATGCCCGTGCTCCTATGGGCTTGTATGCCTGCTCTCAGCATTGCCTCAGTGTGGCTAGGATGGGAACATCCAATTAACCTTTGACAATTTAGTAATTTGACTAAAATAGGTTTCTGACTAAATTCTTACCTCAAGAGTGTTTTATACTCTTCTGCTCATCTAATCCTCAAACCCAACCATGGCCCCCACAGACTCCGTTCTCTTATTTTCCAAGATTACTTTATAAATATTTTAAACATTGTATTTACAAAGACATTAATTCATTTTAAATTCATTTTATTTCACTGTTTATGTTGACTTCTGGGTCTTTGGGTGTACCAATTTGTAGAAATTCACATTCTTTTGTATGATCAGCTGTTAAAAAACACTTAAAATAGTGCCTGGTGTGTGTGGGTGTGTGTGTGCCTGATTAGAAAAAGTACTCAGTGTACAGGTTTAAGGATATGAGTTCAGATCCCCAGTATCCAAATAAATGCTGGGCACATCTATCTACATCCCAGTGTGTTGGTTTGTTTTATCATCTTGACACCAACTAGATTTACCTGGGGGAAGGGAAAACTCCTTGGAAGGTGCTCCTTCATCAGATTGGCCTGTAGGTAAGTCTTCTGGGCATTTTCTTGAATAACAATTGATGTGGGAGGGCACATTTCATTGTGAGTGATGCCACCCTTGGGCATATGGTCCTGGGTTGTATAGGAAAGCAAACTGAGTAAGACAGGGGAATCGAGTCAGTAAACAGCCATCTTCCATGGCTTCTGCTTCAGTTCCTGCCTCTAGTTCCTGCTTCTATTTTTACTCTAACTTCTCTCACTGTTAGACTGTGATGCGGAAGTGTACGCCAAACAAAATCTCCTTCCCAAGTTGCTTTTGGTCAGAATTTTCTATCATAGCAATAGAACGTTACAGTCTGAAGTGTGCTCTGCACCACATCAATCACTAATCAAGAAAATACCCAAAGACATGCAAATCTGATGGAGGTGAATCCTCAGTAGAGGTTTTCTCTCTCCTGGTAAATCTAGTTTGTGTCACAGTGACAAAACTAATCAACACAGTGTTGAGATGGTAGAGGCAGAAAGACCTCAGGGTTTGGTAGCCAGGCTGCACAGCTGAAATACTAAGCTCCAGGTTTAGTCGGAGACCTTGTCTCCAGATAAGATGAATAATTAAGGAAGACATTAAGATCAACCTCTAATCTCCACATGGGATGAACAGACTCAAGCCCTGCTCCCCACATGAGCCACTCTCCTCACATGAGCAAATATACGCAAATAAAACGTTAAAAATAATTCCCTACTGTTATGAAATTCTGTATTCGCATGCTTCCCTTGTGCTAAACAAAATTCAGTGAAACTTGTGTTGTCCAAATGTATGTTAGGCCTCTAATAATGGAAAATGTTAGAATGGGTGCTCCAATAGGAATGTAATAAGTCATAATATTTACACTATCAGACAAACCTTCAATATCCAAGTTGCAGCAGGAATTATTTCATCTTCAGCAGATTTTTTGTCATTATATAATTTCTATTCAATAAAATTCATATATTCATGTGCACAGTGTGATAAGCTTTGACAAATCTATAAACTCACTAAAGAATCATCACAATCACTCAAGACAATGTTATCTTCTGTCACACTCCATGTGTCTCTCAGTGATCCTGCCTTCCTGACCTTTCCTGCTCCTCTATTATCTTATTTTAGTTGCATTTTTTGTATATACAATTATGCAATATGCTTTTTTAAACTTCATGTTTTATAGTCAGTATAGTTAACTTAGTGGTCATCTCTGTCGTGGCAATATTTCGTTCTTTTTATTGTTGAATACTTATTCTATCATTTGTGTGAACTAGAGTTTGTTTATTTATATTGATGGATGTCTATATAGCTGCTGTGAAAATTCATGTTCAAGTTTTTACATGAGTGTATGCTTTCATTTCTTCTGAGTAATACCACTAGGAATGCACTGGCTAGGTAACACGGCAGCCATAATCCCCTCTTAACTGACAAGCTATGTTCAGAAGCACTTGTAGCATTTTGAAGTCTCAACAACAGTGTCTGCGAGTGCTATTTGCCTTCAATGCCTTACACCTGGTATGGTTTGTCTTTCAAATTTAGCAGTGCAGCAGATGTGTTGCAATGTCATTATGGATTAATTGGCATTTCCTTAATGACTGATAAGTCTGAGAATCTTTTCATGTGCCTGCTTCACATGTCTTATTTATGAAACATCTCTTCAAGAAGCATCTTAAAAGGAGAATAAATTGTAAAAGTTGAATTTGTTAATCAAATTTCAAAGATACATAAAGGCTCTATTTTTATATTTGAATTAATTTTTGGTTGATTTATAATTAACTCCTCCCTATTTATAATCATAGTCAGACATAATCTCTGTAAGAAAATATATTGTGAGCACAAAGAAAGGTCTGACGATGTAGCTCTAGCTGGCTTGGAAGGTGCTTTGTAGACCAGGATGCCCTTAAACTTACTGAGATCTCCCTGCCTCTGCCTCTAGAGTGCTTGGATTAACAGCATACACCATTGATCCGAACGCTAGAATGTTTCTTTCACTGAGTGGGCTTCCCTCAGCTTTTACCTGCTCTGTCGGATGGCTGGTAATTCTCAGAAGGTAAATCTTCCTTATATCATCAATATAAAAGTTAGTGGCTGAACTGAGTGAGGCCCTACTGTGCCACTTCTGTTGTTGTTATACAGTCACCGGTGAGAGAGTAGAACACACGCAGTCGGGTTTTGATGAAGGCTTCGTGTGACTGTGCTCTGTTTCACTCTTCGTCACTTGGACTTCAGGAGGCTTACTGCTCTCCATTTTTCCTTAGCATTCAGATAAAGCCGAATCAATTCCCATCATTTCACAAACATGTAGAAGGCCATCCCTGTGCCACCTATTGTCACAGCAGACTAAAATATAGGAAGAGCAGAAACAAGAATGTAAAGCTGTATCTATAGCGACATATGTGTCACGACGACACAATGCCTGAACTAGTTATTTTTGAAGCAACACACTGGTTTACACTTAGGTGCGTTGTCAAATAATATACCACCTGTTTCATAGTGTTCCCTTAAAATCAGTTTATTCCTGAAACCTCAGGAGCCGTGTTTGGAATGAGCACTGTTGCAGCTATAATTAGCTAAGAAGAGATCTTACTGGAGTAGGTTTCACTCATCCAGTGCGACTGGAGTTCTTAGTAGAGGATACATGGGCACGCTAGCACTAGGGAGAAATGGCCAGGACAGAGGGAGATGCAGTGATACACTTACAAGCCAGGGTGACACCAGGGGTCTCTGACAAGAACCATAGCTGTAAGAGAAAGGAAGGGGACATTCCCTAACAGCTAACCTCAACTGTAAAGATTTGTGTTGTTTTTTTTGTGCTCTTGCAGCAACCCCAGAAACTGATATGGACACTTAGGAGCTCATTAAGTAGACAGAGAGTAAAGATTCTCCCAAGTGAATGTTCAGAGTCACCAAGGAGTAGAGCAACATGCAGAGGAGTCCCATCAACAGGACAGGACTCGTGTAGGTCATTAAATCATATACCTGCTGGGTTTCTGTGTGTGGAATAAAGTTCTTGATTATCCATACAGTGGGCATATCAACATACATAAAAAGCAAGAGCCAAACTTCTTGCCACTGGGCACACACATCCTGTGTTTCTGTAATGGCACAGTCAACTTCTCTTGTGTTAACCCGAAGGCAAGTACAGTTGTGAAATATTTTCAAGAAATAAATTCCTTAAACATGAGCCAGACACATCATCTATTGCTATCTATTTTAATCTAAGTTGTTTGAGGTAAAACATTGGATATGTTTTAGTTGCTGAGAGGTCCTCTGTAGGTTTTCAATAAATGTTCAGGAGTACTGTTGGCTCTGTAGTATTTTGTCCAGGCATTGACTGGAGAAGCAAAGCCCTTAGCAAATTTGAACTTCATTATAAGATGTTATGGATGGTCAATTTTATGCTCCCACGGCCTGAGCAGTAACTTTATTATCTTCTTTACCAGGGCTAGAGAGATGACTTCGACTTTATTCATTCTTTCAAATGTAAAAACAAAACAAAACAAAAAACTAAACCACCAAGTATACCATATACATGATGTGTGTGTGTGTGTGTGTGTGTGTGTGTGTGTGTGTGTGTGTGCATTCTCACGTATGTTTATGTAGATATAGACTTATAAAGGAAAAATCTAGGATAGAGATAAATTGTGTTCTGAAATTTATAGGAAAAATAACAAAAAATATAGGTATATTAGTTTAAGTATCTAAAATCCAATTTTAACATTATTTCCACTTGGGTGTGGTGAGTATACCTACTGTGGAGAGGTTCTCCTTGGCAGCTTTCATTCTTAGGTGACACATGGCAATGTTTGGGTACATTGCAAAATGTTTGGCTACCAAACTGAAGGGATGTTGCTGGAATCTAGCAAAGAGGCCTTTGAACATCTTACTTGTTCAATAAAATTCTATTTTGAAAAGAGTTGTTTGGTCAAAAATATCAATAGATCTAAGGCTAATAAATTGTGGCCAAAGCCATGCATGGTAGGGCATGCCTTTTATCCCAGTACTCGAGAAGCAGAGGGAGGCAAATCTGTGTGAGGTCAAGGCCAGCCTGGCCCACAAAATGAGTTCTAGGACATCCAAAGCTATGACGAAAGATCCTGCTAAATAAATAAATAAATAGTAACCTAACATAATGGTTAATGCTGACTTTTTCTTTTTATTTTTTTTGTTAAGTATTTATTACTTACTGACCATAGTGCTTAACAATGCTAGGATGACAGTGGTGGCTTTTCTACCAATACTCAGATTTCTTAAAAGGTGAGGCTTGTGCAAATTGATTAGATCATGAGAGGTCTGGCCTCATGCATAGATTAGTGTCATTATAAAGGCAACTGGTGCAAGCTTATTTGTAATCTGTAAGATATATGGACTCTCACCAATGAAGAGCAGACCTTCACCAGACACCAAAAATCACCAGCAACTCAATCTTAGACTTTGGAACCATTGTAACTGTGAGGAATATGTTTCTATTGTTTGTAAATCCCCCTATCAAAGGTATTGTGTTATAGTGATCTGGCAGGAATCAAACAGGGGTCAGAGAGCTTAAGTCACTCCAGTGACAGGGCTAGAAATTGTTGGGAGATGGGACTAACTTTAGCTACCACAGGTACATTCTCACCGTATCTCAATAACAGCAAAGTCATCATGGTCTGACTCTAAATAACGTTCTGTTGAAGATTATTTCCCTATTTGGCTCCTTTAGCCTGAAAATATAATTGCATCTCCTGAAACACATGAAATGGTGTAACATTTGCTAAGACTGATTTGCATAAGAAAATCGGTTATATAATGAACAAAAGATTACCTTAATCTGATTGAAAAAATAAGCACTTCTGTCTGATTTATACCTTGGAGAGCTAGAAGTGCAATTTAAAATGCTTTGACCTCTTTTAATATAAAATATACAAAGTATTTCTCTCTCACAATTTTGTCTGTAACTTATTCAGCTATCTCATGATTGAGAAAAATTTAAAATACATATAGATAGATGATTGCTTTGTGTTGCTATAATAGAATGTCATAGACAAGATGGATTATAAATAGTAAAGGTGCATTTTTTTTCTCATGTTAGGGAGGCTGTTAAACATGAGGCTGAAGGGGCAAGTGTCTTCTTAAAGTGCCATCTGAAGGCAGAAGGGCAAGAAAGCACGCTCACACACGCACATGTGCAATACTGGGTCATACTTTCTCATCTAACCTTTTTTATAATTAATGCTAACTCAGTCACGAGCTATGACCCACTTCTCAACACAGTTGTTTGGATTAAGTTCCCATCACATATTTTGGGGTGGAGACACGATCAACAGTAGTAATGAGCAAGAGAATCTAGGAGCCTGACTTAAAGAAATGCTTAGCAATAGTGACAGACTATATAAGTCAGAACAAACTCCCACTGTGGAAAGCAACACATTAACAGAGTGAGATAAAATGGCCAAAGCCACAGGACATCAAGAACCAGGAGAGAGGGAAACAAGGAAGTCACAACGCTACTTTGAGCTTCTACTTCTTTGAAAATCTACTTCATTAGGAATATGTGTCCAGTCTCGAAGAGCTGTCTGAGCACCTGAAATTTAGCAGTACAACTGAAACTCTGCAGAGCTTAAAAAGAGACAGAGTCAGGGGCAGGAAAGGTTTATGGGGCTGGTGGTAATCCCTCAAAAGTGAGACTAGGCAGTGGTGGCGCATGCCTTTAAGCCCAGCACTTGAGAGGCAGAGGCAGGTGGATTTCTGAGTTGGAGGCAGCCTGGTCTACAGAGTGAGTTCCAGGACAGCCAGGGTTACACAGAGACACCCTGTCTCAAAAAAACAAAAAAAAACAAAAACAAAAAACAAAAAAATGAGGCTAGGCAGGCCTTTACTTTGTGATAAAACTCCAAAGAGCTACACCTTAAAGTAAAAACAAACAAACACTGAAAACAAACAAAAAACCCACACCACCACTACCACCACCACCAAAACCAGCAACTGTATCTTCTTAGAAATGATCTTAGGTTTCTACTGACTGTGATAAAAACACAGGCCCGAACCAACTCAAGGAGGAAAGAGATTGTTCCATCTTACAAGTCTCAAGTTTCATTCTGTCACTGAGAGAAGCCCAGGCGGGGAGCTGGAGGGAGAAACAGAATTGCTCCATGGGCCTTTCTCAGGCTGCTTTTTTTTTTTTTGTACAATTCAGGACTATCTGCACAGGGCGGGCTTAACACTCCCACACAATCATGAGTTAAGAAAATGCTTCACAGACTTGCTTACAGGTCAGTCTGATGACATCATTGTTCTCAACTGAGTTTCCAGATAACCCCAGCTTTTATCAAGTTGAAACAAAACAAATAAACAAACAGAAAACCGTGGCAGTGGGCAAAGAGGCACCTTGGTGGTGGTGGTGTTCTTATATCAGGCAGAGTCAGAGCAGCTGGCAGTCCTTTGCTCATCCTATCTTAAGACTTAGCTTAATGGCCAAGGCTATCTTATGCCTAGGATTCATTAAAATTAAATCAAGTTAAATCCAGGCAGCATGGGAGGAAGAGGACAGACAGACATCTGTGAACCACCATGATACCCATAGATTTGCCTTTCAGTGTATGGCACAGGCAGACCATAGAAACCCGATTACCACATAACACAGATGGAGGCTATCACCCAGGGGCCTGCCGAAGGAACCACCAAAAGGAGCATGTGGTGGGCAGATGGAAGAGAAAGAGAAGTGGAACAGTTTAAGCATTATGAAGAGAGATGAAACTGGAGACTCCAGGGTGGAGAGGAGCAGCCAGTTGTGAGTGGCCAGCACTGCCACCTGGGGACATCATGAGGTCCTAGCTCTACCTGCCACTGAGGGACTTGTCTGAGGCCATGGCTATGCAGTGGCAGGGGTTAGTATTGATAATCATGGCTCATATTACCACCAGAGAACATGGGAATGTCCCTTGTCAAGGCATCCACTGGGGACCACGTGGATGTCCAGAGGCTGTGCATAACTTCACTAGATGCAATTCTTCAGAAAGCTGGTTGTATCTCTCACTTGACACAGCTCTCTGGAAAGCAAGTAGGCCATATGCCTTGACGAGGCAGCACAGTGGAGCTGGTTTTGGCAATGGGGTGTGTGTTAACCAGCCCTGAGGGAATAAGTAGGGAAAAGCTGGTCCTGCCACTTGTCTGCCATAGGATGGCACAGGCACAGAGGTGATACACCACATGCCGCCCCCAACCCCCACCTCTGGGAATCTGCCACACGGTCATAAGCTCAGGACAGCTAGCCCTGCCTCTTACCAGCCACAACGCTAGGGAGAGCAGGTGCTGCTCTTTACTAGGATAACACAGCAGAGCTGACCCTGGCGGCAGGGTAGTAGGTGAGTCAGCTCTGAGAGACGGAGTTGAGGAGAGTTGGCCCTGTCACTCATCTGGCATGAGGAGGTGTGAGTACAAGAAGTTGCCCTTCTTGCCCCTCCCCACTTGTAGCAGTCAGGAGAGCTGACCCCAGGGTCATGAGAGTCAGTAAGATGGCCCTGTCCCTTGCCTGCTGTAGCTCGAGAGAGCATCTCTGTAACTTATCTGGGCAGCAGGATTGGGATGCATGATGTGAAACTCACAAAAAAATCAATAAAAGTTAAAAAAAAGTTTCTTTTAAAACTTCAGCACAGATATATATACTTAAAATTGGGTTAAAAAAAAATCCAAGATTCTACTCTTTATTACTAGCAAGATGATAATGTAAATCTTCTATGGAGGAATATAATACACCAGGCTTAGAACTATTTCATAATGTATATATATATGATATATATATATATCATATATATATATATGATTTTCCTAGTACTTAATAAAAAACAGCTAGAACTTTGAACAGAAAAAAAAAAAAGAACAGAAACAAATCTTTAAAGAAATTAAAGAAAATGGAAGCAGAACAAATGACAATAAATGATGGAATGGTCAGAAAATTATTTTAAAATAATTGTGCCTATTATATATTAATATATTAAATAGAAGTCTGAAAATATTGATAAGCGATTAAAAGTGGGAAAAAAAGACCCGAGTTAATGTTGGACAAAAACATAGATTTTTAGGAAAAGCAGAGAACTAGAATGAAGTATTGAGAATCCAGATGGTTAGCCAAGGAGAAAACATATCAGCTAGAGCACCCAGCATGAGTGAATACTCAACACTAAAGTCACAGAAAGAGCAGAGAATGCAGTAGAGGCAATATTCAGAAATAATGTCTGAGAGTTTTCTAAAAGTTGTGAAAGACTTCAAATCATAGTTTCAAAAGCCAAAGTTGAGAAAGAAGGAAGAGATGGAGGAACAGGAAGAGAGAGGGAGAAAGGGGGGGTGAAAATGAAAGAGAGGAAGGGAAGAACCTTGTCATCTCTCTATGTACAACTTAGTAACCATGTTGAAAGTCAGAGCAGAGGAAACACTTTAACCGAGGAGTAAGGGGGTGGTGCAGGGTGTGGGTGGGAAGGTGCCCAGCTTGTCCTCTGTATTGTTTCTTATTTATGTTTTCGTCTCTTTATGTATCTATTGGTTATGTTTGACTGGGCACTGAGAGTTATATAAAATAATTATTTTTTCTCCATAAATGATTGCTTTAGCTTGCTCACAGTGAGAGAAATAATCTTAAATCCTAAGAGCTAACAATGAGGCTGACTAATAGTTAAATTTTTATGAGGAATGAATGCCTAAAGACAATGGAAAATCAAACTTCAAAGTTTCTCAGGGGATGCTTTTCAGTGGCTCTGTGTGTGTGTGTGTGTGTGTGTGTGTGTGTGTGTGTGTGTGTGTGTGTGTGTGTGTGTGTGCGCACGCGCATGCAGGTGATATCACCAGTAGTGGAGATCAGTAGTAGGGGCACCTGTCTATTACGCTTGAAGTCCTGTACCAAAGCCCATGGAGATCTGAAGTGTTAGGAGAAAGAAGATAGTCTAAAAAGTATTTGTTACCAATGAGCCTAGAGCAAAAGAAACATTAAATGATATTCTTACAGATAAAAAAGATACAGGGCATAGCTCAAAAAACAAAAAGTAGTAATGACTAATGTAGGTAAATATTAACGCATATCGACTATATAAGACAAAGAATTATAAGCCAGTGACATTGCTCAGTAAAGGTGCTTCCAGTCCTAGATCTAGGTTTGATCCTCAGACTCACCCAGTAAGAGAATTAAATCCCTCAAGTTGTCTTTTGACTTCCACATGTGTGCCATGGCAAACTCCTGGAGATCCCTCCCTCCTTCCCTCCTTACACACACACACACACACACACACACACACACACACACACACACACACACAATGTTAAGTAAAATAATGAAAATTTTAAAATTCATTAAATTAATATGTTGTTTGAACAAGCAGATTAAAAGACATGATGAGAGTGCTAACTAGCACTGTCTCTATGCTGTGTTAAGAAATCCTGACTGAGGCAATAGAGCAGCATAGCAAACTCTCTATGCATCTGGAAAAGAGACAATAGAACTGTATATTATTTGCAAATTGCCTGATTTGTTCCTAGTAAAAGATAAAATATGCTCTAAGTAAATTGTTAGAATTACAAACGTTTGTCTAATAAGTTGAAATATCTAAGTCCAACATATAAAAGTCAATTTTGTTCCCATAAATCAGTAACATAAACAAATTTGTACACAATGAGACCTCCTTCATGGGTTCATATTACAGAACACACAGGAATAAAGGAAGCTTTGTACCTGTTTGTTTGCACAGACTGCTTTTAGTTTGGCACACCTTTTATACATATGTTAAATACAAAACAATCTTTAGGGGCCTGAGATGGCTTCACGCTTAAAGGCACTTGCTGCCACACCTGATGACCTAATTCCAAGCCCAGCACCTACCTAGTAGAAAGAGAGACCTGACTCCCCTAAGTTCATGAGTCCCATAAGTCTGTTTCCAATCTCCACATGTATTACAGCATGTATGTGCCCATAGAACTGCACACAGAAGCACATAAATAAATGTGAAATAATAAGTTAAAATGTCCACACCAAAATGATTGTAAGATTTCAGAGATCTTAGCAACTGGAAAAACCCTAAGATGCCATAGAGAAAGTTTGGAAAGATTTGAAATTTGGACTTAACCCTATGCTATGTTGTGTCTCCAAAATCTGT
Source organism: Uromys caudimaculatus (assembly GCA_028551405.1). Lineage (NCBI taxonomy): Eukaryota > Metazoa > Chordata > Mammalia > Rodentia > Muridae > Uromys > Uromys caudimaculatus. The sequence goes on along the minus strand of CM052704.1, from coordinate 44,071,995 downwards.
ATACTGAGATCCTAATTCTTAATGAAGTGGTATTAGAAAATAAGGTATTTGAGAGGTAATGCTTTGGTGAGGCCGTTAGGGTGGGACTCCATAACAGATTAGTATTCTTATGAGAAACAGAGTCTTCAGCCTTACCTGTCTTCAGGGAAATGGCCCTCCCCTAAAATGTAACATGATGTACCTGGGAATTACAGACTCTCGAATGCTCAGAACGGATCTTTCTGCTCTGAGATACCCAGTTAGTGACAATACATGCGCTGTGTTACAGCAGCCTGGATAGAACCACCTCCCTAAGTCTTACTATAACACCCATGACAACAACTATCTTGTGCGTTTTCAATCTCAGCTTCTGATTCATCCCATCAGAAGTTTTGCTTCTTTGGAAGGTACAAGAATCATCAATTGTTGAGAGGTGGAAGAAATCCTTGATTATCTGATTAACCTCATAATTTTATGAATAAACTAAGGACCAAAGAGGCCAATTCACTTGCCTTAAGTTCCTATACACACAGGGAAAAAATTGTCAGTTTAGTGTAAGTAAGCCATTTAAACAATAAATACCTCACTTTCTACATTAAGAACACACCCAGCTGAAGAGGGACATCATTAACAATGAGGCTGCAGCTTTCAGCAAACCTAAAGGAAGGATATTTGTAGATCAAGGAAACTGTCTTATTGCTGTGAAGTCAAACAGTTTTTTGCTACACGTTTCCAAGGTGTGAGTCTTGTAAATCAAACCTCCAAACCTCCAAAACACTGGTAATGGAATAAACCCCAAGGCAGTAACAGAGAACCTACACCAACTTTATTCTGAGTGCCAAGTAAAGGTGTGGCCACCCTTGATATTTACACTTTCTGCTCAAACAAACAAGGAATTAACACATTTACTTCTAGGGTTCAAGTCACATTGCCTATCCACTAAAATCCACATGATTCTGCTTCTACTGGATTCTTATAGTGTTGTTTCTTTTTGTTTGTTTGTTTTATTTTGTTTTGTTTTTTTGAGACAGGGTTTCTCTGTGTAGCCCTGGCTGTCCTGGAACTCACTCTGTAGACCAGGCTGGCCTCGAACTGAGAAATCCGCCTGTCTCTGCCTCCCAAATTCTGGGATTAAAGGTGTGCGCCACCACTGCCCGGCTGCATTGTTTTCTTAAATTGTTTATCTGTATTGTTTATGCTTCTTGTGAATGATCATCAGTTTGCTCCGTATCTTTCTTGTACAATTCTACATATAGTTTTGTGTTGTTTTAAACTCATTTTTAATTTATCTGGAATTTAAGGATTACACAGGTACTTTTAAGCTTAAAACTGTCTTTTGATTGTGGTAGGTGTTTTTCCTTATCTTATTTGGGATTTTAAATTAGACATGTAACTAAACTACCCCCAGAGGATGGTTTGTCTCATTCATAAACGAGGTAGTACTGGTACTTGGGTTTCATGGTCTCTTACTTGTGGGACCTTGTAGATATGAAGTAGCCTCTCTATTCTAAGCTTTGCCATCTGTGAAAGCATGATAGTGCTTAATTGCATAAACATTCTGTGAGAAGCAAAAAATTTACAGTTCCATCATGTTGACAATAATTTTAATATAGACAAAGTTCTCTCTTTATATGAATATGTACCAAGAGTATACTCACCCTTTATTTTAAATGTTAAGCCAATGTTTACTATCAGCAAATATCTTCTTATACACATTTGAAAGTGGCCCTACTTTTCATTGATCTAGGAGCATGTAATAGGAGGGAGAATTACTTATTCTGGAAGGGTTTAAATTTAACCCTCTATGAAATCATCTGGAGCTGGTGCCTCTGAAGGACACTATCCTGGACACTTCCCTGGAGTTCAGGAAATGAGCATTTTATTAGGGAATTACATTTAGTATTGAAATGCTGAGGTTTGTCACATATCTCATCAATATGAAGCTTTTCATTTCCCATAATGCAATTTTCTGATCTCTTTCTTTGTCTGTTGGATATCATTTATCGTGGTTGCTATCATTCCTATGCAAGTTTTTAAGTTAACTATCCATTGTATCTTAAAATATGTGACATTCCTTAGGGACATACTGCCTGGAGCAAGATGGTGGAAAAAAGCTAGAGATCCTTCTCTTTTTCCAAAACAAATTTAAAAATACTTTTTTTTAAAAAAGCACCAACTACCGGCTTGCATAGAATAATAATTTAGGGCAATGGGAATCAACAGAATACATACAGTCATTAACACACACACACACACACACACACACACACACACACACACACACACACACACACACACACAGTACTAAGGCAAGAGAAAAAAGCAGCAGATGATGACAGGCACTATAAAGATTCCCTTCTCTATCTGGTGACAATATGAGACAAGGTTAATTAAAAGCTGAAGAATTCACATATTTCTACACTCTTCACCATCACTATTGTTCCCATAGTTTGAAGGTACATTGCTATAGAAATATGTGGTTAGCTTGGGGAAAGCACAGCAGACATTCTGAGAGTAAGAAATACAAACTATTTCCTACCAATGTACCAGGGGCAAATATGTCAATTAGGGATTATCTACCAGGAAGTAGGGAAAGCTAGGCACATTGACAAATCAGAGTCACCCATTCGAGTAAACACATCTGCACATCCCTTTGAAGATCCAGCACAAAGTATACTAGAACAGCAAACAGTTGTCATCTGAGAGGCCAGGGATTTGCAGTTGAAAACATACAATAAAAACCTAGGTGGAAAGACCGAAGATGACCGTTGGAAAAAGATAATAAGAGAGTTGACGAGCTGCATCCCACCTGAGTACATGTTAAAACATATGTACAAACAGAAAATGAACTATGACTTTGTTTGGAAGAATGAACCGAGGCACTGTGGTGATTTGAATATGGTTGGCCTAGGGAGTGGCACTATTAGGAGATGTGGCCTTGTTGGAAAAGGTGTGGCCTTGTTGGAAGAAGTATCTCACAGTGGGGCTAGGCTTTGAGACCCTTCTCCTGGCTGCCTGAGGACAGTCTGCTCCTGGCTTCCTTTGGATGAAGATGGAGAACTCTCAGCTCCTCCAGTTCCATGCCTGCCTGGACACTGCTGTGATTCCTGCCATGATGATAATGGACTGAACTTCAGAGCCAGTAAGCCAGCCCCAATTAAATGTTGTCCTTTATAAGAATTGCCTTGGTCATGGTGTCCTTTTACAGCAGTAAAAACCAAACTAAGACAGACCTTGGTTGGTACCAAGGACTGGGGTATTGCTGTGATAGGCCTGACCATGCTTTTGTTTGGAGAAATGTGGATTTGGGGACTTTGGAAAGCAGTGGAATGCTTAAAGTTGGGCTTAATGGACCATACTAGTATAAGCATGGGAGACAGTGTTTCTGAGTGTGTTCTGAGTATTTCTGTTTCTGTGAATCTGTTTTGCACTTCATATAACTAGAGGAATAATAATGTAGTAAACCTCATTCCCTCTCTCTCTCTCTCTCTCTCTCTCTCTCTCTCTCTCTCTCTCTCCCTCTCTCTCTCTCCCTCCCTCCCTCCCCCCCTCCTTCCTTCATTTCTTCTTCCTCTCCTCCTCTCTCCCTCTGATCCTCTCTTCCTTCATTTGCCTTAACATTTTTGTTGGTGAGATGTTGCCTGTTTTTCCTAGAAACCATGAACACATAAGGAGACACACCTAAGAAAAGATTCCATAGAAGTTGAGCTTGGTGAACCAAGGGGTTTATTGGGGTTACTTTACAAGATCATTCGTGGGTGACTAGTTACTTATAAGAGGGTCACAGATTCCTAGACCACTGAATTGAAAAACCCACTCCAGCATGGGTGACATCTTATAGAAGCTACATCCTTGGGGTTTCCTGTCCAACCTATAGGCCTCTCCACTGAAAAGTCTCTTGTTCATCAAAAATTGTTAATAGCTTATACAACCTTAAAAAGGTGTATTGTGAATTTGTAACTTCTGAGATTTATTGATCCTTATATATTCCTTTAGTCTCTAGATACTGTCAATGTTATTTAGCTTCCTAAATCCAATGAGATTCCTTCTTCTTGCTGGAATGTAATGCTTCACACAGAAGGAATACTTATACTCCATCCACAGTGTCTCCATTTGTTTATTTGTGAGCATCTGTCCTTTGTTTTTCATTGCAAAGTTGAGATATTCGAGTGCTTCCCAGTTTGTTAATGCTGGGTACATCACATGTGAATGTTTCTGCTAGAAACTTATCTAGAAACCGAACTGCTAGATCACAGAGTAGATTTGTTTTAGTCAACAGATGCTGACAATCAGTACCTACAACAGGCGATACACTGTGTGCCTCTAGTTAATCACACTTTGGGCCACGCTCACTGTTCTAATGGTTTGAAGGCATCTTTGAAGAGTTACTCCCTGAAGTATTTAGGCCAGTTTTCAACACATGATAAATTTTAAGTAAAATTATAGAGGATATCATGTAAGTTAAGTCATTGTCTTAATTTGGTTTTACTCCTGTGAACAGACACCATGACCAAAGCAAGTCTTATAAAGGACAATATATATTTGGGGCTGGCTCACAGGTTCAGAGGTTCAGTCCATTATTATCAAGGTGGAAGCATGGCAGCATCTAGGCAGGCATGGTGCTGGCAGTCCTCCATGTTCTAGGAATTAAAAGGACCAAAAGATATTCTGAAGTATTTGCTGGAATTTGAGGGCATAAAACTGAGAAATTAGGTAGGTATGAAGGCATATGAAGCTCATTTTCAACTTCTGTGATGGGCTTCTCATAGCGAGAGTTAGAAAGTACTTTAAAATGAATTATAACAAACATAACATATAAAAATTAGGAGATAAAATTAAAAGTATAACTCAGAGGTCAATTTATACTTTAATTGCTTATATTTGAAAAAATATATCAAAAATCAGTACCTACTATTCCAACTTAAGCAAACAGTAAAAGAAAACAAAATCATATCTGATATTACTTTTATTATTTAATAGTGTTAAAGAAGAACAATGTTAAGTGATAAGGGAGGAAGAAATGAGTATTATGGGTTGTCTCTGAAGGACCCACAAATCATGCCATAGTGTAAAGGATTGATGCGACTTCCAGAGGATCTAAAGCTTTCAGAACCTTCAGAGGGCGGGGCTTATTGGAAGAAAGTGACATCACTGGATTTTGTCTTTAAGGGGATATCTATCAGACTCTGGAACCCTCCTCTCCCTTTCTTCCATGACAGTCTGGCAAACCATTTTCTTTTGTAAGAGGAAAGAGACAGATACTTGAAGAAATAGGAAATAGAGACAAAACTATCAGCATTTACAGATAAAATGGTTATAGCTTTAGAAAATATTTAAAAATCTTTTAGAGAGAGAGGGAGAGAGAGAGAGAGAGAGAGAGAGAGAGAGAGAGAGAGAGAGACAATGCCTCTGAGATTCAGTAGGATAAACAGTAGCTAGAAAACTGCTGTGAAATAAACGTGTAACCCCTCCTGTCTATCAGACACATTTCCGGAAAGAAGCAATTGTGTGTTGGATAAAATGTACAGAAATCCATTTGTAAAATGGAAACAAAGAAAAATCCTTTTTTTTTTTTTTTTTTTTTTTTTAAGACAGGGTTTCTCTGTGTAGCTCTGGCTGTCCTGGAACTCACTCTGTAGACCAGGCTGGCCTTGAACTCAGAAATCCACCTGCCTCTGCCTCCCAAGCGCTGGGATTAAAGGCGTGCGCCACCACTGCCCGGCAATCCTTATGTTTTTAAATGACATTGACCTTGATTTAAAAAATATACCTCTTTCATATATATGCAAAGCCAACTTTGTAAAACAATCAATTAATGTTTCATTAACCTGTGAAATTAAATTATTCTCATTAAAGTACTCCAAATCCTTAGTTATTGTAATATTGATACAGTAAACTTCAAAAAAGTAAACATGCAAGTGTATCAAGGACAGTTTGGGAAAAGCAAAGTGAAAGAACACTAGTTTATGGTATACTAAAATATTTAATCACATGAAAAAACTCAAAGTTTTGGATCATAAAAGAAATAGATAAGGAAACATGAGTAATGGTCCTGTAACTAATACAGCTATTTCTAGTGTATTAATCTATTGTAAAGGCCAGATCAGAGGAAACAGAATAAAATCATAAATAATATTGAACAATTTGCTAACAGGGTAGAAAAATAAAGTAGATTTTAATCATAATGTTAATGTAAAATAATTTCTAAGTATAATAAAAATTTTAAAGCAAAATTATGAAATTACTAGACAAAACATGTGAAATTATATATAATTTTTATATAGCATGGGTTTATTGCCAGGATACAAACAAAAAAGCTGAAAAGTCATGTAAAAATTAAAAAAAAAAAGACTAAAAGACTAAAGAGATGGTGTACTGGCTGGTTTTGTGTGTTAACTTGAAACAAGCTGGAGTTATCACAGAGAAAGGAGTTTCAGTTGAGACAATGCCTCCATGAGATCCAGCTGTAAGGCATTTTCTCAATTAGTGATCAAGGGGAGAGGACCCTTTGTGGGTGGTACTATCCCTGGGCTGGTAGTCTTGGGTTCTATAAGAAAGCCAGCTGAGCAAGCCAGGAGAAGCAAGCCAGTAAGAAACATCTCTTCATGGCCTCTGCATCAGCTCCTGCTTCCTGACCTGCTTGAGTTCCAGTCCTGGCTTCCTTTGGTGATGACCAGCAGTGTGGAAGTGTAAGCTGAATAAACCCTTTCCTCCCCAACTTGCATCTTGGTCATGATGTTTGTGTAGGAATAGAAACCCTGACTAAGTCAGATGGCTTAGGGCTTATGAGTATTTACTTCTCTTGCAGAGGACCTGTATCTAGTTCCTGCATTTATATGACAACTCACAATAATCTCTAACTCTAGTTCAGGGATTCAACCCCATCATCTTCTGAACTCTTCAGGCATCAAGCATACACAGGGTACACATACTTACATGCAAAAAAATACTCATACACACATTTGATAGATAGATAGATAGATAGATAGATAGATAGATAGATAGATAGATAGATAGAAAATAAATAAGTAAATTAATTAATAAGTCTGCTTTACAAATACTTTAAGCATTAATTTGTAAATGAACAACATCAAAAACAACAACAACAGCTTAGCTAACATGAAAAGCCAGGTTTAGAGGCACAGTAATCCCTGAGTTGAGGTGAGGATGGGGAAGGAGAGGGACAGGAAGATGGGCAAACTTCAAGTTCAGTCTTGAAATTAAATTGGATAGCAATAGAGTTAAACACCATATGCTGACTTCTGGCTACTACATATGCGTACATGTGAGAGGACGCCCACATGGACACACACACACACACACACACACACACACACACACACAAGAGAGAGAGAGAAAGAGAGAGAGAGAGAGATGACTAAATGAAAAATATTTGAAATACATAAATACATATAATTACAGATGGTGAGTTTTCTTAAATTTACAGAGATTTTTCACTTTAACCACATAAAATAGAATATACTAGAAAAAGCAATGTTGATAAACTCTTAACAGAAAAGTTAATACAAATAACCCTAGGTCTGATCCCTCAGTATCTTCCCAGCTCTCCAACAAAACACCTGCAGCAGCC
>CM052704.1:44050759-44064325 GCA_028551405.1 Uromys caudimaculatus | reverse complement strand
CCCTTCCCTTCCCTTCCCTTCCCTTCCCTTCCCTTCCCTTCCCTTCCCTTCCCTTCCCTTCCCTTCCCTTCCCTTCCCTTCTCTCTCTGTTCCCCCAGATCTAGTTCCACAATCAAATCCCCAGCTCTGAAGGGGAATACCTGTGGCAGCCTTCCCTGCCCCCACCCTGCTTCCCATCTTCTCTTGATCCCATAGATCTTCCCCTTCTAACCTCTTTCCTAACAATTGTTGCTTTGTCCTAACCCTCAAACACAGCAGGCACCCCCTGCTGACCTAAGGGTCACTCCTGCCCAGGAAACAAGTAGGCTATGGTGGATCTACACCTCTACTTCTGCCCCTTCAGGTCCAATCCCCTAAGTCTCATTACCAGCTCTGCAGCAGAAAACCTGCTCCCTTTCCTCTCTGACACTACCCCAAAGTTTTGTTTCCCCAAACCTTTCTTCCTCCAACTTATCCCATTATTCTAGATTTCAACAACAGCAGACATACCCTGGGAACACACTAGCTAAGCAGGCCAGGGTCCACCAGGCAGCACACAGCCACACCACTCTCCTAAAGTCCAGGCAATGAGCAAGTCAAGGAATAGAACACTCACCTAACAGAGATAAAAGCAAATATCATCACTAGACTTATAGTCATTCAAATCCCAGATGCCTAGAAACCATCCTAAAATCACAATCATTAACAACCAGGACCACATGTCTCCACTGAAGCCCAGCAACCCTACCCCAGCAGGCTCTGATTATCCGAACATAGAAACATACCTCAAAACTGCTTGTACGAGGATGGTGAAGGTCTTTAAAGAGGAGAAGCATAAATTCCTTAAAGAAATACAAACACAAACAGTTCAAGGAAAGGAATAAAACTGTTTAAGACCTAAAAAATGGAAGTAGAATAGATAAAGAAAACAGAAACTGAGGGATACTGGAAAAGAATACTGGAAATTTGAACAGCCTCACTAACAATGTAAAAGATGTAAGAAAGAATCCCAGACATTGAAGATATGATATAAAATATAGATACATCAGTGAAATATGAAATCTAAAAATTTCCTTATAGAAACATCCCAGGAAATCTAAGATACTATGAAAAGAGCAAATCTAACACTAAAAGGAATAGAAGAAAGAAAAGAAACTATTTCAAAGGCCCAGAAAATATTTTCAACAAAAACATAGAAGAAAAATTTCCTAACCTAAAGAGGGAGATACCTATAAAGGTACAAAAAAGCATACAGAACTCCAAATTGATTGTGCCAGAAAAAAGTCCCCTCAGCACATAATAATCAAAATGTTAAACACACAGAGCAAAGAAGGAATATTAAAAGTTACAATGAGAAAAGACCAAGTAACATTTATAAGCAGATCTATTAGAATTATACCTGATGTCTAAGTGGAGACTCTGAAAGCCAGAAAGGCCTAGACTGATGTGCCACAGACTCTAAGAAACGTTAGATGCCAGCCCAGACCACTAGAACCAGAAATGCTCTCAATCACCATAGAAGGAGAAAATAAGATATTCAATGAGGGAAGTAAATTTAAGCAATATTTATCTACAAATCCAGCCCCATAGAGGATTCTAGAAGGAAAACTCCAACCTAAAGAGGTTAACTATAACCACTAAAACACAGGGAATAAATAATCCCATACCAAAGTCAAAAGAAGGGACACACACACACACACACACACACACACACACACACACACACACACACACGGAAACACACCGCCATCACTACCACCAGCAACAACAACATGAAATAACATCAATCAACCACCATTAACCACTGATAGCTCTCAATATCAATGGTCTCAATTCATCAATAAAAAGACAGGCTAACAAACTGGATTTAAAAACACGACCCATCTTTTACCTGGTTCAAAGAAACATACCTCACCATTAAAGATAGACATTACATCAGAACAAAGGGATGAAAAAGAATATTTCATGAAAATGGACCTAAGAAAAAAGCTGGTATAGCCATTTTAATGAAAAAGCCTTCAAACTAAAACTAATCAGAAGAGATAGGGAAAGATACTACATATTCATGATATAGATAGATAGATAGATAGATGGATGGATGGATGGATGGATGGATGGATAGATAGATAGATAGATAGATAGATAGATAGATAGATAGATAGATAGACTATTACAGCTTAAATCACACACTGAATCTCACACACTGATATTGGGACATTTCAATATCTCACTCTTACCAATAGACAGATCATCTAGTAAAGAACTGGACAGAGAAAGGCTATAGCTAATAGACACTATAAACGAAATGGAACTAACAGATATTAATAGACTGTTTTACACAAACACCAAAGAATATACCATTTTCTCTGTGCCTTATAGAACTCTCTCCAAATTTAAACATATATTGGAACACAAAGCAGGTCTCACAGTTTAAAAAAAGAAGAAGAAAGAAAAGAAAAAGAAATTAATAACTTCTTGCATCAATCATGTCACTATAGATTAAATCTAGACATCACCACCAACAAAACAGCAGAAAGCTTACAAACTCATGGAAATGGAATATCTCTCTACTGATGAAAAATGGGCCAAAACAGACAGACCGATAGACAGGCAGACAGAAAGAAATTAATTAAAGACTTTTTAGACTTCAATGAAAATTAATACATAGTATATCCAAACTTACTTGACACAATGAAAATAGTTCTAAGAGGCAAGTTTATAGCACTAAGTGCCTACATTAAAACAAACAAACAACCAGAGAGAGCTCATACCAACAACTTAATAGCACACTTAATGCTCTAGAACAAAAAGAAAGTAATCTCATCCAAGAAGAGTAGACATCAAGAAATAATCAAATATGGGTTAGAAATAATAAAATAGAATAAAAAAGAACAATGCAAAGAATCAATGAAACAAGAAGTTGGTTCTTTGTGAAAATAAGTAAGATCAATAAACATTTATACAAATTAACTAAATGGCAGAAAGAGATGATCCAAATTAAGAAAATCAGAAATGAAAAAGAAGATATAGCAACAGACACTGAGGAAATCCAGAGAATCATAACATATTTTAAAAACCTGTATTCTACCACATTGAAAAACTAAAAGAAATTGACAATATCTGTCCTAGATAGATATTACTTACCAAAGTTAAAACAACAAATAAAACCAAATCCAGGATCAGATGGTTTTAGTGCAGAACTTTAGCAGCCCATCAAAGACAAGTTAATGTCAGAACTCCTCAGATTACTGCACAAAATAGAAACAGAAGAAACATTGCCCAATTCATTTTATGAGGCCATCGTCACCCTGATACCCAAATCATTCAAAGATTCAACAAAGAAAGAAAATTACAGACCAATTTCTCTTATGAACATAGATGGAAAAATACCTCAATACCTGCAAGCTCAATCAAGTAGGCTTCATCCCAGAGATGCAAGTATATTTCAACCTACTAAAATCAATAAATGTAATCCACTATATAAATAAATTGAAAGAAAAAAAATCACATGGTCATCTCATTAGAGCCAGAAAAAGCCTCTGACATAATCCAACAAGAAGAAGCACTGGAAAGATTAGAGATACAAGAGACATACCTAAACTAAACAAAAACAAAAAAGCAGTTTAACACAAGCCATTAGACACCATCAAACTACATGCAGGGAGACTCAAGCAATTTCACTAAACTCAGTAACAAGACAAGGATTTCCAGCCTCTCCATATTTATTCAATATAGTAGTTGAAGCTAAAGCAATAAGACAACTGAAGGAGAGCATGAGGATACAAATTGGAAAGAAAGAACTCCAAGTATTTTTATTTGCTGATGATATGATAGATAGTGTCTCTAAAATTTAAACTAGTTAATCTCTACTGCTGATAAATACTTTTAGCAAAGTAGCTGGATACAAGGTTAACTCAAAAATCAGTAGTCCCTTCTCTATGTAAATGACAAATGGACTGAGAAGGAAATCAGGGAAATAACACATTTCACAATAGCCTCAAATAATATAAATTATCTTGGGGGAACTCTAACAAAATGACCAAATGACTTGTTTGATTAAAACGTCCAGTCTTTGAAGAAAGAAATGGAAGAAGATAGCAGAAGATGAAAAGATCTCCCATGTTCATGGATTGTCAGGATTAACAGTAAAAATGGCCATCTTACCAAAAACAATCTACAGATTTAGTTCAATCCCCATAAAAATTCTATTACAGTTCTTTCCAGAACTTGAATTGAAAATTCTCAACTTCATATGGAAACATAAAAAGCTCAGGGTAGCTAAAACAATTCTGAATGATGAAAGAAATGCTGGAGGTCTCACTAGTCCCAACCTGAAGTTGTACTACAGAGCTATAGTAATAAAAACATCATGATATTGGCATAAAGACAAGTATGTTGATCCATAGAAACCTTTGCCTGCATTATCCTTGTTCCATTTAGAAAGTCTTCTCCTGCCTTGAATTTCTTGGTACAGGGGAAGACTTTCTGAATGGAACAACAATAGCACAGGCATTAAGATCAATAATAAATAAACAAGACCTCAGGAAACTGAAAAGTTCTGTAAGGCAAAGGACACTGTCAATTAGATAAACCTGTAGCCTATAGAATGGAAAAGATTTTTTTTAAAACCAGATCCACATCTGATAGAGAAGTCATATCCAAAATATATAAAGAACTCAAGAAACTAGATATCAAAAAGAAAGAAAGAAAGAAAGAAAGAAAGAAAGGAAGGAAGGAAGGAAGGAAGGAAGGAAGGAAGGAAGGAAGGAAGGAAGGAAGAAAAAAAGAAAAGAACCCAAATAATTCAATTTGAATATGGGAACATATCTAAACATAATTCTCAGTAGAGGAATTTCAAATAGCTGAGAAACACTTAAATGTTCAATATCCTTACCCATCAGGGAAACACAAATCAAAACTACACCAAGATTCTATCTTATACCTCTCAGAAGATCAAAACCACAAGTGACAGCTCCTGCTGGCAAGTATGTGGAGCCAGGGGGACACTGGTCCATTGCTGATGGGAGTGCAAACTTGTACAGCTACTGTGGAAATCAGAGGTTTCTCAGAAATATGAAAATTGGTCTACCTTAAAATCCAGCTATACTACTCTTGGGCATATACTGAAGGGATGTTTTATCCTAACATAGGGACACCTGCTCAATCATGTTCATTTCTGCTGTATTAATACTTGTCAGAAACTGGAAACAAACTAGATGTCCTATAAGAGAAGAACAGATAAAGGAAATGTGGCTCATTTACAGAATGGAATATTACTCAGCTCTTTAAAAAGTGGCATTCTGAAACTTGCAAGGAAATGGATGAAACTGTAAAAAATCATTCTGAGGCAACACAGACCCAGAAAGATAAATATAGTATGCATTTACTTATATATGAATACTAGCTATTAAGGAAATGATGAACAAGCTACAATCTGTTGGCCCAGAGAAGCTAGGTATAGAGAAAGGATCAGGGAGCCGAGCACATGAATCTTCTCAGAAGGGGGAAAGAGAATATATTTTATGGGTAGACTGGGGTTGTGCAAATGGAAGGATCAGGTAGGGAGTGGGAGTGGAGATGGAGTTGAGGGAGGAAATGAGGGGAGAAACAGCTATAAGAAAAAAACAAGACAGTCAACTTCATGAAGTAATTTCTTAGACTCTCAAATTAAAATACTCTTTTCTTAAAATATCAGGCTTTAATAGAGCTCCTATAAAGTGACAGAATCCAATTTTAAGAAAATTGACAAACTGATTTAATAAAAGTTTAGGAACATTTAGAGTCTTCACGCCATACTGTAGGTATTATAGTGCTGACAATAATTTTTCTCAGTCAGTAGACTGCCATATCTTCTACAAACCAAGCAGACTACACAGACTAGGCTCACTGGTATTTCAGACCCAGCACTTCCATAGGCAAAGCTTTCATATCCTTCTGTCTTTCATCTGAAACTCTCTGTCTCCTTTTTAAATTGAACTCTTTTCCTTTTGTTTTTGCTCATATTCTAGTTTGTTCTTTTGTTTAAACCAGCAGTTTTTAACCTCAGGGTCTTGACCTCTTTAAGGGTCTAACACCCTTTCACGGGGGCAGCATATGAGATATGCTGCATATCAGATATTTGTATTACAATTCATAACGGAAGAAAAATTAGTTATGAAGTAGTAATGAAAATAATTTTATGGCTGGGGTATTATAGGGTCACAGTGTCAGAAAGATTGAGAGCCACCAGTGGTTTAAACAGAAACCCTGGAGTTTTAGTAGCTTGGCAGCATAGGTAAGCTGGCTGGTGTGCTTTAATTCCTGTAAGATGATCTGTACCCGGCTCTCACAGACCAAAGTAACAGACAGCTGTCTTGGTTGCTGTCTTTGTTTGGGTTTCACCGCTGTGAAGAGACACGATGACCAAGGCAACTCTTATAAAGGAAAATATTGAATTGGGGCTGGCTTACAGTTTCAGAGGTTCAGTCCATTATCATCATGGCAGGAAGCATGGCAGCATCCAAGCAGACATGGTGCTGGAGAATTAGCTGAGAGTGCTTGATCTGAAGGCAGCTAGGAGGAGACTCAGTCTACACTGGGTAGAGTTTGAGCATAGGAGCCCTCAAAGTCCACCCTCACAGTGACACACTTCCTCTAACAAGGCTACACCTCCACTAATAAGGCCACACCTCTTAGTAGTGACCCTTCCCATGGAGCACACCTATTCAAATCAGCACAGTTGTTCTTTCTTATCAGTTTTATTTATCTGTATGAAAATTTCTTTTCAATATTATTTTTATAGATTTTTTAGTTATCCAAAACAGCTTTGCATTATAATAAATGCAATACAGCCTCTTTCATTTTTCCTTTTATTTTATTAAGAATATTTAATATAACTGTTTCTCTATGCAATTCCTGATGCCTACATCCCACTTTCATTTATACAAATTCGACATTGATGACTTGGAAAGGTGATCCATGCTGGTATTTTTGTGACTACTAATTTTATCACCACTATAATGTTTTTAAGATTACATGTATTGTTATATATCAAAATACTTCTTTCTTTTAGAAAGGCTTAATGCTATTTAATTTTATGTATACATTTCATTTCTTTGTCTGTTCATCTGTTAATAGACATTGAAACTGTTCCTAAATCCTGGTGAACACAAAAATACTCTGTGAAATCATGATTATAATGTTTTCTGACCAGTGTGCAGAAATGGAGTTGCTGGTTGGTGTGGTATCTGTGTACAGAAATCCTTGTGTACAGAAATCTCATCTTCTGCACTAATGCACCATTTTGTTCTCCTATCAAAGGTGTCCAGTGGCTTAAATGGCTCCTCATGCTTCTTTATGGTTTTGATATCACCTCAGTGTGATTTTGATTAGATTTTCCATAGGGATTTGTGACTTGACTTGACTCCCCCACCCCCACAAATCTATTGGCTATTTAAATGTATTCTTGGCAAAAATATTCTTTCAAATCTTTACATTGAAAGACCCCCAAACTGGGGAGACCTTTGCTCAAGTCTCGGGATGGCGCGACCCCCCAAGAACTCACGAAAGACCGTCCTTGCTGCAATCACACGAGGTTTAATTCGGGGGCGGTGAGAAGGACCAATGCACTGGGGTCAAACCCGTAACCTACGCAGAGGCAGAGGGGTTCGGCCCCGAGCAGCTGAAGTCAGGGGTATTTAAAGGAAAAAACCACAAAGGGGTAGGGAACGGAAGGAATTTGCGTTATGGGGAAGTACAGAATGTTAGTCACAAGTCAGTTGCATCCTGAAACATTGTGCCTCTGGCCCTGAGGTCAGGTCAAAGTCACCTGTAGGAATGTAGCTGGGTGGGATTTTTTGCCCATGCAGTTTCTAATCTTGGCTCTACGTTTGCTAGGGGGTTTTGCCCGGGCATGTAGCTACCAGTCTCGGCTCTAAGCCTGCCAGGGGTCTCAACCCTCCTCACAAGAGGGTCAGGTCTTTCAACATCATTTAAAAATTAGAATATTTTAATTTTGTTATGGATTTAGTGGTATTATTATTGTGAAGATTGATTCCTATTAGAACACATGGTTTGCAAATATTTTTTCCATTTTACACATTTCTGGTTTTACTGTGTCCATTATGTTCCTTTACCTTGGTTCAGTCTTGCTTATATTGTGTGTGTGTATGTTTTCTGTACTGAGTGTCAAATTCACAAAATCCTTTCTAAAGTTTTCTTCCATTCCCCTTCTGAGACAGTCAAGACCGCACAGACTTCTGCCCTGTAAGGTAAGGCAATCAGCTTCATGGTCCTTCCTGAAATGTTGGGACTTTGGGAAAGTTGAGGTGTACTTAGGGTACGAACAGGCAGATGGGCATTCCAGAGGCCTTTCTATGCAGATATTTCCTACATTCCCTAAAGACCCTGCACAGGAAGGGTTCTGCATCTCCAAGGTCCAGAAACTTGATGAAATTTCTGTTCTTACTCTAAATAAACATCCTCTTTCAAAGTTTAACTCTGCATGCACACTTGGTAGTACTTTTCCTTAATGAACGGCCCCCCCACATTGTGTGCATTTTTGATTGCACAAATGGAGACGCCATCAAGTAGGATATAAACCCTGTGTTAAGTCGGGATCTTCACTACTGGAGCCTGGAGGAGGACATGGTGCACATGGGCACTTTTCAAGTCTTGGACAATTGGAGGACATTCTACCAAGGCTGCTGATGCATGAACAGGTATGGTATTCAACAGAAGCAAGTCCCTGTGGGACTTGCAGAAGAGAAAACCAGTCCAGTATATCTTACTACAGCTCAACACTTCAAGAATTTAAATTGGGTGAAGTTTAAATAGATGAGCTCTGTTTCTGTGTAGCAAATGACCTGATGTGGGGAAACGCTGCTAACTAAGGTCAAAGTCTACCATGACCATGTAGCTTCACTGAGCTTGGCTCAAAATGAAACCTTCCTTTACTAGCAGAACTTCCCCTCCTCTGACCTTGTCTTGGAAGCATGAACCCCCCCCCCATACCTGGGGAAAGTCTAGTAGTCCTTGGGCGACCAAAGAGTTAAATTTGCTCCTTATCCTCCTCCCTAGGCTGCTTTCCCTTCTCCCTTAAGAACCCACCCAGCAAGATTTCTGGAATGCCTCTCCATGCAAATGAGGTATTCACAGAACTTTAAAACTCTAACCAATGATTTTCATTTACCTTGAAAATTCCTACCAGAGTGGGTGGGTGGGGGAATACCCTCATTGAGGCAGGGGGAGGGGGGAGGGCATAGGGAGTTCCAAAGGGGAGATCTGGAAAGGGGGAAATGTTTGAAATGTAAATAAAGTACCAAAAAAATAAAATAAAATAATTTCATTGCTAACAAAAAAGAAGAAAGAAAGAAAGAAAGAAAGAAAGAAAGAAAGAAAGAAAGAAAGAAAGAAAGAAAGAAAGAAAGCAGGCTGAGCAAGTTATGAGGGGCAGGCCAGTAAGTATCACTCCTCCATGGCCTCTGCTGTCAAAGTGGAAATGTAAGCCAAATAAACCTTTTTCTCAAAAAAAAAAAAAAAAAAAAAAAAAGAAAAAAAAGAAAAAAAAAAGAAAGAAAGAAAGAAAAGAAAAGAAAAGAAAAGAAAAGAGAAAGAAAGAAAATTCCTTCCTACTCTTCAAGGTCCATATTCACCCTGGTTCACCTAAATAACATATATGCATACAAGCCCACCCTGAATAAAGGTATGCATACAACCTAAGATCGTCTAAGGAGAGCCATTTTATTGAAGATCATCAGAGAAGGTCTACCCCTAAAAGAGCTGTAAAAAAAAAAAGCTGTAACACTAAGATCCTCCTAGGAGAACCCCTCCCCTCCTTGCTTCACTCACTCCCAGCAGGACAGAGATCCTGTAGAACCTACCCATTCTGGACTCTGCTTCCTGCCTGGTGTGCTGTGGCTTCTGGACACTGAGAGGGAGGAAGCAGAGGGACTCAGAACCACACCTGGACTCCAAAATGCATGCCATAACCTGGGGTTGGCCACAGAAAAAGAAGTGTCTCCTAAAAGAACTGTGATGACAAGACCTGAAGTGATGATCTTAAAACAAGAGTCCCAAGAAGAAAAAGCAAGAAGACAATGAAAATGCTAGGGTGATTTCCAAATTTAAACCATAAAATAAGTATTTCCAATTAGGAAAACCTTATACATCGATGAAGTAATGAAAACAAATCGATACCAGCAAAGGATCATATGGGGATTAAAACCAACAACATTTCCTCATGGATTTGGTGTGGAGACGTGAGAATTAAGCATGATTCTTGAAATTTTGTTTTGAAAAAGATGTCCATTGACATATGGCAAACTATTGATGATAGAGAGTGCCCATCAAGCAGAGGTTCTCAAACTGTGGGTCGCAGCCCCTCATGACAAACCTTTGTCTCCAAAAGTGTTTACACTGTGATTCATAACAGCAGTACAATTACAGTTATGAAGTAGCAATAAAGTAATTTAGGGTTGGGGGTCACCACAATGTGAGGAACTGTATTCCAGAGTTGCTGTGTTAGGAAGGTTGAGAAGCATTTCCATAGAGCAACAGATGGCCATATTCTTCCTTCGCAACACAGACCTGTGCTTTAGAGTAAACCATCCACCAAGATTTGGAGCTATACATGAACAGGAAACCAGCATTAGTGTCACCTTGATAGGTGTCTTAAATATAAATTCAGAATGAACTATTCCATCAAATTTTGGAAACCAGATGCTATAATGTAGAAGAAGTAAAAGTAAACTATTTTGATTAAGCATTTCATTATATAATATAGATCTAAATGTCATTGGATTTTTTTTTACATATATTGTTGTTTTTAACGTATGATTTTAAACTTAGAAGTTAAAGAGAATAGTATAAATAAAGCTTAGATACTTTTACCCTAGGTTCTTGCAAATCTTCATCCTCACTTTATTCTCACACTGTCTTGCTTTGTATCTTTCTCTCTACATATAAGTAAATATGACTATATCTATATCATCTCTATCTATATTTCTACATGATGATGGATGAACAGTATATCACATATATATATAACTACATATATAGTAAGTATTATATATGCTAAGTATATCAATATACATGTGTGATTGGATACATATACATTTCCCTAATTTTTAAAACTACATATGTGTAAATTACAGATATTAGAGGGAAGTTTGTTCTCATCAGGGAGTAATATTATTCCCAGAAATGTTTAAAAGTCCGGGCACATGTTTAACCATCACCATGTGACAAAAATTGCTACTGGTATCAAATAAGGAAAGGTCAGAGAGGATGGATACCATCCTACCACACACAGTAAACCTTTATAACCAATAAAAATCAATACTAAAATCAAAAACTTACATTAATTGATGTGCCCAACAAAGTTCTGACACAGACTGATCAACTCTTGCCCATGTTGCCGGGGTCACCTAGGAGTAAGCCCACAATGCTCACCATTCTGAATTTAATATTTATTGTTGTTTCACTTTGTTTGCTTTTGTTTCCCCTCATTGTGATATGATTTGGAGTTTCCAGTCTCATAAAGGACATGTCTTTACATCATAAAATAATGTGGGTTTTGGTGATACCTTGAAAAGCACAACAGTGTTCATTACATTTTGTACTGACAAGTATTTTGCTTTTTTTTTTTCAAACTATTTAAGAGAAAAATGCACATACGATGCCCCGTTCTTTCCAAATACTTCATTGTGTTTTAATTTTATTTATTTTGTGGAGGGCGGGAGGTTGTATGCATGCACAGGACACTTGTGGACATCAGTTCTGCCTTTTAAACCTTTGCATGGGTAGCCATCTTGGCAGCCATAGAATATTTCAAAAGAAGCATTTTTTTAAAAATGGCCAGCATAAAATTACTAAAGCCAGAAAACTGTTTTTACTATAATACTTTAATTGGCAAATCTTATAAAGATTACTGGGGTCAATTCTAAAAACATTAAAAACTTTCTCTTACCAGGTCTTTTAATAATGATTTCAGAATGATTATTCACAGGAAATGAGAGGCACTCATTGTTATCTGACTGAACCTCATCTGGGATTCATGAGTCTTACTTCAAGCAGGTCCTTATGGCTTTCAGTAGAGAATTCTGTATTTGTCTCATCTATTTAATTTATTCTCTTTTAATTCACACATTTTGCATTATATTTAGGCCTTCACAATTTCCTTGCCTCTCTTCACTCTGAGCTGATGGTCTAACTTTCTTTCCCCCCATGGAGAAAACAGAAGCCAATAGCTGTCAAATACCTGGCCCACCTATTACTTTCCCTATTGTTCTATTAGAAATGGGTTAATTTTCCTTTCCCTCACTCAACTTTTGTTTTTGGCACTGGTTTCACCCAAAACAGCCTTTTTGAGAATGGTGCTGTCTATGGTTAAAGTGAAATGAATCACGTGGCTTATTGTCACACAGAGATAGCAGTGGGAACCCTGCTCGCCTAGATAAATGGCAAGAACAAGTCTCACAGGGAATATGGCCAAGTAGTAAATGGGTACATTATCCACTGAGTGAGTTCTAATCTCATCTAGTTCTCCAAAGGCATGGGCTGACTGACATGGCACAGATCTGAGAGACTGGACAATGTCCTTGGATTCAAGCAGCTGTTCTAGGTATGGACTATCAAGGCTTCTGAAACTAGGTCAGAAGCTGTCAGAGAATGTGCTTACCACATATCTATTAAAATCTGGGCTTTATGTGCGATTTAGAGTTCAGTAGTTTAGGTAAATATCTCATACATGAGACCTGAAGAAGGTATGATATAACATTCTTGTGAAAGGGAGGCTATGATCCATCTTCTCACAGAAAGACACAGGTCACTTCTATGACAAACACTTATGTAAGTGTTTGTAACTCCTGGAAACCACAAAGTATGAGTTCCATTACAAACCTGAATTTATGCTCCTACTCTCCATCCTCAACTACTGCCCATTGCCCTAACACATACACACACACACACACACACACACACACATACGCACACACACAGAGAGACTCACACACACACACACACACACTGAGACACACATACACACACACACACACTGAGACACATACACACACAGACTCACACAGACACACACACACTGAGACACACACACACACACACACACACACACTGAGACACACACACACATACACACAGACATACACGTAGACACAAAATTGTCTATATTCACCAGCTCTTTCTTCTCATCCTATGAACACACCCTGGGTTGAACCTTCCCTTATCTCTACCAAAGCTGTTTTTATCAAGTAAACTGGTTAAATCCAAGGCTAGTTTCTCAAGGCTCACTGCACCTGACCTTCCAGCAGTAACTATCATGATTTTCCTCTCTCTCTTTGAAACAATTTCTTCTCATGGTTTTTAGTCTATGTCTTTCTCTCGGTTATCCTGTCTTTTTTTTTCTTTCTTTCTTTCTTTCTTTATTTTTTATTTACATTTCCGATGATTCCCCTTTTCTTTGGAAACCCCGTGTCCCCTCCCCCTCCCCGCCTCTGTGAGGGAATTCCTCCTCCCACCCACCCGCCCACCCATTCCCATATTCCCACCTTGACATTCCCTTTTACTGGGGCCACTAGCACCCTCAGGCCCAGA
>CM052704.1:44030922-44050259 GCA_028551405.1 Uromys caudimaculatus | reverse complement strand
AAATTGCAAAACTTCTGGAAGGCAAAGGACACTGTCAATAGGACAAAATGGCAACCAATAGATTGGGAAAAGATCTTTACCAATCCTATGTCCGATAGAGGGCTAATATCCAATATATACAAAGAACTCAAGAAATTAGATTCCAGAAAACCAAATAACCCCATCAAAAAATGGGGAACAGAGCTAAACAGAGAATTCTCAACTGAGGAAATTCGCAGGGCTTAGAAGCACCTAAAGAAATGCTCAACATCCTTAGTCATCAGGGAAATGCAAATCAAAACAAGTCTGAGATTCCACCTCACACCAGTCAGGATGGCTAAGATCAAAAACTCAGGTGACAGCAGATGCTGGCGAGGATGTGGAGAAAGAGGAACATTCCTCCATTGTTGGTGGGATTGCAAGCTGGTATAACCACTCTGGAAATCAGTTTGGTGGACCCTCAGAAAAATGGACATAATACTACCTGAGGACCTAGCTATACCACTCCTGGGCATATACCCAGAAGATGCTCCAATATGTAATAAAGACACATGCTCTACTATGTTCATAGCAGCCATATTTATAATAGCCCAGAAGCTGGAAACAACCCAGATGTCCCTCAACAGACGAATGGATACAGAAAATGTGGTACATTTACACAATGGAATACTACTCAGCTATTAAAAGCAATGAATTCATGAGATTCGCAGGCAAATGAATGGAACTTGAAAATATCATCCTGAGCGAGGCAATTCTGTCACAAAGGAATGAACACGGTATGTACTCACTGATAAGTGGTAACTAGCCCAAAAGTTCGGAATACCCAAGATTCACTTCACAGCAACCATGGGGCTTAGCATGAGATCCCAGATGGAAGAGTTGGAGAAGGGACTGAAGGAGCTGAGGGAGTATGCAGTCCCATGGAGGGAGCAACAGTGTCAACTGACCTGACCCCCTGATGCTCCTGGAGACTGGACCACCAACCAAAGAATACACTTGAAGGGACCCATGGTGCTGGCTACATATGTGGCAGTGAAGGATCTTGTCAGCCATCAGGGGGAGGAGAGGCTCTTGGGCCTGAGGGTGTTAGATGCCCCAGTATAGGGGAGTGCCAAGGAGGGAATTGGAGAGTGGGTGGGTGGGTGGGAAATACCCTCATAGAGTCAGGGGGAGGGTAGAGGGGATAGGTGATAGGGGAGTTCCAAAGGGGAGATCTGGAAATGGGGAAACATTTGAAATATAAATAAAGTATCAAAAAGAAAAAAGAAAACACACACACACACACACACACACACACACACACACACACACACACATACATTTTACAATGTCTTCCTTTTTGCTGTGGAAATTTGATTCTTTATTATGATTCCCTGAAACAATCCTTGTGTCTCAGGTTTTTATTTTTTTTATTTTTTTTAATCTGATGACTTCCTGAAGATCAGCAAGTGCACAGTGTCAGGGACAGTATCTTTCTTGCATCATGTATAATAAATGTATGTCAACTGCCATGCTCTTTTCCACAAAGCCAGCCCACTTTGCTTTTCTGTTCCAGAAAAATCTCCAGGCAGCCACCACTAATTGACTGGACTTAGCAGGGAACCAGAAATCTGTTTGTTATGCTGGATATAAATGTAAACTTTCTTTGGTTATTGTTTGAGGCTTAATTTTCAAAACTGACCAAAAGAGATGGGCCCATGGGGTAAGACAGACATTCCACATCCTTTAAAGCTTGTTCAGCTTTGTTAGGAAGGGGCAAAGAAGGCATACTGTGTCAACCAATGGCAGCTGCGTATTTTATTAAAACCCCAGGGGGGCAGTTTAAAATGAAATCCTCAGTTCTCCCTCATCTGTGTTTTATAAACCCCCAACTTAATTGGGTCATATTCCTTCTTAGAATCCTGAAGTCTAATCAATCACAGATCTCTGAGGCACAAAGCACACTACAAATTGTTTGCTTCCTTGTTAATAATGAGAGCTTTTTCCCAGTCCAGATCTGCACCTCTTCTAAAACTAGGCAATTTCTTGATGAATTGATATCTAGTCTCCATGGTTCTAATGAGGTCTTTGGGCATATAGAAGATATTTATTATTGCCCTTGAGCAGGGAAGGTGTAACTACACTGGAAAATCAATCTTAGGAAATCACTAGTGTGTATCCTGTCATGTATCTGGACTCAAGAACTTCCTGATGATAAGCTTCTTTGATGATGAGGGAATTCACCAACTCAAATTCTCTTTCTGATTTCTGATTCCACTGCTAGACATAGGGAAGGTTTCTAGTTTAACTCTTTTGCCAAGAACTGTCCTTCACACCTTGAATCTTGTCTTCGAGTTAAGGAGAAAATTGGACTTCTTGGAAAGAACTTGTCCATATTCAGCTTTAACATATTTGAAGTACAGGACTTTAAGACAATTGACATATTTGTTATATGCATTAAAAGTAATACCTTCATGTGGAATCTTTAGTATTTTATTATTAAGAAATTTGGAATTAGAGAGTGGCATTTGGAGGGCCATGTGGAAATCTAGTGTAGTATAAACTTCTGGGAACCTGTGAGGGTGACTCTAGCAAGAACCAGCCATCTTCTGCAACTGGGCAAGGCTTCCAGTACTGGGACTGGGACACTAACCCAGCCACAAAACCTTTGACCTACAACCTGTCTTGCCTAAAAGATGTGCTGGGGCAATGGTGGGAGTGGCCACCCAATGACTAATCTAACTTGAGGCCCACACAGTGACAGGAACTGGAAGATGGATGTCCCGGAGACCTAGGGTAGAACTAAGTACAACTGGCCAAAAATCAATCAACCAAGCAAGCAAGCAAACAAAAAGCTAAAAATGAACCACAAAAAAATATCTGTCAATAAAATGATAATTGTGCTATACTCATAGATCAATACCTAGCCTAATTAATCATTAAACCTCCAGCAGCTAGTGGGAGCAGATGCAGAAACCCACAGCCAGACATTAAGCAGAGCTCAGGAAACCTAGTGAGTGAAGAAGGGGAGGAAGGCTTGTAGGAGCCAAGGGGTTGAGGATACCAGGAGAACAGTGCCCACAAAATCAACTAAGGAGGGCTCATAGGGGATCATAGAGACTGAAATAGCAAACACAGACCATATATAGGTCTGAGCTAGGTCCTCTGCAGATATGCTGTGATTGTTTATCTTAAGGTTTATGTGGGAATCCTAACAATGAAAGGGGGTAGGGGTGTCTCTGACTCTTTCACCTGTTCTTGGGACCCTTTTCCTCCTACTGGGTTGCCTTATTCAGCCCTCATTTGAGTCATTGTGCTTAGTCCTTTTGTACCTTGTTATGCTGAGAGTTTGGTTGATGTCCCTGGGAGGCCTGCTCTTTCTGCAAGGGAAATGGAGAAGCAGTAGATCTGGGGGAGAGGGGAGGTGTAAGGAAAAATGGAGGAATAGAGAAGGGAGGCTGCAGTCCAGACGTAATGTATGAGAGAAGAATACGTTTTTTAAAAAGGACAAAAAAATGTCTCTGAGTACAGCTTAATTAAATTCCATATCACCTCAAGTTTACTCTGGCACAAGGGAGAAA
The DNA here is from genome assembly GCA_028551405.1 of Uromys caudimaculatus. Lineage (NCBI taxonomy): Eukaryota > Metazoa > Chordata > Mammalia > Rodentia > Muridae > Uromys > Uromys caudimaculatus. The sequence continues at coordinate 44,046,720 of CM052704.1, read as the reverse complement.
GTTAATGGGATATCTATTAACATTTTAATTAGTCTTTTGGTGGTTGCTGACCCCTGATGGAATAATTTGTTAGGTAGAACAAGGGTGTATCTGTTCATTGTTCACTGTGATTGCCCTGTTCTTTTTGAAGGATTCTCAATGGCTTCACAGTTTCAATTTTTGATTTGTTTAATCTACTGAACTCTTGAAGAATTAATGGACTGTTTCAGTGCCCAGCAGGAAATAATGCCCAATTGACAAATATTGTCTCAGAACACTGAAGTGTCACTTGTCTGGATGGTTAAGCTTCAAAGAACATTTCTAAAGTTTATATTCCTAAGTATGAATTTTTATTTCACTTAAATTCATATATACAGTATAGCCTATTAAAATGTCATTATAATGAAATTTGTTACACAATTCAGTCCCAGTTCTGAGTTGACAATATAATTTGAAGAATTTAATTTGTAAGTAGGAGAAAACAATATAATGGATTTAGTCTTAAAGATGGTTGAAAGGGCAGACAAGCTTGAAAACCTGAGTGATCTCTGAGGCCCCACATGGTGGAAGGAAGGAGAGAATCAATACCTACAAGCTGTTGTCTAACCTCCACATGCATGTCACGGCATGTGCATAAGCCTTCAGAAAATTATATATATAACAATGGGTTGAATATTCATTCTAATATTACTAATGTACTAAGAGCTTTAGTGTATTATCTTATTATATTTATAATGGTGTGCTAGTTTATAATACAGAGGCAACATCATCATAAACTGTTTCTGTTTGGCCTGGCATTTTGAACCTGAACTCCTGAGACAGTCAGAATTCACTTAGAATAACTGGCTCTTCAATTTCTAAAATATGTGACTCTGAGGAATTAATCCATGCCCTGGTGTTCAGTATCCTTGTCTCTAGAATGTGGCTAGCCTTCTTAGGAGGAAATCATAGTCTGGTGTGTGTACCATTGCCTTTGTTCCTCACTCTGTTTGCTTGCCTGCCCTCACTGTCGTCTCTACTCCAGTTCTCCTCATGGCCTTCTCCTTTTATCATCCAGTTCTCCTGGCACCATGAAAGTAGCCACCCATCTAGAAAGATGTGTAATCCTCATCTGTCACAGTATCCCTCCCACATCAGTATGCCTTGCAGTCTTCTTGGCTGTTATTCCTGGATACAGCAACCTGTTTTGCCTTGTTATTGTGGATGTTTTTCCTGCTTTATATTTTTGGAATGGAAGATTCCAGAGACTGACCTTGCACAGGACAGATGACTGACTAGCTGGTGGACCCCACCTCCTTTAGTTATTCACTGAAATATCTGGAGGCATTTTCACACACAAATATATTGATAGAAACCAATAACAGTAATAGGGAGCTTCTAAGAAGGCAGAGTAGTGCCTTGTATTTGTATGCTGTTAGAAAAGAAATGGAGATATATAGTATGTATGTATATACATACATGTATATATATATATATATATATATATATATATATATACACATACATACATACCATATATATAAAATAAAAATTGTTCACATGTTTATTCAACAAGCTCTTTGAGTGCTCACTCTATACTAAGAATTGGGCTAGTAGTTGAAGTTAAGATGCATAAAAATAGAGTTCATCATCTGTTTTAAAGCTTACCTGATTTCATCATCACAGAGTCATTTATGCATTTACTTTGCTGCTTTTAAGTCAGCTATAACCTTAATGGCTATTAAAATGCTGCTTAAGTTCAGTGTTGAGGATTCTGGGGAAGTAAGCTTAAGGCAAAGAACTTGACAGTGGTGGTGTTAGATTTAGGTAATAAAGATCGAATGGATGGAGCTTTTCAGACCAGAGAACGGAGGGCACACAGGGATGGTAACTCATGTGAACAGAACCCAGAAATCCTGGAACGTGATGTGTGCTGGGTGTGAAGAGGTAGTGGGCAGATCACCAAGAGCCTTTGAGGCTAAACAAGCATTGAAGAAGTTGTTGAGGCTGGCCAGGTAAACTGGAACCCTACAGACCTGTAAATGCCTTGCCCAGGTCTTAGGGCTTTTGGCTATAGGCAACAGGGAGTGTAAGATAAGCTCTGGAGTCCTGAAATGTCTTCTTCATGGCTGTGTGTAAAAGAGGAGAGAGACAGAAGCCTGAGAGAGGAGCACAGTAATCCAAACAGAAAATCAAGAAGCTCTAAGAACACTTCTATAGCTTTACAAAGAAAGAGATGGGTTTGGTAGAAATTAAGTCGGGGTAGCATTGCCAGCCCAAAAGATGATCCTGGAAATGGCTAACAACTTTCATAATTAAGAATGCAAGGAGAGGATGATCAAGACTTCAGTTTGGGTGACATTGAGCTTGCAAAATATCCAGACTGATCAATCATGTGTGTGTGTGTGTGTGTGTGTGTGTGTATGTTGGTTGTTTGCCCGTGCACAAATGGAGTCAGAGAAAAACTTGCAGGCATTGATTCTCTCTTTTTTACCATGTGAATCCCAGAGTAAACTTAGGTGGTCAGGCTGGGCAGCAAGCACCTTTATAAGTTGAGCTATCTCACTAGCCCAGACTGGTAAATCTTCAGGTATTTTAATCTTTGAAATAATGCTGTTAAAATTATAGTAACCATCATAGTAGAATGGAAGTAAATTTGTTGTCAATCGTTGTTGCTTTTGCAGCTATGCACAAATAGTGAGGTAAGAAATCTCAGCAACAGGCACTGTAATTTCCTGAGCCTTATTTACTAAAAATCACATCCCGTTACCAAGATAACTAGATTAGGCTATCTAATCTCAAGAGATATTTTTCCCACAAAAATGTGACTCAGCTTTGGATTTTTAGGGCCAATGTTGACAAAGTAGTTTGATATTCTAATAACTACTCACATCAATTGTTGATTGTGATCAGACTCTGGGATGAGCTCTTTCCCGTGAATTAATGATTTAACTCTCACTTTATAAAGCAGATGCTGTTGCTATCAGATCTGTTGCCCAAATCTCACAGTCACTCATGGGTCATGGGTGAAGATCAACTTTAAGTCCTTACTACCTGGATCCAGAATTCATTAATCAATCTCTCTCTCTCTCTCTCTCTCTCTCTCTCTCTCTCTCTCTCTCTCTCTCTCTCTCTCTCTCATCTTCCCCTCTCTCCTTCTCCTTCTCCCTCTCCCTCTCCCTCTCCCTCTCCCTCTCCCTCTTCCTCTCCCTCTCCTTCTCCCTCCCTCCCTCTCTCTCAGGTCCTTTTGCATACTAGGTTAGCACTGTGCTATTAAATTCAGATCCAGACTTGATGCTGAGATCCTGACACCTGCTATTTGTTTCTATAAAAAAAATTGATACTCTTGGTATTTGCTTTGATTCTTCTTTTTCATCCAATGTTTCACTAGTTCTCCAGAATTCAATTATATACTATGACATCAAGTTTAAAATAAAAATCCCATAGTGTTGGGCATAGTGGCACACTCCTGGAATCCCATCACGAGGGAGGCTCGGTAAGGAGGATCATGGCCAGTTGGAGCACTGTAATAAGATTCTTCAGGTGTGGAGTGAATTAGGAAGATAAAAGAAGAAAATCAAATCACAAACCCATTAAAATTTATCTTTGACCATTATGGAGGCACAGTTGGCACAGGTGATATTTTCTATGACATATGGTAGCCATAATGGGTTCCACACTGAGTGACTTTCACTCTGGCTGATATGTGTCCCTGATCCTCCATCTTTCAGAAAGCTGAATTGTTTACTGCCTTTTCCCGAGGTCGTATCTGAGAACCTGAGCCTCCTTCTATAAGATAACCTCAAATATTTTGAGACAGCTATAGTGGTCAATTGATCTATTTTCTGTCAGCTGAAAAAATTCTACTTTTCTGGCTGTTTCTCACATTACATACTTTTGGGCTGCTTAATGGTCTTTCCTATGCTTTCAAATCTGCTGCAATTTCCAACTTCCCACAATAGTAATTGTACCATGAGTAAGACCACTTTATCCATCATTATAAAACATTCTCTGTATTTACAGTCTATATACATATCAATGTGCACATTTGTACAAAATGTAGCCTTTTGAGAAATATTCCTTATTCTATGTCATGCTCAAGTTCCTAAATTGCTTAAATAAAAATATACTAGTGTAGTACCAACAAAATAGCCACATATCAACAATGAGTAATTCTATAACCAAGAAAAAGTAAAATAATATTTATGCATGTAAGTGAACTCAATAATATTTACATCAGCCTTTATTTACATCTCATTGCTTTATTCTCAGATGTCTAACCTTAGCTATTCCTGTGGAAACAACATAAATCATGACACATAAAAAAATTAAATGTGAACATGGGTGAGGAAATGGATGAAAAGCACAGGAACTAGCAACAAAGATCAAATTCTCAGGCTTCAAGCAAATTCAAGCTATGAATGATTATTTTTAAAGATGAAACCAAACTACTTACAGGCAACAGTTGGTGTACTATGAATGCCCCCAAGTCAGACACTATGACCACGTGATAGCCTTTCCCAGCAACAAGTCACAAATCCATCCCAGTTTATCTCTTACTACTAAAGGCAAAAATTCTTGTTGAACAAGGAAATCCCACTTCTCAACTTCAAGAAACGACAATCAACAGTCAGCATTCATTCCTCGTGAGGGGGCCACAGCATTGTTCCAAGGCTGAAAACCACACGCTTTTGTATCACAGCCACATTCCACATAGTCCCAATTCTAGTCTTCTGAGTCCTGTCTCCAAGAGTGGCTCTCTGTTCTCCTTTCAGTGATTCTGAAGTTGTAAATTCCCTGCCTAGCATTTTCACTCCCACGATTAAAAGTTTGTGATGTCTTTGGGGGAGATGTTTTTAACTTTCTTGGGACTTGCTGTCCCTGCCAGTCCTTCAGGCTGCCTTAGTGCTAAGGTGCTAAGGTCATTTATACATTTCCTTGAAGACCGTCATGTTCTTTTTGTTGCCTTAGCTCCAGTCTATTCTGGCTGGCTGCTAAGAGAGGGCACAGATAGCTCATGTTCAGATTCCTGACTTCTCTGTCAACACTCTCCAAAAAAATTCTCTCAAAAGTTGTGTAGTGTAATGTACTTTTTCACTATAATTTTTGGAGGTTTTTAAAGGCAAATATTACTCATAAATTAAAAATACTGAATTTATAAAGCTAAGAGGCAGATATAGATATTGAGTACTAAGGTCTGTGTTTAGTTTCTCTCATGATCTATAACATTCTGTGAAACAGTCATTGTGCTTTTGGTTAAAAATTAGTATATTTTCAAAACAGTGACATTAGGGTATGGAACCTCTAAGAAGTCATTAGTTCATGATGGAGACTTTGTGGAAAATTATTAGTGTTTGCTATAGCCTAAATGTTTGTTTCCAATATTCAGTGCATCTTACAGAAGGCTAGCCTCCAAGATGGGGCCTTTGAGAGGCGATTGGATCGTGAGACCATAGGTGATCCTTGAATTAGTGCCCTTTCAAAAGAGATCCCAGAAAACTGGTCTAGGCAATGCATATGGATCTAGTTCTTCAATGCACTGCCAGATGACAAGATCCTTGGCTTCTAAAAATACAGAAAACATTATTTTGTTCACAAATTACCCAGTTTGAAGTAGGGTGAGCTTACCTTATTCTTCTACATTCCTTGATTAAACTGAATGTAGATTGCAAAATATTTAAAAGAATATGGACTTTGTTCTGAACACATATAGATTCTTTTCTTGGCTATCATTCTCTAAATGATAGAACAACTATTTACATAATATTTTAATGTAAAGAAAATTGTATTACAAGTCACAGAGATGCCTTAAAAGACACACACAGGAAGGATGTGGATAGATATAAGTGAATTTCATACTATTTTATATGAGGGACCTAATCATCCATTGAGCTTACTATTCAAAGACTGGGCTGGGCAGTACTGAAACTGGGCCCCTGTATTAGTCAGGGTTCTCTAGAGTCACAGAACTTATGGGTAGTCTCTATATAGTAAGAGAATTTGTTAATGACTTACAGTCTGTAGTCAAACTCCCCAACAATGGTCAGCAGTAGCTGTCAATGAAAACCCGAGGATCTAGCAGTTGCTTAGTCCCACAAGGCTCGCAGGCGAAGATTGAATCTTCCGCCTTCCAATGCCCTTATATAGATCTCCAGCAGCAGGTGTAGTCCAGATTAGAGGTGTTCATACCACCACAGCTGAGACTTGTGTCTTTCAGACACAAGATCTAGATCACAGGTGAGCCTTCTAATTCTGGATTGTAATTCACTCCAGATATAGTCAAATTGACACTCAGAAATAGCCACTACAATCCACCCCTTGTCAACTTGACACAAATAATATCTCATATCCACATGAAACAATAACAAGATCACAAATACGTTTAATATGATATAACTATTCTTCGTACAATCACAAACACATTTATAAACTTACAATGGGGCAATGTCCCTTGGGAACATTCCTTTAGTATCTCAACTTAATACCAACTGATGTTAAAGAAATTGAAAGACAAATATGTTCTTAACAAAATACAACAGAGGCATTCATATTACTTTATAATCCTCATTTCTGCAGCAGGTTACGTGGTCTTAGCTGGTATTTATAACTACCTTCCTCTACTACCCATTCTGTATTTCCTCCACCCTCTGCAAGCACCTCAGCAGGTCTTGGCTCTTTTACTGGAGGAGTGACCCATACCTTCATCCCTGATGGGTCTGCATCCTTTGTCATCCTGCTTGAATTAGGCTGTTGTAGTTTCCCATTGACTTTAATCATAGGACATGGTAGTACTAAGAGATGCCCTATGGGATCTCCTGTACTCCAGACATAATCCTTCTTACCTCCATTGTGGAGAGGCAATCCAATTTCCCCATGGTAATCTGGATCTATCACCCCTCCTAAGACTGTTATTCTTCTCTTAGCCTGTTTGTTTAAGGGCATTAGAAGCCCAAAATGACGAGGGGGAAGTCTGACCTTCCAGTTCAATGAAATGTTTGTTGTAGCTCCTGGTAGGAGCACTCCCTCCTCTGGAACCAAAACTTCTAGGCCAGCAGAACCTAGAGTTGTGGGGACAGGAAACAGAAATTTTCCTAGAGGGTCACAAGGAGTGATAGTGAGTGGAACTATTCCCTTTTCCATCCCTTAATTCCAGGACTCAAGAATCCCAGCTATGGGAGAAACTGTACCATATATTGGATGCTGATTCAAAGCATATACTGCCTTCTGAAGAATTCTGCCCCAACCCTCCATGCTGCTGCCACCTAATTTGCGCTGTAACTGTGTCTTCAAAAGGCCATTCCATCTTTCTATCAGACCAGCTGCTTCAGGATGATAGGGAACATGGTAAGACCAGTGAATTCCATTACCATGGGCCCACTGTTGCACTTCTCTGGCTGTGAAATGAGTTCCTTGGTCAGAAGCAATATTGTGTGGAATACCATGACAAAGAATAAGGCATTCTGTAAGTCCATGGATGGTGGTTTTGGCAGAAGCATTATTTGCAGGAAAGGCAAATCCATAACCAGAATAAGTATCTACCCCAGTAAAATCAAAACGTTGTCCTTTCCCCTAAGGCCCAATAGCAGGCCAAGAACTGTTTTTCAAAGGGAGAATAGTTGTCTGCAGATGATGGCAGAGATTTGCTCCAAAATCCCAAAGGTCGCTTCTGTGATTCACCCACAGGAGCCTGCCAAAGGCTCCAAACAACATCTCTATCTGCCACTGTCATCTCAAGTACCATTGGGTCTGCTGGATCATATGGTTCAAGTGGTAGAGAAGCCTGCACAGCAGCCTGGACCTGTTGAAGAGCCTTCTCCTGTTCCAGACCCCACACAAAGCTAGCAGCTTTCCGAGTCACTTGGTAAATGGGCCTGAGTAACACACCCAAGTGAGGAATATGCTGTCTCCAGAATCCAAATAGACCCACTAAATGCTGTGCTTCTTTCTTGGTGGTGGGAGGGGCCTGGTGCAATAATTTATCTTTCACCTTAGAAGGAATATTTCTGAATGCCCCACACCACTGGACTCCTAAGAATTTCACTGAGATAGATGGTCCTTGAATTTTGGTTGGATTTATTTCCCATCCTCTGATACACATATGCGTTACCAATGAGTCCAGAGTGGTTGCTACTTCCTGCTCACTTGGTCCAATCAGCATAATGTCATCCATATAGTGCACCAGTGTGATATTTTGTGGAAGAGACAAACAGTCAAGATCCCTTCTAACTAAGTTATGACACAGGAAAGGAGAGTTAATATATCCTTGAGGTAAAACTCTAAAGGTATACTGCTGGCCTTGCCAACTAAAACCAAATTGCTTCTGGTGGTCCTTCTGGACAGGTACTGAGAAGAAGGCATTTGCTAGATCAATAGCTGCATACCAGGTACCAGGAGATAGGTTAATTTGCTCAAGTAACGAAACTACATCTGGTACAGCAGCTGCAATCGGAGTTACTACCTGATTTAGTTTTCGATAGTCAACTGCCATTCTCCATGATCCATCTGTCTTCTGCACTGGCCAGATAGGAGAGTTAAAGGGAGATGTGGTGGGAATCACCACCCCTGCATCTCTCAAGTCCTTGATAGTGCAGTAATTTCTGCAGTTCCTCCAGGAATACGGTACTGTTTTTGATTCACAATTTTCGTTGGCAGAGGCAACTCTAATGGCTTTCATTTAGCCTTTCCAACCATAATAGTCACTCCACATGTCAGGGAACCAGTGTAAGAATTCTGCCAATTTCTAAGTATTTCTAACCCAATTATACATTCTGGAACTAGGGAAATGACCACAGGATGTGTTCGGGGACCTACTGGACCTACTCTGAGTCGGACATCAGTCAAAACTCCATTAAACACCTGTCCTCAATACGCCCCTACTTTAACTGGAGGGCCACAATGTTTCTTGAGATCTCCTGGGATCAACGTCAATTCAGAGCCAGTATCCAATAGATCCCCCAAAAGTCTGAATATTTCCTTTTCCCCAATGTATAGTTACCCTTGTAAAAGGCCGTAGGTCCCTCTATGGAAGGACTGGAGAAAGGCTAACAGCAAAACTTTTAGGTGTCTTATCAAAAATCCTTCCTCAGGGGAACTGGTCACTCCTTCATTCAAGGGGTTCTGGGTCTACAAACTGGCTCAAGTCTGGAAATTGAGATTGCCTTGAGTCTGGTTATAGGTCTAGAAGAAACTATTGGTGGACCTTGAGAAACATCAAGATTATCTTTTCTTCAGCGAAAGTCACCGCTGGCCCATCAGACTCTGAGGGATTAACTTCCTCATGTGGAGAAGGCATTATTTCAAGGGGTGGGCTGAGGATACTACTTCCTCTGGTGGGGTAAACCATTGAGTATCTGAAGATTCAGAAGTCTCAGCTTCAACAGGGTCTTTCCACACATCCCCATCCCAAGTTATAGGATCCCATTCTTTGCCAATTAATGCCCTTAGTTTAACTGCCGACACCCTCTGAGGCTGAGACCTGAACTTTCGCAGCAATTCAGCCAACCTTATAATGAGGGCTTCAGTTTGATTTTCTGCAACTTGAGCTCTATGGCTGCTGGAGAGAAGATTCTCTTCAAAGACATACTTAGCAACATTTAGATTGGTCCCTTGAGTCTGGATCCATTCAATTTTATCATACAACTCCTTCTTTTCCTTCATCATCTTTTCCAGACATACTAAGAGCAACCGGCCAGCAAAGTCATTTTCAAATTTTTTTTCCCATATTGCAAAAAGTTTTGAGCACACAATCACTCAATTCATCAAGATGCTCAATGGCATTAGCTTCTTTAAGTTTAAAATATATTTCCAACCACGGGTCTTCAATATCCTCCAAGCTCCCAGAAGAGAGCATATCAGGAGTGGCTTCAGCAGTTGAAGGTGCTGGTGAATTATTAAACCAACTTCAGATTCTTAAAAGATTCATCCTTATACTGCTTTCTGCTCCTCTAGAGTCACTCCCAGTACCAACTTCTGTATTAATCAGGGTTCTCTAGAGTCACAGAACTTATGGGTAGTCTCTATATAGTAAGGGAATTTGTTGATGGCTTACAGTCTGTAGTCAAACTCCCCAACAATGGTGAGCAGTAGCTGTGAATGAAAAGCAAAGGATCTAGCAGTCGCTTAGTCCCACAAGGCTCGCAGGCGAAGAAGATTGAATCTTCCTCATTCCAATGTCCTTTTGTAGATCTCCAGCAGCAGGTGTGGTCGAGATTAGAGGTGTGCATACCACCACACCTGAAACTTTTATCTTCCAGACTCAAGATCTAGATCACAAGTGAGCCTTCTAATTCTGGATTGTAATTCACTCCAGAAACAGTCAAGTTGACAATCAGAAATAGCCACTACAGCCCCCATGGATTCTGAGAAATGACTGTATTCTGTTATAGCAGTCCAAATGGATGGATAGTATCCTTATAAAAAGGGATCTAAGAAACCTACCTTGTTAGTTTTTTTCTTTGTTTCTATGACAGAATACCCAGCTGTATTAGTCACTTGTCTTAACACTGGAACAAAAGACCTGGCAAATGCAACGTAGGCAAGGAAACAGTTTAAAGGCCATCATTGCAAGGGAGTTGGTGGCAGAAGCTTGAGGTGGTTGGTCACAATGAATGCTCAAGCTCAGCTAGTTTTCTCTTCTTTATTCAGTCCAGGACCCCAGCCTGTGGAATGGTTCTTCCCACATGAGATTTTACCCTCCTCACTAAATTCAACCTAAGCAATCCCTCACAGGCATGCCCAGAGGATAAACTAACCTGGATACTACCTTACCTTTTTGTTTCCTAAGTGATTCTAGATCCAGTCAAGTTGCTGATTAGAATAAACCATTAGATCCACAAAAGCAACTTTAGGAAAGAAGGCTTTATTTTGGTTCTGCATTTGAAGCACAATTCATCAGGTGGAGAGGTTGCTATGACAGGGTCATGAGTCCATTGGTTACATTGCATCAACAGTCATAAAGCACAGAGAGATGAAAGCTTAAACTCAGCTCACTTTCACTTTTTATTCCAGGACCTGACCACAGAGTATTTATGGCCACATTTAGGTCTTCCCCACCTCAGTCAACCTTATCTAGAAACCATATATACATATATATATGTATATATATGTATACACACACACACACACACACACACACACACACACACACACACACACACACACACACACACATGCCCATAGGTTTCTCTCCTGAGTCTAGGTCTGTTAAGCTGATAATCAATATTGACCATTAATTACTTTCCTACTTTCTTCTGTCTTCCCTAAGAGCATACATAGAGAAGATTATAATCAATAATCTAAGAAACACTGGCATCTTGCTCTAGATATAGTTTCAGTTTTCAGAATTGAAAGGAGGAAATACAACTGGCTTAAACCATTCCTCCTTTGGCACACCAGTAGTCTAGATGGGTGGGACACATTTAGAAGCATGCTTGAAGAGGGATACACCCACAAACACCCTTCTAAACTAATATAAAGACTTTCTTCCTCTGTCCTCCCCTTTTCCACCTTTCTAGATAAGGTATCACTCTTTAACAATGCCTAGATTGATTGGAATTCATGGCAAATACTCTCCCTCAGACTGCAAAGTGTTATAATTACAGATATGAGCTATCACTGCACCTAGCCAGTCATAGTGCTTCTTTTGTCAAATATCCTCTTATGTGGAGAACTCTAGAATGTCTTCACATTTGTTTACAGCACGACTGGGCTTGCTCGGGCTTTTATTTTTGCTACTGTAATGGATAGTTTTATGCCAACTTGACACATATTAGAGTCATCAAAGTGGAGATTTCTCAACTGAGAAATTTCTTCTGTAAGATTAAGCTGTAGACCAGCTTGTAAGTCATTTTCTTAATTGGTGACTGATGGGCAAGGGCCAAGCCCTTTGTGCCATCCTTGGGCTGCTGGTTCTGGGTTCTATAAGAAAGCAGGATGAGTAAACTACAGAGAAAGCCAGTAAGCAGCACTCCTCCATGACCTCTTCATCAGTTCCTCCCCTGTCTCCTTGCCCTGCTTAAGTCCCTATCCTGATTTCTTGTGATAAAGAACAGTAATGTGGAAGTGTGAACCAAATAAATCCTTTCCTCCTCAACTTGCTCTGTCCTGGTGTTTTATCATAGCAATAGCAACCTTAATTCAGACAGCTAGTGACAAGTGTGCGTGAGACTGTACAAAGGTAGGCTAGACACTTCCCGATAAGTTTTCCAAATCTTGGAAAGGCCAGAAAAATCTCTATAGAGAGAAACCAGGCTTGTTTTTAGATTTCAGTGATCATCAATGCAGCCTTTACAGTTTTGTTTTCACTGAAATAATTTGCCCTGATGGGAACATTGTGTATATGGGCAAAGGAAAGACCACACCATGTTAGTGAAGTACTTATTTGTGTGTTGGTAGATAAGAATAGCATGTACCAGCCACAGGACTGACACATCTGTAGGTTTTTGAGAACGGTTGCTGTGTCTCCTGTCACAAAATGCAGCTTGATTCCTAGTTCCCGACCTCTGGAATATTTGCCTTAAGGTTTTTTTCCTATATAAAAATAAGCTAATCAATTAACCTAATAAGAATTTATTATGCCTCTAGGAGTGCTCTTAATTTCATACCGGAGTTGATCTGAGTAATTCTCATGTTTGTTTAAGAGGGCACTCACTTATCGGTGCTGATTGTAGGCATTCTCAAAATGCATATATTGGAGACCCAATCCCAGTATCCTAGACAGTGACTATACATGGAGGTAGCATTTTGAAATAAATAACTTAGGTAAGAAGAAGTATATGGATGTCCCCTAACCCACTGTCACTGGTGTCCTTCCAACAAGTGACACCAGAGCTGAGGACAACAGAGGAAAGGCCATGGGAGGGCACAGTGATGGGGCAGAGGTCTGAACACTTGGGGCCACCTTGACCTTAAACTTACAGCCTCCAGAGGTGCAAGAAAATCAGTTCTCGATGTTTAAGCCACCCAGGAACTTGTTGTAGCTGCCCTACTAAACCCAGACAATATAGTACCATGAAATAAACAGGTACTTCAAGGATATTCAATGTCTATCAATTTAAATGAAACTGAAAGAAAAATAAAACAAGGTCTAGGCATACACACTTATTCTGATAAGTGTGTATTCATCTTGAAATTCAGTGACCAATAGCAAATTGATATGTAAAAAGAAAAGCTAACATATAGTTTAAATGTTTTTTTTTTTAAATTCCTACATTTTCCGACATTTCTTACAGTTTCCAACATTTATGTAATAAATTTTAGTCACTTTCATTACCCATTGTTCTTACTCATGATCTCCTGTCTTCCTCTGAAACCTTTCTTCCTAACAAGCCCTCCAGCTATTCCATGTCCCCTGCCCCCACCCCAGCCTGTGTGTGTGTGTGTGTGTGTGTGTGTGTGTGTGTGTGTGTGTGTGTACATGTATATGAGTGTGTGTATGAGTCCCACTGAGTTTAGTGAGGGTTGTTTGCCTGAGCATGAGTGGGATGTTATTTACTGGAGCACAGATAACTTAGTAGCTATACCACTGATGAAAGTGGCAATGTCTCCTTTGGTAGCCACAAACTGCCAGTAGCCCTTAGGGAGGTGCTGAGGTGGGCCCAATCTTATATAGATCATGTAGGTAACCATGGTTGTAATAAGTTAGTGACTGGAAGGGCCATGTCATGCCTGGGGGACATCTTAACTGCTGTACACCTTCCTATTCTCTGGCTTTTACATTCTTTTTGTCTCTTCTTCTATGGCACTCCCTGGGCTTTGAATGTGATAATACAGACATCCCAATTATTTTCAAGCATTCTGCTGTCACTGATTCTAGACACTTTGACCACTTAAGTCTCTGTATATTAACTACTGCCTACTGCAATAAGAAGCTTTAACTAATGAAGGCTGAAAGCACCAAGCTACAATCCTCTGTGTGTGTGTCTGTGTGTGTGTGTGTGTGTGTGTGTGCATGTGTGCACACGATCACATGAGTGTCTGTGTATTTTTGTGTATGTGATCAGAGCACAACTTTCAGGAGACAGTTCTCTCTAGTGTACATGTTCTGGGAATTGAACTTAGTCACACTATGTGAATATAATTGAGTCAAATATCCAAGTGTTACATAGGAGACTCAGAGGTGTGAAGCAATTTGTTCATTGTCACTCAGCAATCAGAGGGAAGAACGAGGACCAACCCTGTCACAGCATACCTCTAATTCTACCTCCTGACTAAGGTTTAGCACTTCTGCCACAAGCAGCTTCTCTGTAGTCTAAATTCATCTTCAAAGCTGTATTTAGCTTATGCTAGTCATTTGGAATCACTTTCCACTGAAACAACAGCAAAAGAAGCATCAAAATCATCCCAGCGTCTTACTCGGGCAGGTGGTTTTCTGAAGCATTTTCTCTATTTGGATTGCCAGATCATCTAACATGTAGGGCAAATGATAAAAATAAGTTTCCTGCTGGAATTTACTTAACCATTCTTATTATAGGACTTTGAAAAGTAAAAGCTCATCGCAGAAGCAAGCATAGCCCCTCTCTTTTCTTTATACCTTCTTCCTTACAAAGGGATGAATGTGGACCTTTGTTTGAGTCAATCTCTTAAATATATGTATGTGGGGGCAATGGATTTGCAAATATAATCACATAGTTCAACTAAATATAGCTTTTGTCAAAAGTAACTTGTAAGCAAATAAAAAGCAAAAATTAGACCCTGCTGTCGTACAGAGGACATAGACATAATGCCAGCTTTTGTTGGGCTGTTTTCAGACTGTGGCTATTGTATGTCAATCCAGACTGGTTCAGGGAGCAGAAATCACTGCTGAGAACAAAAGGAAGTTTTATTCTACTTTATCTTCATCATGTGGGCTTTAAAATGAAAACAATGTAAATTAATCAAGCATCCATGACTTTGGATCATTGTCAAGAAACAATAGTTGAATTTATTATGTGGGAACCAATCACATCTACCTGAAATCAACAGAGTTTCCACTGTCTTTGTGTCCAAGAAGGTTATTTCTTATATTGCCATGTAACAAGTATACAAGAAAAGTGTACTGTGCACGCCCCCACTTGTATACTTACCGCTTCTGGCCACTAATGGAATCCTAATTTGAGAATCATGTTGCTCTCTCTAATCATGCTTTCACCCTCAGACTCCCAGGATCTCATCTAAACTCAACATTTTAAATTTAGTTCAAATAAAACTTTCCTTAATTTTGTGTGCACATCTAAGTGCATAATACAAGTGTGTATCCACACTTCTTCATATTTTGCTGTCTGTCTGGACATTTGTATTTGTATTTTAGAATACATTTGGGACTTTTCGTGGATGTGAAATACATAAAAATTGGCAGAAAAATACATTATGACTTTGATAGTTATTATTTTCATAAGACTGCTAGTTAATATTTGCCTGGTGAAGAAGAAGGTATATAGAAAAAAACAGTCAGTTTTTTCTACTTTATGTTTTAAAAAACTACTTCTGTGACCTTAAAAGGAATGTTGACATTTCTAGTAAGCAATAAATTTGCCATCAAGGTATCCTTGGATTTAATTGAGTTTTGATATAGCAAGGTGGAGATGATATTGTAATCCAGCAGAACAAGTATTCCATAACTGAGACTACCCCTTCCCTTACTTTGGATGCCAACCACAAGCCTCAGGTTGTTCTTCTTCTGTCTCATTATAAATCAGGTCACACATTCCTGGGTATTCCATCAGTTTTTTTTTTTTTTTTTTAATTTATTTATTTATTTATTTTTTTGATATTTTATTTACATTTCCGATGATTCCCCTTTTCTTTAGAAACCCCGTGTCCCCTCCCCCTCCCTGCCTCTGTGGGGGAATTCCTCCTCCCACC
>CM052704.1:44012735-44030422 GCA_028551405.1 Uromys caudimaculatus | reverse complement strand
TTCCTGCCACAGGCGCCCGCTTTTGGGATCCAGGGGGGTTTTTAAGCCCGCCTACCTCGGTCCCTGAATCTCGCGGGTTTGGGGCAGTACCTGGTGAGCTGTGGGGCGTGTCTTTGGCCCTCTGCTGGGTCTTGCTATCTCCGGCGAGGGCTATTCCATCAGTTTGCTCAAGTGGTATACTGAAGTCAGGAAAACACTTCTGTTTACTTACATTATTATAAAGGATACAGCTCAGGATACAGTGAAGAGATTCCTGGCATAAACTATGGAAGAAGAACTGAAGAACTTCCAAGCCCTTTGCAGGCAAAGTACTCTCCAGTGTGTGTCCAGCTGTCCTAAGTTCTAACATCTGTCCTTTGAATTTCTATGGTGATGTCATTATGAAATTCAGGAAATGTCAGTTTTAGATTCTCTGTGTCCTATCTGGAATATTCTCTCCTCCAGGGTAGGAGGCAGATCTCTCTGGAATGGGGAGTGTCTTATAAGTATTGTAAGACAAGGTTAGATCATACAATTTCCATATGGTCAGTTGAGGACAGAAAAGCAGGGAAGATTAGAGTATCTGTGGGAAATTGGGAAGGAGAGAAAGTCTAATTTCTCTGTCCTATACTTAGAAAAGAGTCATGGCCAGAAGCTATGCTTGAAATCAAAATACATTTATCATTAAGTCATAAAAATAAATGTTTATGATTTGGGCAGATGAATGTATCACAGTCCACATTCCATTTTGACTACCCCAACTGCATGAGTCCACAGATTACTCTGTATATTCTAGGTAAATCACACCAACAGTGGAGCCTATAGTTACAGTAAACCAAAAATTCAATAAGAGCTTTGAATCCAAAGCTCAAGTTTTGCTTTCTTTCTCATTATAGTCTTCTAAATCTTTGAATTCCTTCAGTACATGTTCATTAAGTTCCCACTATACACGGGGTTTGAGAGGTCCTGGGTACTCAGAGGAGAAGAAAATACCCTGATTTGTTTATTGCTTTTTCTTTCTTTCTTTCTTTTCTTATGGCCTTACATTTTTGTTGAACTCTAAGAAAGCAAACACTGGGAAAAACAAAATAAATCAATTGAGATGTTTAATAATCTCTGTGAAGGAAAGACTGCTGGTACAAGGTTTAGAATTTATGTCCCTGGAAGGCTAGTCTTTCTTTCTTTAGCTTAAGATGAGTTCTCTTTATGTATTCCAGGCTAGCCTTAAGCATTCCATCCTACTTTTCTCACCATCTCCACTGCTGGTATGACAGATGCCTACCAACACTCCAGGTGCTGTGGAAAACCTCCATGCTAATGAGTAACAACTTAATTAAGAAACCTTTTCTCTACTTGGTTGTTTTTTTTGTTTTTTTGTTTGTTTGTTTGTTTGCTTGTTTTTACTATGAGACACATGGTTTACAGGTTAAAATAAACAAACACACAAGTGCAAACAAACCAACAAGGGACCTAGAGGACATGGAGACATGGTTTACTCAGTAACATTGCTTGCTGAGTAAGCCTAAAGACCTGAGTTTGACCTCTAGTACCTGTAGAAGACCAGCTCTGACAATGTGTTCAGAGAGTCAAGGAGGGAATGGAGGGTTGGTGATAATATAAAGCAGGCACACACACACAGGTGGTGGATGAAGCAAGCATGAGCAAGTTCCAACCACTTTACACACACACACACACACACACACACACACACACACACACACACACACTTAACAGATGGAGTAAAGTTCCAACAACTTCACACATAGACATAACACATTCACACACTGAGTGGATGGAGCAAAGCTTTGGTGGAGGGGGCAGAATCCAATGAGCAGGCTCATATACACATATACATATTTTGTGAATGGAGTAAACTCCAAGCTGACTTCCAACAACTTTCTTTTTTCTCTTAACCTTTTTATACCATTTAAGAAAAAAGTTCTTTATGTAAGAAAAAGATTACCTCAAAGCCACAAGTTACATATTCTCTAAAAACAATGACCACAAAAACATATTCTTCAAAACCAGAGTAAAATAAAAAAGAAAACAACATGAGTATTGATTACGTATCATTCTTTTGAAACTCATACCTAACTAAATATTTCCCATCTATCATTTTCTCCATAAGTTTATCGTAACCCCAAAGGAAAAAAAATCTTTTGTCATTGATTAACAAAGTTTAAGCAAGTCAGTCTATAATAGCAAATTCTTTCCTATGCTCAACCGACGACAATTTGTATTTTCTAAGAAACAGATCATTATCGATCTTACTTTTGAAGTCTTGTTCAACTAAACGGGCTAATCATCTATCCTCTATTCTTATACTCATAATAGAATTACTTACTCTTTATTCACAACCCTGTTTTTTCATGGTGCACACCAAAACCTATGGCCACATTCCTAGATCACAAGATCCAAGAACTCAGACCCAACCTAGAATGAATGTTTTCTTTGATCATTAACATGCCCCAAGCCTATTTTTCTCTTCCAAGTGCAATTGCATGCTTGTAACATATGAAAGCTCACTATAATCCTCTTCTACCTTATGCAGCCCTCACTATTCTACAAGGGAGAGTACACATTTTTACTCTTATTCTTATTCTTCATTACATTTGTTTACATCTTAAATGAAATCTCACTTCCTAGTTACCCCTCCACAACCCCCCCCATCCCACATCCACCCTCTCCCCCATACCCTTTGCCTCCATGAGGATGCTCCCCCACCCATCCACCCTCTCTTGCCCCATGGCTCCAGCATCCCCCTACTTGGAGCATCAAACCTTCACAAGACCAAGGGCCTCCCCTCCCATTGCTGTCAGGCAAGGCCATCCTCTGATACATATGTATCTGGAGCCATGGATCCCTCCCTGT
The DNA here is from genome assembly GCA_028551405.1 of Uromys caudimaculatus. Lineage (NCBI taxonomy): Eukaryota > Metazoa > Chordata > Mammalia > Rodentia > Muridae > Uromys > Uromys caudimaculatus. The sequence continues at coordinate 44,027,572 of CM052704.1, read as the reverse complement.
ACACTCCTTGGTTGGTGGTCTAGTCTCTGGGAGCACTAGGTGGTCCAACCAGCTGATATTGTTCTTCCTATGGTGTTGCAACCCCCGCCGGCTCCTCTAGTCCTTCTGCCAGCTCCATCATGAGGTCCCTGAGCTCAGTCTGATGGTTGGCTCCAAGCATCCACATCTGCATTGGTCATTTGCTGGCTGAACCTCCCAAGGAGCAGCCATACCAGGTTTCTGTCAGCAAGTGCCTCCTGGCAACAGCAACAGTGTTGGGTTTGGTGTCTGCAGATAATATGGATCCCCAGGTAGGGCAGTCCCTGAATGGCCCTTCCTTCAGTCTCTGCTCCATTTTTTGCTCCTTTTCTTCCTTTGGACAGTAATATTTCTGGGTTAAAAACTTTGAGATGGGTGGGTGCCCCCATCCCTTGACCAGGGGCCATGCCTATCTGCTGGAGGTAGTCTCTACAGGTTCTATCTCCACTTCTCTGCTCATTCTGGCTAGAGCCATCCCCGTTGGGTCCTGGGAGCCTCTTTTTTCCCTAGTGTCTGGGACCCTCCAGTGGCTATCCCCAGTTCCTCATCTCACCCCTGCTCAAATTGTATTCAATTTCCTAACCCTCTGTACCTCTTGTCCATCCTCTCCAGTATCTGATACTGCCCTACTCTGCCACATTCTGCTCTTAATCCTAACTTTATTATATCTTTCTGGGAAAACTACTTAACTATTTTCTTAAAGTTTCATCAATTACTTTAGCTTCCTAAAACTATTTAACTTAAATTAGAAACTCCATCATTAATTATTCTAAGCAATATTATTTGATGAAAGCTCGCCTTGATGTTGATCTGCAGGAAAATTGCCCAATAGAGTGTGCAATCACCCAGGAAGTAATCACCCCACCCCGAATCACACCATGCCAGATATATGAGAAATATAGCAATGACAGATATGAAAAGGCACATCAGTAGCAAGAAGCAGACCTGGGAGGAAACCTCTGGGGCTGTGCCCCTCCATGGGACATCCATCACAGATGTGCAAAAATGGTGGGTGGTCTCCAGGAAGCCCACCTGCCCTTTGCGGCTCCTCCCGCATGGTGTCTGCTAACTACTTATGTAAGAGCTGGACATGGCAATATTTATCTGTAATTCTAGAGCTGAGAAGGTGGAGACAGAAGAATCCTTTGGGCTTTCTGGTTAATCAGTCTAGCTTAAGTATCAGGCTTCATGTTTAGTGAGAAGCCTTGTCTCAAAATAAAACCAACCAACAGATAAAAAGCAAGATGGAGAGCAATAGAAGAAAGTACCTGGCAAGAACCTATGATTTTCTATGTATCCACACACAGGTACAGCTACAACCTAACCCCTGCCCAGAAAACACACACACACACACACACACACACACACACACACACACACACACACACACACACACATAGTCAGTAGAGTAGTAATGTGGGCATATATTGAAGATATATGCTCACCTGATCTTGAGGTGGTGGAAAAAGGTATGTATGTTATATGGGGTACAGAAGTCATCAATGACCAGTGATTTGGATATGGTGGGAGAAAGTGGCAGGCATGAAGACATCAAGATATCCTCTGGAGATCTGGCTTGAACATGGCAAGGTAGCTGAGCTAGTTTTGAGGGGAAAGAGATTAAAGCACATGTTTCTATGGACTTGCATAGATATTTCAGTCAGGTCTGATGAGTGGGTGGTTAGGTATAATAAGTATGATGTGCCCAGGAGCAGTCACTGTGGAAGTTAGAGTGGGATTTGTCAATATAATCTTGGAAACTAGTGTTCTGAACAAGGAAGCAGGATGGAGACACAGAGATATCACAAAGTAAGGCCTGGAAGTATGTTGTTTTGAGAAGTGTGGAGGATGGCCTCCACTGCTGTTGATAGGAAAGGCAGAGTTAGGTGGGGTCCCCTGAAAACTAGACATTTTTTGAAGTGGGGAAAAAACTTGAAGTTTAATGCTCAATTGCTTGGGTTTGTATCTTGGCTTTGTCTCTAAAATCAAAACAAATAGACCTCCGTGCCTCTCTCACCTCCCAGTTTTAATACAGAGAGCCTCAGTAAGTCTTTTATAAGGGTTCTATGAATTTATTCATACAGTTCATATAGTGTACTTAGATATGCATCTGGAACACTTCATTCAACAAAAATACTTTGACAGCTACTATGTGGCACAAACACTACCAAGTGTTTCAATATTGATGTGAACAAAAGTTCCTGGGGACATGAACAAAGGGGGAGCAATGTAACAGGGGGAGCAGAGGGTAAACAGTTCTGAGGAAGATGGAAGATGGAAGAAAGAAGACAGAAGATGAGGAGGAAGAGGAGAAAAGGAAGAAGGAGGAGGAAGAGGAGGAGGGAAGAGGAGGAGGCGGTGGCAGCAGCAGTGGCAGCTGCGGTGGTGGCAACAACAACGTGGTAGGAGGGAAATCAAGTAGCCAACGTGTAGATGTCAGGTGGTAAAAAAAGAAACCTGCTGACACCTGGAAGGCAGAGCATCACTGAGGAGGTAGGAGGCATGAGACCCCTGGTATATTAAAACTCTCATTAGACACTGAAGTCTACACATTTTAAGTCAAAGGTTTTGTGGGTGGGTTGGTGTTCTTATCCCTCCACTGGGAGTCCTGCCTGGCTACAGGAGTGGATCCTCCACTGCTAGGAGTCTCAGCTAGAGTCACCCCCATAGATTTCCTCCCCATGTCCCAGGTCTCGGGCATGTCCTACAGATGCCCCTCCAACAGTGCTCTCCACTGAATTCTACACTCTCAGCTCTGTGCTTTCCCTATACCTGAACCCCCTGGCCTGATCTTCCCCACATTCTCTTTTCTACCCAGTTCTCTCCCTCCATCTACCTCCAATGTCTATTTTATTTCCCCTTCTGAGTAAGATTCAGGAATCCTCCCTTGGGTGTCATTCTTTGGCTTCTTTGGATCTGCAGATTGTAGCAGTTATTCTGGACTTTATGGCTGATATGCATTTATAAATGAGTACATATCATGCTTGTCCTTTTGGGTCTGGGTTACCTCAGTCAGGATATTTCCCAGTTAAATCCATTTGCCTGAAAAATTCATGATGTCCTTGTTTTTAATAGCTGAGTAGTATTCCATTGTGCAAATGAACCACATTTTCTTTATCCATTCTTCAATTGAGGGACATCTGGGTTGTTCCCAGTTTCTGGCTACTACAAATAAAACTACTATGAATATAGTAGTGTCTTTGTGGTATGGTGGAGCATCTTTTGGATATATGCCCAGGAGTGGAATAGCTGGGTCTTAAAGTAGAACTATTCCTAATTTTCTGAAAGACTGTCAAGTTGATTTCCAGAATGATTATACTAGTTTTCACTTCCACCAGCAATTTAGGAGTGTTCACCTTTCTCTACATCCTTGACAGTGTCTTCTGTCACTTGAGTTTTTTATCTTAACCATTCTGATGGTTATAAGGTGGAATCTCAGAGTCATTTTTATTTGCATTTCCCAAATGACTAGAGAAGATGACCATTTCTTTAAGTGTTTCTTGGCCATTAAAGATTTCTCTGTTGAGAATTCTCTGTTTAACTCTGTACACCACTTTTAAATTGAGTTATTTGGGTTGCTCATTTCTAACTTCTTGATGTATTTTGCATATTAGTCCTCTGTCAGATGTAGTTTGGTGAAGATATTTTCCAATTCTGTAGGCTGTTGCAAAATGTGCAGGGACAAAGATGGAGCAGAGATGGAGGGAATGGCCAACCACTGGCCCAACTTAAGACTCATCCCATGGGCAAGCAGCAATCTCTGACATTATTAATGATATTCTCCTATGCTTGGGGAGAGAAGCATAGCTTAACTGTCTTCTGAGAGCTCCACCTAGCATCTGATGGAAATAGATGCAGAGACCCGCAGCCAGTCATTAGATGAAACTTCAGCAGTCTTGTGGAAGAGTTGGGGGAAGGATTGAGGGACCCGAAGGGGATGGGATGACACAAGAAGACAAACAGAGTCATCTATCTTGGGCCCTTGGGGTCTCCCAGAGACTGAACCATCAACCAAAAAGCAAGCACAGGTTGGACCTAGCCTTCCTCTGATGCATATTGCAGATGTGTAACTTGCCTTCATATGGGTACAGAAACAAAGGAAGCCAGGGCTGTCCCTAAGTCTGTTGCCTGCCTGTGGATCCTGTTCCCCTAGCAGATTAGGCTGCTTTGTCTGGCCTCAGTAGGAGAGGATGTGTCTAGTCCTGCAGAGACTTGATGTGCCAGGGTAGGCTGATAGCCAGGGGATTCACCCTTTTTCAGAGGAGAAGGGGAGAGGATTATGTGTGAATGGGGGGTACCAGGAATAACGGTGGTTGTGATTTGGATATAAAGTGAATAAATAAACAAATTAATAGAAAATTAAAAGAAACTGAAGTCTAATTCCCCTTTTCTTGGCCATAATCACCAGCATGCCCAATAGGATACAATTGATTTATATTTTGAGGCTTTGGAAGCTAGGAATTTAGGAGTACCTTCCTGTTTCCATTCAGGCTATGTTGAAAGTTTCCTTGAGGAATCAACTACCATGTAAGAAGCTTCATTATCGTGAAGTGGCAAGAAGTATGAGGAGACCCAAGCTAGCCATATGGAGAAGCTCAGTTATGGGGACGTAATAGAGGGAGATGATGAAAAAATGATAACAGAGGGGATGAGGAGAAAGAAAGATGTTACGTCTGCCCCAGCTCTCTCTCCCATTTTCTTACCCATGCACCAGATATCTGAGTAAAGAGGCCTTGGGGTGTCTCCTGCCACAGGTTGTGAGACCCATTGACTAACAATATCCCATTATCTGCAGAACTGTTTGAAAAATAATGCAGTGTTGATTTAAACAACTTACAAAACCCAAAACAACAAGAAGAAAGAACAGAAAGTTCTTTGTGTTTGAATGGCCAAGTCAGTAATGAGCAAACAAAATCAAAGTCATGTATTTTGTGATGGCCCTTTTGTACTGGCAGTAAGGAAACCTGTATAAGCTGTCTGGTATCTGGGAAGGGAATGATGTCATACAGAATGAAGGAAATAAAGAGGGAACTGAAAGAGAAGAGAAAGGATGAGATGGAACGTGGTACCCCATTCTCATCCCATGATTTCTCATTGCCAGACGAAAGGAAGATAGGGACAAGGAGGATCTGAAGACAGTTAAAGGAATTCTCTAGGTTTTCATTTCTCCAGGGAAGCAGTGGCATGTGGTCCTAGACTGAATGGCACAAGCTGGCAGAAGGAAAGCTTGTTCATAGCAAGGAGATGCATATAGAGGACCAGCATTTTCAAGGTGAGAGAGGTGAATTTCTGGCTCTGAGCAGGGTAAAGTGGGAAGAAAGAAAGTAGATTCTACTCAGGAGCATGAAGAGCTGGGGTTGGGAAAGTCCCTTTAGAGTGTTTCCAAGGCGACTGAATACTGTCTCCTCAGCTGACAGTCATAGAAATACGCAGAGGATTTCAAAAGGACAGAAGTTTTGGCATTCTGGCAATGTGATCTTTCTATCCACAGATACATTCATCTATCAATAGGACAATGATAATGGAGCCATGAATCCCTACTATGAACCTTTGATGCTATTACAATCACAAAAACTTCATTTCAAATGAACTTGTCTTTAATCTGTCACATATATATGGGTGCATATGTAATATCTATGACAAAATGCCTATTGAATTTTAGATTAATGAGAATATCAAGCTTCTGCAAAATTCTGTGTAGCAAAGAGTTTTACATTTTCAAAGAAAGATTGGGAGAATTACGTCAGTATGGGGAAAGTTGAGAATATGGTGAGACAATTCTTCTGGTCAAAATATATTGAACTCATAAATTAGTGACAATTATGCTTTTGTACTATGTCACTAGATCCTATTAGATATTTATCTTTGGAACTTATTCACAAACTCATTATTCACTACTGGGAATTTTATTAGGCATGTAACCGAGACTTATATATATAAAAAGATACTTTATTTTTTCTATTTCTACATTCAAAGGGATGAACCCCCACCTTTGGGGCTTACATTACCAAGTGAAGGCTACAAGTTGACACAAAGAGAGAGCTAAGCACAGTTACAAAAATTCTATATTTATTGTCAGGGTTTTTATTGCTACAATGAAACAGCATGGCCAAAAGCTAATTGGGGAGATATATTGTTGTTCATGATAGAAGGAAGTCAGGGCAGGAACCTGGAGGTAGGAGTTGATGTAAAGGCCATGGGTGAGTGTGATGTAAAGGCCATGGGGAGTGTCGCTAACTGACTTGCTTCCTACAGCTTACTCAAACTTCCTATAGAACCTAGGACTACCAGCCCATGGTCAGCACCATCCACAATGGGCTGACCCCTCCCTATCAATCACTAATTAAGAAAATGCCTTACAGCTGGATTTTTGGCTATATTTTTCACATTGTGAGCCCAATCCCACTGATTTTTCCTTCTCTTTGTAGCTGCCCTCCACCCTTGCAACCTCCCCAACAAAAGAGAACAAACAAAACAAAGCCCAAAACTTAAAAAACATCCTGTTGTGGAAGCTGTAGTGTGCCAGTGTGTCCCACTGTATACACTCTTTTCCACATATCTTTACTTGCAAACGTTCATTGCAATGAGTCATTGGCCTGATTCAAGTCCTCTGACTTCTGCTACACCGTCAATACAGGATCCTCGTAGGAACTCCTTTAGGACATTCATTGTTGTCTTGGAGATCCTGCAGCTTTGGATTTGCAAGGCTGGCCCTTTCATGGATTCTAGCAGTTCAGAGATGAGGAAGATGTTTGTGTGGGCCAACTCAAAACCTGGGACTGGGTGGCAGCTGAGTTGATCAGCTTGCCAGCTCTTTTGAATCCACATCTTCAGGGAGAACTCTCCAGCACTGTCTGGCTACCTCACCAAATGCTACAGCCAGCAAGGGGCAGGGACAGCTCTCCAGCTTTCATATTCTCAGGCAGGCTCACCTGCACACTCACCACCAGAGCCAGCTTTACTGTACTGCCTGGGCGCCTGCTTTCCAGAGCGCTGCAGCTGGAGAGAGGTGGACCTAGCTTGTCTGCTGTAATGACCCTGAGGCCAGCTCCCTCAACTGCAGGGTAGTGAGGATACAGCTGGGTCTTATGGAGGTGTTTTCTTAACAGAGGTTTCCTCCTTTCATCTAACTCTAGCTTGTGTCAAGTTGACATAAGACTAGCTAGCACACTTATTTATCCAAAACAAGCTTTTCACTTGTCTTTACTAAATACATCAAATACAATCCTACTGTTGTCTTTATTCATTTTCTTTGCAGAGTTCATGAAGCTTTTTATATCTATCCAGTTCCACAAGATCCAGTCACCCTTACACTCGGCATTGTGAAAGAAGAAGTACATGCTTTAGTATCTGTTTTGGAACTTTGTTTCTGAGGATGGCTGTTCTTGGTAGCATTAAATGAATGTATGGGCTGAAGAATTAAGATGGGCCCTGGGACAGAAGAAGAACTGGCGCTAGTGGTATGGAGCAGGTAGACTTTGGCATTTGAATAACACAGACATTACCTGAATCTATATTCTCCTCTTGAACCTCCACTAGCGTGTTGGAATTCAGTGGGGATGCCATCCTGTTACCAATAAGGTGTGAGATCACATGAAGAATTCTGCATGGGCACAGAGAGAAGAAAAACAGATGCAAGAAAGTAGGCAATAGTCTTTGTCACTATGGGTGACTGTAGAGTGGGAACCAGAACTCTAGGCTGAGCAGATGAGTCTGTAGACCAAACAATGCAGATAATGCAAAGGATTGCAGCTCAGGGACTTCATGGCCATTCTTTGTTGCTCTGTCAGTCCTGGGTTTTATTTGATTGGCTTGAAGTACAAAGTACTATACATGGGTACAATGTATGAGCCCAGAAAGCCTCTATGTTGATTTTCCCTCAGTGCAAATCACACAAAGACTTTAAGAGCAAGAATATAACAAAATCATTTTAAATTCATCTACTTAGTGTATAGTTTATCTTTTTATATGGAGAAAGAGTATACATTGAGACCCGTTATACTTCAGAAGCTGGATGTTACATGACTTCTTTGAATATCAGATGTGTCACTTTCATTACACATGATAAACTGAAGTCACAAAAGTTAACTTCCTAAGGGAACAAGTTAAATCATGGACCTAAGATCCAGAATATGCCATATGAGCATGGCTTTCTATTTTTTCATGCCCTTTGCATATTAGTCTATCTGTTGAGTTTGTAAGATTTGCTTTTGTGCTGCTTGGATTTCCTCAGGATCATAAGAACCAGAATGTCATTGAGTCAGAAAGTTCCCTTTGTGCATTCAACTTCATGGAAGCCCACCCTGTGAGGGTGGCATTCAGGGTTGATGCTGATGGACTTTAGAACAGCGGACAAATGGCTCACAGCTGCCTGGGGTTAAAGAGCTCACTTCTGCAAATGGATGCTTTCTTTCCCCCTTCAAGGCAACAAGTGTGCTCCCCTTTCTTCTGTGCTTCTGATGAGCCTTCTGCTTTGAACCGCCCCGTGCCTCAGTAGAATCTTTATCTTCACATGCCTCTCCGATTGAAATTCTATTTTAAACCTCACAGGGTATCTCCTAATTCAGATCTTTTCAGATGAAAGAAGAGAAGAGATTTCATTGCAGACACCATTCCCCACCCTTAGAAATGCTCCTCCATCATGGGAGAACAAAAGTGACTTCTGACTTTAACATGGAAATACACTGTGACCTGCTTAATGTCGACTACTTATCTCATGACTGAGGTTTAGTGATGTCAGTTGTTTTCAGAGAGTTTATAAGAAATTTATCAGGAATTTATAAGAAAACCATATCACCTACAAAAGTATATTTAGTAAACAGATAGAGAAGAGAGTTTTGAAGGTCATAATCTCTAATGAGCAAACACAGAAAAATCTAATTTTATCCTTACCCATCTACTTATACCAATCTTAAGATGATATGGATAGAGCTCTCAGTTTATGAAAGAGACATCCATTGCTATATCACCACTTTGTGTGTGTGTGCGTGTGTGTGTGTGTGTGTGTGTGTGAGAGAGAGAGAGAGAGAGAGAGAGAGAGAGAGAGAGAGAGGTCAATGCCTGGTGTTAAAATTTATTTTTAATTATGTGTGTATGCATGTGGCAGGGTATAGGTATATACATGTGAGAATGCAGGAGCCCACAGTGTCCACAAGTGGGTATCTCACCCCCTGGAGCTGGAGTTGTAGGCTGCCTGATGTGGGTTCTGGTAACTGAACTCCAGAGCTTTGAAAGAGCAGCAAGTACTCATAATCGCTGAATCATCTCCCTAGCATCTTCATTTTTACTTTTATCTTTTTTGAGACATAGTCTCTCCCAGAATCTCAGGCTCACTGCTTAGGCTAGGCTAGCTGCCAGGATCCTCCTGCTTGCATCTTCCTTGAAGAACTAGCGCTATAGATACATACTGATGCACATGGTGTTTATCTTGCTAGGGTTATAAATTCAGGTTCTTGGGCTTGCACATTTAGAAGCTCTTCATCCACTGAGTCATCTTACCACCTGTATATCTCTATGCCTAAAATATATTGCTGCTATAAGACTCCAAGGCGTATTTTCTTTAGAGATTACAAAAAGATCTAGCTTATGACTTAGATTTGATGTATAAAGTTTGCTAGAAGCACTCTCCCTCCCGTGTGTGTGTGTGTGTGTGTGTGTGTGTGTGTGTGTGTGTGTGTGTGTGTAGTGTTTTTTGGAAAGTCTCTTAAATGTGAAATTCAGGGATTCAGTTAGGTTGGTTAGCCAGTGAGCAATAGGGATACTGCTGTGATCATTCTGCCTTCCAACACTAGTGTTACAGTCAGAAGTTGCTATGCCTGGCTTCTTATAGGGTCCTAGAGATCCAAACTTGAGTTTCCATACTTGCTTGCATGGCAGGCACTTCATCAATCAAACCAACCCCTGAACCCCACCCCAATTTCTAACTTATGTATGGTACATGTAAACCTAAAAACTCATGACAATCTATATCTTTTCTGACCACAACTGTGAAATGTTAAAGGAACTAACTCTTACTAACTCATGTGATGACATTTGGATCACTATGTTATATTCTGGATTTCAAGGTTCAATAACCTGTTTTTAAATCCACATAAAAGTATAAACACAGTGTTCACACTGCATCAAATATTCACGCTCTTTTATTCTCTGTACTTGGATTTTAAGGAGCCAAGTACACCTGTGAAATAAAATTTATAAAATTTAAGCAGATTATAATGACTGTGTGTTAGTGCACTGCAGCTTCAGGCAAAATAATCTAACCTGTACCCATGAGGAGCTAACACCAGTACTGTACACTGAGGACATAATGCCTACCACTTACCAATTCAAACATTTCTAGTAACTTTATTTTGGAAAAAGCTTGGTGCTAGGCAATTTGAATTTGAATCTCCCCTCATCATGAAAAACAGTATTGAGGAGTTTTACTTGTAAAAATTCTGTATGGTATAGAATGAAAAAGAAAGTATGTCTGGGTGATACATACACATACACACACACACTGATATACATAGCAAGCATGATAATAAGTTTTAAATATACTTTACAAATATCTAAAAGTTTGGGTCAGAACATCACGATGTTTTCAGCTTTCAAACAGTTTTAATTACTTTGTGACTTGTTTACTAGCTTTACTTACTAGATATCTAATAGATTTCTACTGATTAGTTCTTATAGTAAAACCTACTAGAAAGTTCTAAGGCACAACCACATGGCAGACAAGGAACCAAACTGCATTGAGTTAATGGTAGAGTACGTTCCAAAGACAACGTACATAATTACTATGAAGAATGAACTAACAGCTCATACATCTCACTTCAGACTCACTGGAAAGAGTCTTTGAAAAGAAGAATGAGACTTGTGAACCACTAAATAAGCAGAGCTAGAGTTTGAAAAAGACTTGATTGTAATGGACAGGAAAAATAGCTCAGTAGGAGGCACCACAGAGTGAACCTTTGTCTTCTCACAATGTACATGTTAGGACCCTCATTCTAAGGTGATGGCGTCTGAAGGTAAGATCATTGGGAGATTGCTTCTTAATATCTTTGGGGAATTGATTCCAGGAAACCTGATGGGTACCAAAATCTTCACATGCAACCCAAGTTCCTTATAGAAAATACCATGGTATTTACATACAATTTATGCAACCTTCCTACATACTTTAAACCATCTAAGGTGATCTGTGACACCTAATACAATGTCACAGTTGTGCAAATAGATGGTCAACTGCAGCGTTAGGGAAAATGTGTTTGCTCTGTTCTTTTGTCACACAGAACTCATAAATATGGAGTTTATGCCTTGTATTAGGTCATTAGACAGGAAACCTGAAGAAGGGTCTAGGGTCCTTACAAGCAGAGCTAGCTGGGTCTCTGTTTCAGCTGTGGTAGTATGAAGCAACAAGCTGACAGTCACCCATCCAGAAGCAGAATCATCCAGCCTCCAGATGTGTAAAAAAAATTAATGTTTGTGGTTTAAGTGACACAACGGATGGGTTTTTATGTGTAGAGTGGAGAGAATGTGGAAGTGATAACCTGTGTGCTCTACCTCCATTCCTCCACTATACTCACAGAAGGAAAGCAATGAGAAGGTACAGTGAGAAAACAGCTCTCTACAAGACAGGGACTTGTGCTGATGCAATCCTGATGCTACCTTAGTCTTTGACTTCAGATCTCCAGGTTCCTGAGAAAATAAGTTTCTGATATTTAATCCAGTGACTCTGTGCTACTTCGATACATCATCTGTAACTCACTAATGCATGGTCCTATGACAACAGCAGTGTACACGGAAGAATGTCCTGACAAGGTGGTAAAGAAGTTGATTCCCCAAACCACTGCTAGGCTTGTTTGAGCCCACACTGTTTGGCCCGTTGTTCATCTTATGTTTTCTTTAAGTGGGAACGGGAATTGCTTTATTTTTTCAGAATTTCTGTCTCATAAAATCAAGGGAAAAAAGGACAGTATAAATGAGTGAATGATAATTAAGAAACCTACTAGATACTTGATTCTAAGTATAATGTGACTCTATACACAATATATTATTTATAGTAGATGTGTTTAACTATGTGGTAAAGGACTAGGATACTAAGGACTTCATAATTCTTAATCATTTCTACTGTCTTTAATGGAATCCATTTATGACTAAAAACATTTATGTGTGCTAAATATCAATAATGACATTTATAAATATTTACCAAGGGCTGGAACATGTTCCCCAGACTTTTAACATTTTGTTCATTAAATATTCATGAAGGTTTACACTTCCATACCATCAGTAAAGTTAGATTACACAGAGAACTTTGGAAATTCACTGAATACCATAGTATTCCATGACAGAGCTAGGATTTAAATATGGAGCCATTTAAAGTCTGAGGTCTTAGTAACAAAAATACATACTTTTCCAGAAGCAAATGAGAATACACTTATTCTCCATTCCAGGACTTACAGATGAGATTTAAAAAAAAAAAAAAAAACAATATGAGAGTGACTATGATGTCTAGGGTTCATTTTCTCTTTCCCTCCCTTTTTTCCTCCCTTTCTTCACTTCATTTTATCTTTCTTACAATTTTCTTCTGTTTTTGAAACACATTTTACAATAATTATAACAAGTTATAACACACAGTTATAACACAATGAAGGTGTTTATCATAGTGTGGAGCAAAGGGAAATCAATAACCTTGTCGGTAAACGATCTTGTGAGGTCCTATTGGGTTTAGACATTTTGTCAAATGACATATACAACATCATTGTAAACCTCCAAAGCTGAGAGAGATAACTTGCCCACTTATCAGAAAGAAATTCATGTTTAAATTGTGTCTTTTTCAGAAAACTCATTCTCTGGAAGATAATGTTCCCACATTTCCATTTTTAAAAATTGCCTTGAATGACTGATCCTCCAAATTTCATGGCACACTTTTACATTATCTTTTCTTCCTTTCAAATGATATGGTTACTGAGAGTTCTGGTGCTTTTAGCTGAGTTTCAATTGACGATTCATTGCAATAACCCTGTCAAGTTTTATTTTTCATAGTCTTGTCTAACTAAGAGAAAACCTGGCCGGTCTCCCAACTGCCCAGAAAGGAAACACAGATTGCCTTCAATTTCTTTACAATATGTTGTTAAAAAGCGAGCGGCATATGGTAACGGAAGAGAGTTACAGTGGGATGCTCTAGAGGCTGCAGTCCTTGAAAGGCTGCTGGGAGCCCGGGAAAGCCACAAACACACTCCAAGTATCATGGCTGCATTTATCTATTTGCTCAAACATAATCATAACAGTATTGATGGACAGTTTTAAATTGACAAATGAAGTAATTACTCTCAACTGACACATAAAAGTTTGTAAAGAAATATTGAGGCAGCAGCTGTGGAAAAAACAAACAAATGAGCACACAGGTTGTCCTCTCAGGAGCAGATGAAGTGTCATTTCTCTTGAGAAGCATCTCTGAAACATCTTCCATGGAAGAGAAGAGACAAGCGTCTCTCTGTAACTGTGGTGCACTGCTCCTGTCTTAGAGACTCTGTCAGAGGTTCTAAAAGGTGGGAATCTCTTTTTAGTATCAACTCACTGGAGTATTTGAATTTTCTTAGGAATCCTGCTACCAATATGTTCTAGAAAATGCCTAGGGCAATGCTTCTGCTTCCTCCTCCTCCTCCTCCTCCTCCTCCTCCTCCTCCTCCTCCTCCTCTTCTAAGATTTACTCATTTTATGTATGTGAGTACATTCTCACTGTCCTCAGATACACAAGAAGAGAGTATCAAATCTCATTACAGATGGTTGTGAGCCACCATTTAATTTCTGGGAATTGAACTCAGGACCTTTGGAAGAGTAGTCCGTGCTCTTTACTGCTGAGCTATCTCTCCAGCCCAGGGCATGTATCTTTAACCCTATCTTTCACCCTCTTTTAGGAGTATTATATTGGAACAGTAAGTGAATTTAACAAAATAGTTTCCTCTTAACTCATATGTCTTTCCATCAAAAAATGACCTTGTAGGAATTAGTAGTCAGATCCTGATTTTCCAAGAAGTTTGTTCAATTCCATAATTATTAGATTTGTGAAGGAATATAGTGTTATTTTTAAATACATGGACAGAGATATGAAGCTGGGAACCCAGGCAGGACCTGCCTGATCACCAGATACTTTCAAGTAATATGTCTACTCTTCCTGTGATGGGTTATATACACTGTTTTTGTGGAATTATTAGTCCTGTTTATTTTTGCTCTAAAAAATACTGATGAATCCTACTACAAAAGCCTATACTCAACAAAACTGCAAAATCTGGATGAAATGGACAATTTTCTAGACAGGTATCAAATACCAAAGTTAAGTCAGGATCACATAAACCATTTAAACAGTTCCATAATGCCTAAAGAAATAGAAGCAGTCATTAACAGTCTCCCAACCAAAGAAAGCCCAGTACCAGATGGGTTCACTGCAGAATTCTATCAGACATTCAAAGAAGACCTAATACCAATACTCTTCAATCTATTCCACAAAATAGAAACAGAAAGAACACTACCCAATTCCTTCTATGAGGCCACAATTACACTGATACCAAAACCTCACAAAGCCCCAACAAAGAAAGAAAACTTCAGACCAATTTCCCTTATGAATATCAATGCAAAATTACTCAATAAAATTCTCGCAAACCGAATCCAAGAACACATCAAAACGATCATTCATCATGATCAAGTAGGCTTCATCACAGGGATACAGGGATAGCTCAATACCCGGAAATCCATCAATGTAATTCACTACATAAACAAACTCAAAGAAGAAAACCACATGGTCATTGTATTAGATGCTGAAAAAGCATTTGACAAAATTC
>CM052704.1:43969436-44012235 GCA_028551405.1 Uromys caudimaculatus | reverse complement strand
GTTTAGATGGTTTATCTGATCCTGATTTAGCTTTGGTATTTGATTTCTGTCGAGAAAATTGTCCATTTCATCCAAATTTTGCAGTTTTGTTGAGTATAGGCTTTTGTAGTAGGATCTGATGATTTTTTGAATTTCCTCAGGATACCTTGAACTCTTGATCCTCCCTCCATTCGATTTCCTAGTGTTGGGATTGTGGATTTGCCTATATCCCCAAACCCAGTTTTACACAACTGTGGAGACTGAAGTTAAGGCTTCACACATTGTCCACAAATATTGCAACAAATGACTTGCATCTCCAGTTTATAAAATCTTATGTTAAAATTATATACTTGTATAAAACTTTAGAAAGTGTTTAATTCATCCCAGATGATTATGTAAAGTATATGAAAAATAAAGCTTAAAAGATATAAAATTTGCTGATTCTTTAAGTAATTGCATACAAGTGTAAATTTGGTTCGTCAAATAGCTCTGTGTTTGAGCCTTCTCTGGTTATTCAGACTTCATGTTGCCTCACATCAGTAAGAGTTCATGGATCTGTTTGTCTACAGCTCTCTGACTGACACTGACCTCTGCTACTATTGAAGTGACTTCATTACTCCTGTATCCTCTGTCAGAATCCTCAGGGATAACTGTAAATTCATAAGAAGATCGATCTTAGATTATTTTTCCTTATACACACCAACATAATCTCTTATATTTATTTCCATTTTATTTTATGAGGATGGGTGTTTTTGCCTGCATGCATGTCTGTGCACCATGTGCAAGCAGTGTCTGCTGGGGCCTGAAGAGGGCATCAGATACCCTGTGATGAGAGTTACAGAAGACTGTGAGTCACCTTGTAGGTACTAAGAATCAACCTCCAGCCTACCCCACCCCACCCCTGCCCCTATCCTCTAGAAGCACAGTCAGTGCTCTTAACCACTGAGCCACCTCTGCAACCCTAATATTTACTGGGTTTTTTGGGTTTTTTTTTGCAGTTATATGAAAGACTGTAAAATACTTTTTCCAATAAAGCCTTCCAGTCAATTTGACCATATAAACTCAAAACAAAGAGCAGAAACAAAGCCAGGAGGCACTGACAGCCAAGAAATAAGATGCTGTGAATATGGTAGAGCAAAGAACTGAAGGTAGCATTTCTCAGTCAGGTGCTTGACTGCACCCATTCCTGCCATTCCTTCTGGGTGGAATGCCAGTCTCCTCAGCTGTTAAGATGGATTTAGGTCTTTTACTGTCTCCTGTGTACCTTTCCAGTGCCTTCGTGCGAAACTCTTGTTTATATACATGAGACAGGTCCTGTTTTACTGGTGAGCTTATCATCATGCAACAGTCAACCGTAAAAATAAGAATCACCACCTAGCTGGTGCTGGACCCAGCCTGATACACCAACTCCTAAATGTACTCTCAGCTATGCACTGCAGTAGATGCTAATACAAACACCAGCACTACACTTAATTTTTCTTTGCAAATTTATGTGATTAATTAAAACCAAGTAAGTATTGTAATCTGGCTTCTTATAATTGTCTTTTATCTAATACCAAAGAATCTTTATAGCAAAGTTTTAACAGTCATGGAAGAGTAATGGGCATTACTGACCAAAGGATGTAGTGAAATCCAGCACCAAAAGTTTTCTAGAGAAGAGAAATGGTTTTCACGGTTAGTTAGGTGTAGATGTGACATAGGTAGTCTTCTCTGAAGCTCCAGTGGGAATCTTCAAAGTGTTGAGAAAACAATTCAAGATACCTATTATCACTTGTCCTATAATATCAAAAACTAGTTTTAATTTTTATAATTTTCTTTCTTCTTTTATTTAGATTTTCCTACTATATTATGAATAAATACTATTTAATTCATCATTGTACAATGCATTACATACACCAAGACACAAATCAAAAAACCCCAAAAGCACAGTTTTTTTTAATTTAATTTTAAATTTTAACTTATTCACTTTACATCCCGATCACTGCCCCCTCCCAGTCACCCCCTCCCAAAATCCTTCCCTCATTCTCCTTCCCCCCCTCCTCTGAGCAGATGGATGCTCTCCTGTTTATCTGCCTCAGGATACCCAGACTTCAAGTCTCTGGGAGGCTAAGCACTTCCTCTCCTACTGAGGCCAGACAAGGCAGGCCAGCTAGTAAAACACATCCAAAAGCCAAAAGCACAGTTTTATAAAAGCAGTTAGCCCCATCCCCTTTAAATCCAGAAGGTCCAAGCTGCATTTGAGAGAGAGCCCCTGAAACCAATGTGCAGCCAGTAGTCTATGGGTTAAGCTTCAATAGATATAGAAAGGTTTGCAGAAATATGGCATTAACTGTAAACCTAATAATTCTACAAACCTAGGGCACACTTTCTTGTCCAAAACCCTAAGATATTACTCTGAACCAACCTCACTCCTGGTTCCTTCCCATTTGTCTTTGTCTCTCCATAGTCCTCTTTAGCCATCTATGAAAAATAGTATAGTAATTTGTTAGAGTATTATAACACTCAAGCTTCCTTGAAGTGGTATGAAGGGATGTGTTAGAACGTATAGAAACCCTGGCTGTACACTTTTAAGAGCCAATGTGAGCATTTTCTTTATTCATTCTTATTCTTCCATGACATTAAAAGTCACATCAGACTCAGCTTTAGAAATGCTTATACTCACACATTTCTCACAGTACTCTTAAAGGGCTCGTCCACAATGAACATATACTTCCTGGTTTTTATTTTGAGGACAAGAAATATTTGGGGGTCATTCCAATGCACACAGTGCAGTGCATCTTGACTGTACTGTGGATTGGTGATCTTGGAAATACTTATGTCTTCTCCAAAGCACTCTGAACATCTCTTAACCCTGAGAACCATTAGGGATGTTGATTTAATTAAGAATAATGTGTGCTTTGGAATAATCTATTTCTTTCAAGGTTATAGGTGGGCTAGTAATAAAAGGAGTATTGAAATACTCAGCTGACATCATAGCAATTAAGTGTGTTCAAAAACAAATCCCAAGACACTTGGGATTTACATATTCGGACAACAATGTATAAGCAGGCTTCAGAGCAGTTTTTGTTTGTTTTGTTTATTTGTTTTGTTTTTTCTTAATTTTCAAAAAACTAAAAATATGAAAATAATGTTATTTTTCCCTTTTAAATAATTTTACTATATAGCCTCTGTTTTCAAATTCTACTTAGCCATGGCTATTCTGAACTAGACTCTTTAAACAGTTAAAAATGGGCCGGTTATATAAAAAACTCATTAAAATAATAGCTGAAACTGATGTTCCCTAATCATTTAAGCACCAAGGTGATACTTAATATCTTTAAAGAGGAAATTGCCAGAACTTATCTGTGTTAGTTCTTCCCAGACTGAAATAATGTTTTACTACTTGCTGAGATGACCCATCTCCAAACCCATCACCTATGAGGCAGGCAAGGTATAGGGAATAGTGTAGCAACCTGGAACTCCACCTGGCTTGGGCTATAGCACATTTCTCTTCTACAATTTACTTTGGAGCCAAAGAACCTCACGTGCACATAGTATATATACACATCCCTCTCCTATTAGGTACAAATACACCTAGCAATCTTGGACACCCTTTTACACTGAACTAAGCACATGTCCCATTCTAACCAGTAGAATACCTTTCTTCTTCCCCAAAATGACCTGTTTTGGACTGTTTCTATCCAAAGATATCCTGAAATTTTTGGGTACAAGGGTAGTAAAGTCAATCCAGCCAGAACTTATTTTGAGCACGGGGGCAATAAAGCAAACAGTGGCTTCTGAGTGAAGTTGTAAAGAGAACCCTTATTTCCCATCTTATCCTATCAATATTGAGTATGCATATGAGAAAAGTTGAAAACATGTGAGTTCTGGGAAGGCACATTTGCAGTGAGCAGAGGCTGATATCACCTAAGCCTGTCAATCAAAATAGAGAACCATCTATACTGTGCCCTTTAGCAATCAGGCTCCTTTTTTTTTTTTTTTTTTTTTTTTTTTTTGAATCTCATAAAATGATCCCCAAACAATCATCAGGTACTTGAGTACCTTCACCCATGTGGCTCAGTGTCACTTTTGACAGTGAATTTTTTTGTGTGTGTGATCTGTACTATTTCACTTGGCTTTGACTAAAATGATATTGAGATTGTTTGCAGTCCCTGTGAGCTTTTATTTCAATTACTTGAGTAAAAGGCCAAGAACCTGGAAGCACCAGCTAAGACACAGACAACATTTACATTATACAGACACTTCCTTAAAGTCTGGTGTTTGGTTTACAGATCTTAATTCAATACTCCAGCTGCTTTGAAAAGCACTTAGCGGTGTCCGTCGTCTGGCATCTATAAATGTACCATTTCTGTTACCTCATAGATTTGAAAATGAACTCAGAAACCATCTTTGCTCAAGCTTTGTCTGATGTTTTCATCCAGAAACTGTAAGCTAAAGTAAAGGGGAAACCTTGGAATCAGGAGCAGGAGCTACGCAACTAAGGAATTTATCTGGTAAGTGCTTACAAAACACCCATGTCATAATTTGCTTTGGGATCTGGTGATAAGACTACTAAGAAAGGACCCATTATACTGCTAAAGGGTATATAGGATTTGAAGAGAAGACCACATAAGCAAATAGCTGCAATCGGGTTCCATGGGTAGAATGAAATGAATTCCTAAGGAGGGAACTGCTGACAAGTGAGCAAGAACAAAAAAGAGTCTATTGATGACCAATGAAGGGGGGGGGGACTGATGACTCTGGAGAAGTTCCAAACCTCATCAGGAAGAGGTGATAGGAGTCTGGAGAGGAGAGTCCCTAAGTGAAAGAACAGTGTTGGGCAACCACAACGAGTCACTTTTGGAGAAGTCTGGATATTTCCACAGTAGTTGGGATCTTGTAGTCTAGCTTGAAATTTTATGCCTATCAGTGTAATCTAAATGTGTAGTGTGATGGTCAGTCTTGATTGTCCAATGGATGGGATTTAGAGTCACCATGGAAGCAAACTTCTGGGCTCCCCTTCGAGGGAATTTCCAGGTTCAGTTAATTGAGATAAGGAGACCCTCCCAAAATGCAATAACATTCCATGACTTCCAGTTCTAACCTACAGAAAAAAAATGTAAAGGAGAAAATGAGTTGGGCAGCAGCATTCGTTACTGTACTTCAGAATGTGGATGCCATGAGACCAGCGCCCTCAAGGTCTAGCCTCCATGCCTTCCCTGCTGTGGTGAGCTGGATTTCAAAATGTGAGCCAGATAGACCCTTTCTTCCTTCCGTTGATTTGTCAGGTATTTTTGGCACGGCTTCAGAACAAGTGAGTAACACAATTATCAGATTTAGCTCCCAAAGCTAAAGGTCTGGAGTCATTGTGAGAACAGTGGACTGAGTTTAGACATGGAAAAAGGACTATAGTAATAGTCTAAATGAAAGATGACAAAAAACCAGACTAAGGCAGTGATGGCACAAGTGTACCAGGACACACATAGGAGAGATATTAAAGAGGCAGAATTTAGACAATGACAAATTGAAAGAATTATTGGATTGTTTGATTGATAGATGGATGGATGATCTGAGGACTCAATGTTTCTTTAATTCATTCTTCATAGAGTAGTATTATCATTAATGAAATGAATTGATAAAATATCTGAAATTGAGAACCATGGATATAGAGAGGCTAATGCCCTAATACTAATATTTAGTAACCCAAACACTGTTTGTTAGCACTGAACCAGGATACTGTTGCTGTGCCAGGTATTACTAAGCCTTGTTTCATTGTGGGTGAGGCCTTGTGATAGTGAAGGGTATTGTTTACTAAATCAATAGGAGGCTTTTCAGAATTTTAAGCAACAGAGCAGCTGAAAATGAACCGGGCTTATGGTAGAGAGCAACAATGACAGACTTTGAAGTTACTCTGTTTCAAATAAGCCAATGTCCAAATAAAGTCTCAGTATTACCAAGCACTGTCTGAGCTGAAAAACCAGGGAAAAAAGTTAAGGGATGAACAATCCAAGTTGCTTTCTGGCTCTGACTTTAATTATATGTATGAACTCAGAAAGATATGTGCCACTTCTGAACTTCATTATTTTCCTTTGCAAAATGGAACTAATAGCATGTATCCTGCTGCCTCCCAGGGATGAAGTGTGGGTCAAATAGCATAATATATACAAAGAAGCTTTGTATCTTGTGAAGCTGTCAGTAAAAGTTGGTTATTGTTATAATGTTAATGCTGTAATTGGAGTTTCCCTAAGCATCCTCAGGCTGTGGAAGGTCTAATGACATAGGAATGACATTAATTTAAGCTGAAATAGAAAGTCCTTGTTCCTGCTTGCTCAGTGGGATCACAGCCCTAGCTGCAGCATCCTGAGCACTGACCAAATCTCATAAAGCAGTCCCAACTTTGCCCTCTGCTTGGCATCTCTGGCACCGCAAGGCACAGCTGTTACATTTCTGAATTTCAAAGAACACCTTCCCAGAGCCTGGAAGCCATTTTTGAACAAACAGATCCTTGCTTCCACCATCATCCTTCCAGAAAATGCAGCTGGGCCCTCACGCACTTCGCCCTAAAAGTTCCACGAATGTCCAAACAAGGATCTAGAAGAGCTAATGTAAGCCCCAACTAACAACAACTTGTCTTAGGAAGATCTTTTAAAATACCAGAGCCTGGACTCTCCTCCCACCATAAGACTGGTACCAAGGCCCTAGGTTGATACTCAGCACCAGTCTCAAGACGCATGTGATTTGACTGTGTAGTGAGAGCAGAGGATTACCTTGTGTCTGAGGAACCATTTCACTCTTCTCTGTTGAGCTTCTTCAGGTAGGAGGCTTCAAGAACTGCACTGTATGAGCCTCCAGCTTTAGAGAAACTCTCCGGAACCTTAAGAAACTATAAATCAAGAAAATGGCTGCAGTAAATTTCTCTTGGTTTTTCAGTCTGTGGTGAATGTATGCAGTTTCTAAAACATGTGAATGTTGTTTCTTAAATAACTTTGTTATTTATGTGTATATTTTGTAATGCCATACACAAAGAAATGAATAAGGGTATATTAATTGAATTTGCTCAAAATATTTTATTCATAAAGGTATGATGTTAAATGCCTCAAAGATGACTGTTGTTTTTTTTTTTTTTTTCTGGTATTAATAACATTTTATGTTCTTTTAAAAAACTATAAAACTGACAATTACCCAAAGGATATTTTCACTTTTGGATAAACTGCTATTTAGAATCTAAGATCAAGAGTATTTTTAAAGTATACTTAGCTATCACATATTTAAATACTAAACCATTCATATGCACACAGAAAAGAATTGTGTCTGTGCAATAAAAATAACTTTAACATTATGAAGTAGGTTTTCTCAGATATTCCAATCTGATAGTAAAACTCAAATCTGTGTTTTAGCCAAGAAGTATTCCTCAGCCATAACACGTTTCTCTTTTCAGAGTAGTTTTGTAAACAGCATGCTCCTTAATTAAACAACCTCAAAATGCACAATCTAAGTGACTCATTGCTGCATTTCTCCAGGATTGAGAAACGACTGTAATTACTTATAGGAGTTTCCTATGAATAAGAATTGCACGTGCACTCATACATTTACACATATGCACATGCATACACACACACACACACACACACACACACACACACACACCCCACCACCACCACCACCACACCTTTTCATCCCACATTGAGAATGATTTATCCTATGTATAATGATAAATTATTAATTCAAAAGGAAAACCCTGAGAAGTCACATTATAAAGTCTCTGAATTTAGTTGAAGGGTGGAAAAACATTTCCTGAGATTCTCAAATCAAAACTCCCTTGGGCCTCATCACCAAGCATTTCAAATGCAGCCCTTGGCACTCAGACAAGAAAAAGTTGCTTTGTTTAGGAAGTGATGACTGATGCTCAATTCATTGGCTCACAAGGAACTGCTATGCCACCTTGGGTCTCCTCTGAGTTTCCTTAATAAGCTCCATAGGTTGAGTTCAAAGACATGGAGACTTAGCAGTATTCTGGAAACATTTCACAAACTACACTAAGAAGAACGTAAGGATCCTTTCTTTATTAGCTTTAATAATCCCAGCTATTTCCCTTGAGTCTGCTTTTTTCCAGCATATGCTATACTATACAGAAAATAATTTTTAGTAAAACGTACTCATTGATTTACATTGGTCTAAGGAAACTCAATGAAAGTTGCGTAAACTCTTCAAGCAGATACTAAATTAGAATGCCAAGTTCCTACCTAGATTTAGTAATAGATGCTGAATGGAAATTTCATTTCAGTCAAAAACAACTATCATTTTCCATATGACTAAGCACATAACTTTGTTCTAACCTAAGTTACATTCATCTCAGTCCCTGTCCCTGTCCTCTTAGCTAGTCACACCTTTACCTTCTTTTGCATGTACATCACATGTGAGAGGTATTTTATTCCTCATTGTAATCACCGTGGCACACAGTATCAATCCAAGCCTGCCTGATACATGTGCTTCCCCTAGACTGAAGGGTGCAGTGGAAGAACATCACAGAGTGTTCGTTTAGTAAATCTCCAGAAAGTAAATGCTGAAGAAGATTAGAGTAAATGTTTTGGGTTATTTTAGTGAACTGTTTTGCTCTGTCCCTGATTTTAGCAGGATTGAGCTTCGCAAGAGTTAACCTGTGACTGAACAGATCAGTCTAAGAAATGCTAAATCTACTCAATGGATCCACTTTCTTTTGTTTTGTTTTGTTTTAGGCAAGAATCCATATAATGCAGGTTGTACTTGAACTAGGCTTGTAGCCAAGACAGGCTGATGGAGTCTGAGAAATAAGTTCAAAGCCAGTCTTGACTATGAAGCAAGTTCATGCATGCATGGTTCACATACTCCCTCATCCTCAATTCACACACATACACATAAATAAAAATAAATCTTTTAAAAATATGAAGCTATTAGAAAACAATGAACATATAGGACTTACATATGTATTGCAAAGACATAATAAAACCAAATATTAAATCATGGTAAAGAGAAGGCAAAAGAGTGAAGAAAATGAGAGAGAAATATCTTCCATTTTCCCAATTTACTAGTCCAAAGTACGGAATGAAAGCCCAAATAACAATTATTGAATATCGGCTCTCAATTTTCATTGAACTAGTTTGTAGACAAAGTAGTACATTAAGCTATTATTTCTTATTTCTCTTGATCATTTTTCCATTCAAGAACATGGAAACATGTGACATAACAATATATGAACTCTCTTGGAACTGATTATACATTTTTAAAAATAATAATTCAAAGCAAATATAAAATGTACTAGAAATACCAAGTGTGGGTCTGGAAAGATGTCTCAGCAGTTAAGAGCACTGACTACTCTTCCAGAAACCCAAGTTCAATTATAAGCACCCAGATAAGGTGGCTCATGACCATCATAACTCCAGTTTCAGGGAATCCAACACCGTCTTCTGGCCTCCTCAGGCACTAGGAGCACATATGGTGCACAGACATACATGCAGACAAAACACATAAAACGAAATAAAATCTAAACAAAAGAAATACCAAATGCATTAGAAAACTGGAAAAGATGTACTGAAAACCCTTTATGAGTTATGGACTAACACTACTACAGTCAACTTTGAAAGCTGCGACAATAGTCGCATCAGTTTTTTTTTTTAAATAAAGTAAGATGTTACCATTAATAACAACTTGATAAACATGAAATACAGAGTATATTTAGCAGTTTGCTTCACTAAATCAGTGAATATTAATGAGAAAATAATCATACATGAAATCAGGGCTTATTTGGAGCGACCAAAAGAAATAAGGAAAACTTCAAAATAGGACTGTTGTGTTAGGTTAGGCCTCACGGCGGAGAGAAAATAGACTCTTGGCTTAGCTTATGCTCTGCCTTGTTGGCCCAGTTCAGTCTTACAGTAACTAGGCAAGATAACAGTAATTATCTCCATTCAACAGTAAAGAAGCGTGGCCCCATCTCTAGATGAGGAGCTATTAACAACTGACAGCTGTCATGCATCATACATACCTACACAGTCATATTACTTGGGCTGAATAGGTTATTTATTTTATTTTTTTATAAGGAAAGAACATGAATTTGGAGGGAGCCATGTTGGGGGTTCCTTTATAAAGCTGAGGGGTGAATAAGATCAAAATTCATTTTATCACACATAAGAAATTTCAAGGATTAAATAAGAATTTTATTTTTAAGGTTAATTTTTTAAAAGAAGAAACTGGGGCTTGGATACAGCTCATCTAAGGTTACTTAAGCAGGAAAAAGGAAGAAAGGAAGTAACTCAAAATCTGTGTGGCTCTGCTATTATTTCTAGTGTGTTCTATTGCCCGTGTGCCATAAAAGAGTATCAGAGCTCAAGGTGGAGGAGGGGGTGTTTGGAATTCCGTTTAGAAACTCTGTTCTCTTTCGAAACAAAATAGTTTCACTTATTACTTCTTCTACACCTGTATGAAATTCCAGTTAAACAACAACACCAACAACAACACCAACACCAAATCATATGGAAAGAAAATCAGACCCAGAACAAAGCACTTGTGTGTGCTTCGGCAGCCAGAAGTTCTAAGACTTATGTCTTCTATGAAATGAGAGGTTCTGTTGAGAAACTTTATGTCAAAATATTAAATAAAGATAGAATCTCCTGTCTTTCAGAAGTACACAAGAGATTAGATTGAGATATATTCTACAATCATTAGGAAACAATTGAAGCATCCAAGGTCCTGGATATCATGGCTATTCAGAAAGGCTTTTCACTGCAGTATTCCTAGCATTTCAGCCAATCAGTAAGAAACAAACTGTTCCACTATATTTATGTACTCTCCTTTTTCTTACCAGACAATCATAAAGGAAAGGATGAAACTCTCAGAGAAATGTGTTTTACCCCAGTATAAAAAAGAAAAATTTAAATCCTTACATTTCGAATTTTCAAAATCACAAAACCCTCAGTGCTTCCTTTGTGGCCAGTGAAAGCAGCAGGGTACAAACTGTTCCAATCTGATTCCTTCCTCATCTGCCACAGACCCAACACCCCACCGTGCTTCTCTTCTGCTGGATGCCTTCTTTAGTCACTCAGCTCAAGTTAAATGGAAAAAGTAGAAGAAAGAGGCTTTCTTGGAGATTCTTGTCAAGGTGCAAATGGTATAAGCCCTCTGGAATTTCAGGACTTATCATGCAACTGCATTCCAAATGTCATAAATGCAATCCAAGTGTGTTACCATGAGGGCCAGCCCTAAGAGAATTTTGCTAAAATTCAGGACATAATTTTTGCTAGAGGTGGAAAATGTTAGGGTCAAATATGTATCACATCCTCATTTCTGACCCCATGTTACTTCTATCTCTTCCAGGAAGAGGATGTTGGACATCAAAGTCAAAATAATAGCTCTTGCTTAGGAGCCACTTTAGAAAGACAAAGGCTGAATGAAGAAAACCATTCACTAAACACTGGGGTCAAAGTTTATCTTCTCCCTCTCTGTGCCCAGAAGATACAAAGCAGGCCAGGATATTAAAAACATGTGTTGGGTAGGTGAGAGGAAAAGAGTTTAAATGCTAAAGAAAAATGTGGGAGATGGTATGGGCAGGTTTTTTTCTAGTCTGTCTTTTAGGAGTGGGGTTTCAGACAGTTAGAGCTGTTGAAGACATTTTCAAGCCTTTGAAAGGCAGTCGAAGAGGTAAAAAGAGAGAAGTTATGTGTGCATTCAACAAAGCCATAAGGGATCAAGTTGGAGATGTCAGATGGCAGCAAGAGGAGCAATAGGACTTTAAGTGTTTCTTCATGCATGCCCAGCATGGCTTAACAATAGGAGGAAAAGCTAGACTCTGGGAGGAAAACTTAGCAGAAATATAGAAGTCGTAAGAAAGGAAAGGGAATATTTTGTTTCAATAAAGATACTATCTTGTTGTATTAAAACAAAAACTTTCCTGGTGTGATGGCTCACTTCTCTATGCTCAACACTTAGGAGGTTAAGTCAGAAGTATTTCTGTGAGTTTGTGGCCAGCTCTGATATTTAAGTGAATTTTATGCCAGCCTAGATTTCAGAATAAGGCTGTCTCAACAACCTAAAACAAGCTCACAAGATGGTTTCTTTTTCAGTTTACATACCCAGCTCATACTATTTCCTGAGGGAATATTTAGAATTTCAAAGGCTAATTTGAAACAAAAAAGAATTCTGAAAACTTTATACTAGCTATTACATTATTGTTCTGTAAATAATGCATGCTGTATCTGCTTACAACTTACTATTTAAAAACAGTCATGTAGCCCATATACTACAATGAGGCTAGGTATGTACCCAGGTGCTAGGTCAGAGGATAGATCAATAGCACTGACAACTATGTGGAAAGGCATCTCATGTCTCTCAAAAACCTAAGGAAATTAATAAAATCTCATAATTAGAGGAAAAACTTACTAATATTATCTTTGCTTATGCATGATTATAAACTTGAAATGGCATCAAATAACACAATCTCTAAACTACCTAATAACCCACCTTTGGAATAAATGGATAAAGTTTGTTAGTACTTAGAGTACCTAAGGAGGTGTGTGTGTGTGTGTGTGTGTGTGTGTGTGTGTGTGCGTATTCACATATATGTAGTATATGAGTTAACTTCCTGTTGTTTTGACAAAGTTCAATGATCCAAAGCAATTTACAGATGAAAGCATTTAGTTTAGCTTATGGTACCAGAGGGAAAAGAGTCTATTGTGGTGGTGAGGGATTGGCAGCAAAGTGACTGGCATTGTGGCATGAGCAAGAAGTCAAGAGACCACATTTCCAGCCACAGGAATACAGCAAACAGAGAAAGGAAACTGGAGGAGGGACCATAAACTTCCAAATTCTTCTCTCAAGGATTTAGTTACTTCATCAAGGGTCTACCTTTTAAAGATTCCATAACCTCCCCAAATATCACCAACCAAAGATCCATTGTTCAAGTAATCTGAGCTTATGGTGATACTGCTCATTCAAATATGTGTGTGTGTGTGTGTGTGTGTGTGTGTGTGTGTGTGTACATACCCCTATGATTGCATTTGTTAATTGTAAAATGCAGTAATAGACAGCCACATACATCAAAACAGATGGTTCCTCCTGAAAGAATCTGTATAGTTATCAGATTTTCTGTGCAAAGGCTCCATACATAAAAAATTAAAAATTGTATTTTCTTCATATATATGTACACACAAAATCAGTTCTCAATTATATATGAGATTTTTATTTTATTTTCAGAAAATACACAGTGATTTATTCAATAGTAGATTAAAAATAACCACAAATAATTTGAGTTCATATTTTTTAGTAAAAGTAAAAGGTAGTTTGAGGAAATACACATTATTGGAAAATAACTTTCAAGGAGCTTTCATCAGTAGGGTAAATACAGAGTTTCACAATGGCAGATTCATCTATTAAAATCATTAATCAGCTACTACTTTTTTCCTAAAAGGGTCACAGAGAATTTGTGAACTGTATTTAAAAATTGACCAGAAGATATTTATCATTCTGAATGGATACCTATAGAATCTTTCCAAGTTCCTAAGAAAGTGATCATTAGCCCAAAGTATTTAAGGAAACCATATCAGGTCTGAAATCCCAATAATCAGATTTGGTTTGTATGCACTCACCTAAACAACAAGAGCTGCAATACATGCCAAGCTTCGGCCATGTCACAGCCAGGACCTAGACATGCTCATGCGAACATCTCTGGATTGTTGATTTTGTGACTTTCCATCTTTTCTTCGGACCAGGAATAGATTTTAATAAATTCCCATTTAGAACCCACTTCAGAGAAACATAAACTAATTTAGATAGAAAGCTAACATGAGTTGTCAGTGTTCCTCCTCGCATGAAAGTACATCAGCCATTGTTAGCCACTGTTATTTTACTCATGTTTTAATTTTCTTATGGTGAGAAAATGGATTTAGGCAGAAAAAAACAATTAGGATTGTTTGTAAGTAACAAAAATATATATATAAATAATGTAAGAAAAAGAAAGGTATATAGGATCACAGAACCAGGCAGAGCAGCCTGCATGAGTCTTGAAAATAAGAGAAAACAGTGGATCAGGGAGAATACAGTGTAGGAGTAACCTATATGCCTTAAGATGAGGAAGCTTTGCTCATACAGATTTGTATCATGCAGTTCAATCAGGTTCACCTCAGAGGAGATGCTGATTAGCCTACTTTTAATCAAGTTTCCATCCCTTAGCTAGGGAAGGTCAAGATGCTTTATTAATAGATCTATTAATCTTGCACACAGTGAAGAAGTGCTTATTTCCAAAAGAAGAATGCGTTTTATCAAACAGAAATAAATTAAGGCCAAACAGCACACTGAATGCTCAAGAAAATAAAAGTCACAGTATATCCGGACCTATTCCTATAAATTTTTAAATTTCACAAAATGTTTTATAAAAGCACACACAAACTTCCTCAAGAGGCTTCTGGTGGAAGCTAGATAATGAACGGCCTCTTATACAGGCAGTTTGGAATCTTGCAGAGTAAGCAATGAGACACCACTGATGTGTACTTAACATGAGACTATAAGATCAGATTTGTGTTTTTGTGTTTATTTGTTTAACCACGAATGGAAGTGTGTGGGATGGGTTAAAGTGGCCACAGGAAGTAGGAAACTTAGCTAAACAGTTGGCAGCAATTTAGTCCAGAAAAAGTTATAAAACCTAAGATAACAGGAACATGACTAGGTAAAAGAAGAAACTACACAATTAGACTCCCACACTCCATGCATAGACCACTTTGATGTTTAAACACCTCCCATGGGCTGAAGTTATTTATCTTCAGCCATTTGAGGGAAGGACAGTATTTTACAATGTCTGAAGGCATTTTTAGTTGTCACAGATTATAGGTAATAGTGCTATAAGCATCAAGTGATTAAATCGAAAGATGCTTTTAAATATCATAAAGTGCCAAAGACAGTGATTCAAAAACCATTCTGTCCAAACAGCAATCATAATTAAAGTGAAGAAATCTCAAATTATTAAGATTCGGTGGGTCAACATTGTGGTGTAGTCTTCACTGGGATTTTGCTGACCCGGCCCTGTCTCAATTGAGTTCAACTTACTGGTTCATATATTTATAGCCAGCCGGCTCTCTAATAAGTTGACTAAGATAGTACGACACCAGTTCCTGTGGTTTATCATCCTCTGGTTGACTAACCAGGAGTTATTAACATGGTAGAGGTAAAGCTGGAAGAGAAGATGAAATGTTCAAGACCTCTTTAGCCTACCTCATAACTCACATATTGTCATACCAATATCATTCTGTGAGCCAAATCAAGTCCTAAAGTCAGATTTAAAAGGAGTAGAGAAATAGATTGCACTTGCTGATGCAATACTAATCAAACTGTGATCATTGAGTAATCTACCACAGAAACACATTCCTGAAGTACAAGGATGTAGAATCAAATAGAAGATGGCATAAGAGAGAGAGAGAGAGAGAGAGAGAGAGAGAGAGAGAGAGAGAGAGAGAGAGGCCAAAAATAATATTGAACAATTCGACAGTTGTAATCACTCATATGTGCATTGATAGAAGAAAATCTGGTATGTTTGTAGAATGAACTATCATTTATCTATTGAATTCTGCCATTTTCAGCAGCATTGAAGGCCCAGGTGATAACATGCTATATGCTATTCAGACTTCCTTTGTGTGCAACTTGGGGGAAGGAAGTCTATGTCATCTTATACTTCTAAGTTACAGTTGATCATTGAGAGAAATCAAGTCAGGATTGCTTGATATTCCACACAGTATGATCTCTAACCACAAATCTCATTCCTAACCAAGGAAGTACAGCAAGCCATGTGTGATGGCCCAGGATCAACAATCTAGAAAATGGAGACCATAGAGGGAGGCAGTCATTTTTATATCCATTAAGGCAATCAAGACAATGTCGCATAAGCATATCCATAGTCTAATCTGATAAATAATTACTCAATTGAAACTCATTTTTTCAGGTGATTCTAGGCTATGTCAAGATAGTATTAACTCACGCATATGTTAAATGAATTAAATGTACCAAGCACCCAAAGACAGATACAACATATTTTCACTTCTATGCGGAAGTTAAAAAGCTGACATTTCTTTATGGTGAGCTTAACTATAGAGACCTGGGCCCCTTCCCAGATTTAGAGAACAAGCCTCTTTGATCACAGTGTCAGAGGTTTGAAGATTTACAAAGCATTTATGTAGTTAGAATCTTGGATCTTAAGAACTTTTGGTTTAAACATGAATCAGTGCAGGTAGGAGAATTTGTCACATTTTCTTCCATCTGAAACGTTGACAAGTGGTGAGAGTTATGCAAATGTGTGCCTATTTGTTAATTTCCTGCTGAATGTGTAAGAAAGGGTGGCTAACATACATGGTTGGGAGTCTAAATTACATTCATTATCATTTAACACATTCATTGAATCACTTTTCTAAGGAAGCATTGGGCTAGGCTATAAAGAAATACAGGTGAGCCAGAGAGCCTTGCTGGTAAGTGCTTTACAGAGTGTAGAGAAGGCAAAGTGTCCACACAGCATGAAGGCATAAATGCTGGCTCTGCACATGGAACTGAGATAAGATCTCTAAGCTGCACTCAGTGTCTTCTCAGTATTCAGATCAGCATGCATGGAATATATAGCAGAATATGTAGATCGAAGACTCAGCTCAGGGAGTTACATACATGTACACACTCTTACAAACAGTATGTGATCACGTAGAAGATATTCTCAGGGGCTGGAGAGATGGCTCAGCAGTTAAGAGCACTGATTGCTCTTCCAGAGGTCCTGAGTTCAATTCCCAGCAACCATATGTGGCTCACAAACCATCTATAATGAATCTAATGCCTTCTTCTGGTGTGTATAAATACAGCGACACTGTACTCATAAAAATAAATAAATCTTTTTAAAAAAAAAATATTCTCAGCACTGTGGTTCTGACCTCTATCACTGTAGATTATTTGAGCTGATTTTTTTTACCTTCACATAAATTTAATTATGCAGTAAGTAGTCATTTAAACTGGGTTCTCAGCTTAGATTAGTCAATGAGATTTTATAAGCTCTATCCCATGTTGTAGCTCCTTCTTTATTGTCCTGAAGCCTTCTGGTGTGTGAAAGTGGAAGGCCCAAAGGATATGAACGCACTTTTCCATCCAGGATTTTCTATCTGAACAATCTTTTTAGGTCTCCTGAATTTGATTTGATGCAAAAGGGACACAGCCTGGGACACAGCCTAGGACAAAACATAAATTATTTCAACAGAATACACTGAAACTTTCCAAAATTCACCTAAAAAGAGACCTCTGCCATTTTAGACTGTCTGCTCAAAGTCAAAGGTCTCTGGCAAAGCTCACAAAAGAGTTTTCTGAAAAGCCCTCCCAGATGAATCCTATAAACTGGGTTCTATGGAAGGCAGTATTGTTCTTTTATTTAGTTTTATGTTATTTTTTGTTTTAAATCAGGAGGCCCATAGAATCTAAGGGAATAGTTGTCAGGGTTGAGAATTTGGTCGAGAGGTAATATTGTACTGTGAGGCTTTGCAAGGTTCAATAAAAAGACTGTATTTAAAAAATAACAATTTCAGGGAAAAGGCTTGCCAATTCCTCTAGACAGAGGTATTTTTTCCTAAACCAAACTCTACCCAGCTTAATTAAAGATACTTTTCATAATCAGTCTTGGTATTTCAGGCAAGACATGGGTAGCAAATCATTAATAGTATACAAGGACTTCCAAATTCTCTTACTGAATGGACCACTAAGATCAGAAAACTGCTATAAAATCCAATGAAATCTTCCTTTGCTGCTTTGACACAGGGGAGTTCAGAATGAGGCGTGGCATTTCACATTAAGGATGTTAACAGCTTTTTACAAGCCAAACCCGACTTTCAGTGAATAAAATGAAAATGTCAGAATTTTCAATCTAAAGATCCACAGTCTTTTAGAAAGGGAACTGCTGCTCTTTTGAGGAACACTCAATGATGTCACTGGGAAGTCTTGATTGCTCAATAGACTGGTAAAACCAAATGTAGGAGGTCAGGTCCCAATGGGTCTCTTGTTTTAAGGGAGTTAATTATCTGATAGAAGGGAAAGGGAATATAAAATGAACTTATTTTCCCCATACCCTAAGACATTTTGTGCCATGGTGGCCACATATGTCACCACCAGGATGTTTCTCCTGGGATCCAAGAAGAGTCTTTCAATATCAGCAAAGAAAAGTGGTTTCCCCTTATCAACACAGCTTGGAAGACATTTTGTTTGCCCCCCACCCCAAACAATGAAGTATTCTGTGTGCTAACAACAAAGTGTTTTAAAAAGTAAAACAAAATTCTACGATCTGCATAGGTATGAGAAAACAGAGTTATGAAGAATGCTCATACTTCACTTGGCATTTCCCACAACTTCAGGTTTCTTAGCCTGGTCTGATTTGGCCTCTCTATATTCTGCAGAATTATACAGTCTCCCAGCATCAGCTTTCCCCCCTTTTCCCCCTTCTTTGCAGAGATCATTTGAGACTTTGACTCTGGCTGCTTTGGAAAAACAGGTTTAGCAGACAACCTTGGGGAAATTCTCTGTGTCTCATCCTTCACTTTATCTTCTTTAGCATCCTCTTCACCTTTCTCATGCATGGTCTTGGAGGTATGTAAATGCAGCCCCTGAATTCCATGACTCAGCAGCGTGAAGCTTGGATCTGTTCTGGAATCAGTGCTGATTCTTCCTAAGTAGAGGCCTTAAAGACCATGGTCAAAAGTGAGAAGAAGCTGAACTCCAGATCAAGACTGGTATCATATCCTCAATTTCCACCAGTAAGTGGGGAAGTGCCTTGTCAGACAAGACTCTTTTCTTATATTAAATTATTTGGAGTTTGTGTTCTTGGGGAGAAAATATTGTAAATCAAAAATGGAGGGGGCAGTTGGTCATATAGAAGAAAAGAATAGAATGATATATTAGTTATTTTCCTCATTGATGGAACAAAACACAAGTTAAGAGCAGAAAAGTTGGGCTGGAGAGATGGCTCAGCAGTTAAGAGCATTTGCTTGCCCTCCTGGCTATTATGGACTGTACTGTGGAAGCCATGAGCCAAGGAAGCCCTTTCTTTTGTAAGTTTTTATCTCACAGGTATTTTGTCATTTAGTGAGAAAACTAAACAGCATAACAGGATACCTGTGGTTGAGAAAAGCCAATTTATATTTCCAAAAGCCAGTAGAAGCTGGGCGTGGTGGCACATGCTTTTAACTTGAGAACCTGAGAAGCAGAGGCAGATGCACGTTCAAGACCAGCCTGGTCAACATTTCTGATTCCAGACCAGCCAGAGTTACCTAGTGAGACTCTGTCTAAAACAAAACAATAACAACAATAAAACAAAGCAAAGCAAAAGCAAACAGAACAAGTAGAGACACTTTTGAATGTTCTCAACAAAAAGAATATTTATGATAATGGATCTACTAGTTACTCTGATCTGATCATTAGACATAGTATATATGCATTAAAATATTACAGTATACCACATAAATATGTGTACTTATTATGTGTCGATTAAAAGTTTAAAAAAATAGAGGCAAAGGGATAGCTCAAGTAAATGAAGTGTCTGCTGAACAAGAACACTCATGAGGACCTTAATTCAATCTCAAGTTGAAAAACAAACAAACAAACAAAAAAACAACAACAACACAAAAAGCCAAATGTTATGTCACATAACACACACACACACACACACACACACACACACACACACACACACACACACACACACACACTCATGCACAGGTACGTAAACACAAAATAAATTAATTTAATGTAAAGTTACTTAAAGATTATATTGACTATGAAGTCACAGTTAATGGAATACTGATTTTATCCATCTATATCCCCACATAGCTCCCAGAGTAAGTAGATATGCAGAAACCAAATCAAGATCAAATGGCCCTTCCCCTTCCTGCCTGAGGATTTTTTTTTTTTCCTTTGAGTGAAAAACCAGTTGGGAGATCTTACAAAGTATTTGTTTTCAAGAAAATTTCCCTACACTAAGTTATTTAGGTCTTCAAAATCTTCCAAGCTGTTTAGAGGGTTAAGCAGGAGAACGAAGATACCCCCATACCCTTGACTGAAGGATGTCCTCCTCTAATGAGGAAGATCATTTTCTCCACCTGAGTGCAGCTCCAGAAAGGATGCACATGGCACATCCAGGGAGTCAGGAACACAGGCTTAGCCAACCAGTTCAGCTAGCTCAAACCTGACAGTCTATGCAGTGGCAGGCAGATCTTGCAGCCAGATCACTCTTTATGCCTGAGCTTTCAAATTCTGAGTCAGGTGGAATGATAGTCTACCTCTAAGTATAGTGCTTCCCCCCAACTATGGAAATGCCCACCCATGTTCTGGGAATGGGGATAAGAAGATGAAGCAAGGAAAGGGGGGGTGTGGGATTAGGAAAAAAATCACATGGCTGGTTTGTGGTGGCTACTGTGGGAAAGGACACGTTCTAGAAAGAAAGGATCTCACCACTGACATGTGAGTTCCCTGCAGGGCAGTGATGTGTTCCTATGCTTCTGAGCCTAAACCTCTATAAGGAAATACACATAGGCCTTCTCTTCAACTGGTCCATTTTTCTAGAAGTGAGGGCAGGAGAAGGAAATTGCTCACTTTCTGCTTCTATCTGTCAGTTAGTCATGATACACTGGATGTAGGAGACAGTGGAGGAATTCGAGAATTTCCAGCTGGGCCCTTGGGAAGACAAGTTTCTTCTTCTTCTTCTAAATTTGTCAGGGATATTTGGGAGTCTTTCAACACTGTTGGTAGTCGATGCTGTATGTATGAAGAAAACCAACTAAGGAGAGTGGGTGTAAAGTGAGAAGAAAAGCAAACCAAAGGCAGACTCCTGAAAAACCGCTAACATTTACACAGCTACAGGAGAAAAAGGCCCTTGATGGCTAGAAATTTAAAATAGAGAACTATCTAGAAAATAAAATATTGTGGATATTTAAATAGAATAGTCTAGGAATGTTCAGCTTCATATAGAGGAGTAAGAGAGGGACAGAAGAACAATACCACAATGCATATGCTATACATGTGTTGAAAATCCATGCCAGACCATTAAGGAAGAATACAGGACTATAGGGCTTTGGTATTAAGGAGTTCATACTCCATTAAGAGACATCGTAAGAGTCATTATATTGATTGGCGTGAGGGAGCTCTTAACCAATCAAAGAAGAGAGGACAGGAATCAAAGCCAGGAGAGGAGGCCTGCAGTAAGGAGTCCTTTAGCTGAATCTTGAAGACCAGAAGAAAATCATAAAGCTGTGATAGGGTTAGACAGGACAGCCTGAGAAATGGAACAAATCTGCTGCAAAGAGTTTCAGAAAGAATCAATCCAGCCAGGAAGAACAAAAGCCCTGACTTTTCTATCGGTGACTTAAATAAGATTTTCTGTTTCTAGTTATTGTTGTGGGGTAGACACCAGAGAAGACAGTTTTGAAATGGGTTTAAGCCAATTGAAAGACTTTATCAGCCAGCTATCAACTGCTACACTGGGTGTTCTGGACTACAGTGTAGTCCCAAGCTTTTCCTGCGGTAAGGTCTTAAGCATAAAAACCATGTTTTGGTTTGACATACTTCAGTTAACAAGAACAGTGAGCAAGAAGCTCAGCTACTGAAGCTAAAAGGCAAGGTTAATACATTTAGCAACTTTCCCATAACTAAGGACTTTGACAGATTAGGTCTTTTTTTTTTTTTTAATTTCAGTTTTGGCAGTTTTTATGCTGAATTTTACAACCTGGATGGTACTTCCATCATAGTGTCAGTTGTCTAGGGGCCTACTAAAGTCTGGGGCCCTATTACATTCTCCACTGCTCTTAGTGAATGAATCATATCATGGACTCATCCTGCACTAAAAAGATGTAGTTGGTCCTAAGGACTATTAACTTTATGAATTGATACATAATTTGCCATACAGTTTAAGATGCAGAGGCCCACTGTCAATGCAATCAGAATGAGAATGAAAGGTTTAGTCAGTTCTAAGAGCAGAGTAGTTAGCCAAGGGGACCAAGAGAACAAGAGATTGGTATCAATGATCTGATTTAAGTCTTTGTCCTTTTCTCTTTCTGAGTTTCTTTTTCCAAACATGACAAGATTTTTAAAAATTATTCCTGATCAATTAGCATAGAAACAATAGAGTTTTTCCCCCAAAGCCAGACATAGTTTCTTTATCTCATGAGAAGTATGTATAAACTCTCCTATTTTGTAGGATTATTTCTGCAAGGAAACATAACTGCTGTGTTAATACCTCTAGGTCCTGATCAACTTGCTTAGTTTGGAAAGTATCGGAAGAGTCACATTTAGTCAAACCACTGGTGTATGCCCACGAAATAGTCTCAGGGGCATGGTAATATTGCTGTTATCCAGAAGAATCAGCCCATACAGCAGAATAGCAGCCATCAAAATAAGAGAAAGTGCCTAGGTTAAAGATTTTAGATATTAGAGACATTTTTAGCCCCTATAAGTCCTCTAATGTTAATTTGAGCTGCCCCTAGTCAAAGTGAGTGTTTTTGTTTTTTGTTTGTTTGTTTTTTGTTTTTGTTTGTTTTTTAGCTTGTTTTGTTTTGTTTTGTTTTTCAGTCAACGGGTTGACAGTTTGGTTAGTTCCTATCCCTATGAAGTACAGGGCTGGGTGTCTAAGTGTAACCAGCAAGCTTGGCTGATTGGGGCTGGGAGTGATTATCTCTATCCCCAAGGTCCCTTTCTGTGGCTTAGAGTCTGATTCCCAAGGTTTTTCTTGTTTCCCAAGGGCCAGAATCTTTTAAAAGGAATTTTCAGGAAGACTCAGTTTTACATACTTAGTTTTCGCAGAAACAAGGAAACTCCCTTGTTTCTGGAAACTGAGGAACCCAGCTTCAGGGCATGCATAGGATTGTAAAGTCTGCAGTCTAATCTCAAAAGATAAATTCCCATATATTTCCTCCTCTCCATACAACCACACACTTAAGTGTATATCAGAAAGTAAATGTCAAGATGGAATACAAGTGACTGGTCATACTAGCTAATACCTTTACTGTATCTGTCTTCTTACATTTCTAGTTCAGGTCTGAGGCAGTGGAGACTGGCACATGACCCTTATTTATACCCATGCTGCAAAGCACAAGCCTCTGGAGAGGGAGAGGGGCAGAAAGTGGAAGGGCCTGGGGTCTATTGAAACCTTAATTTCAATAGTCCAGAGACAGTCTATTTAGCAGCAATGTCTATGGCTTCCATTTTCTTGACCTGAGTATGGTGGACCCAGGGTGTAATGCCAGCTGCCATCACAACTATAGGAGTGGAGAAAATCACTTTGTAGGGTTCTTTCTTGGTTAGTTCCAGTACCCTTTGGCTACTTGCTTGACCCAGAAGTTATCAATAGATTCAAACAAGGAGAAACTGGTGGTGGACTCAGTGATCAGCTGGATCACTCAGCTAGTTTAATGCATTGCTTATATGAAGAACTGTAGGGTCTGTAGTGACTTGAGACAGGAATGGTTAAAGAGCTCTTCCAACTGCTGATGTCTGAGCCTGGGAAGCAGTGGGGAGGTCTTCTAAACATAATCTCATGCCATATACAATGTCTGTGCATATGGTGGTGGGCTTTCCTTTTCTCCATCTGGAACCTGGATCAGACCAAAAAGTTCTGCTTTTTGGGCTGGGGTACCTGGAAGTATCCCAAGTTGTTTCATAAAAGTAAATACTGTAGCTCCCATGTACTTCACTTCATCTTTCATGTCATAACAGTCATGGACAAGTACCTGCATCATCAGGCAAGACAGTAGCCTAATGCATGGCAGAGGGTTCTTCAAACCAGACTCCAGGGTGGGCCTGGTACTGCATTACATAGTCAATAGAGAGTGTTCTGACACTCCTTGGTGGAGGGCCTCAACTGTGTCATAGGTGTTGTGAGTATAAGACCTTGACCCAAGACTTATTTTTTTTTTCTTTTATTAAACTAGCAGTAGCCACCAAAGCTCTTAGATAGATGAGCCATCCTATGACTAAAGGGTCCAATTGTTGGGACAGGTACGTCCATGGCCCAAAATTTTGGGTCAAAACCCCTGTTGACTTCTGTTTCATAGACAAACAAATTTAAAAGGTTTTGAGACACCTGGAAATTCTACGGCTGGAGCCAAAGTCAGAGTTATTTTTAAAGTTTCAAATGCCTTTTGTTTAGGCTCACTCTAGACTATGGGCTTAGTGCCTGCTTCCCCTTCGACCCAGTACACCTGTGTGCTAATTTATAGAGATCTTGATATTTCCACGAACTCTGATGTCCAGAGGGAGCAATATTCACTGGGCCTAGGAACTCTTGAACTTATCTCTTATTCTTTGGAGTTGGGGTGTGAAGGAGGGCAGCAATCCTATTCTGAGACAAGCTCCTTTTGACTCCTTTCAGCTGGTAGCCAAGATAGATTGCCTTGTACAAAGTTGGGCTTTCTTAGTTGACATCCAGTAGCCCAAGGTCTGTAACTCTTGCAGCAGTCCGCTGGTGGCTGTACTGGCTAATTTTGTGTGTCAACTTGACACAAGCTGAAGTTATCACAGAGAAAGGAGTTTCAGTTGAGAAAATGCCTCCATGAGATCCAGCGGTAAGGCATTTTCTCAGTCAGTAATCAAGGGGGGGAGGGCCCCTTGTGAGTGGTACCATCTGTGGGCTGGTAGTCTTGGGCTCTATATGAAAGCAGGCTGAGCAAGCCAGGAGAAGCAAGCAAGCCAGTAAGGAACATCCCTCCATGGCCTCTGCATCAGCTCCTGCTTCCTGACCTGCTTGAGTCCCTTTCCTGACTTCCTTTGGTGATGAACAGCAGCACGGAAGTGTAAGTTCAATAAACTCTTTCCTCCCCAACTTGCTTCTTGGTCATGATGTTTGTGCAGGAATAGAAATCCTGACTAAGACAGTGACGCTTTTTAAATCTTTTTTTCCAAGAAATCTCTGATGAAAGGACAGGAAATCTGCATTTGGTGTCTTAAATACAAGGGCAACCTGGTCCAGGTACGTTGCCCACAGTAATCTCCCACTAGGTCTGTTCCTTTAAAAGCAAAGATGGTTGGCTTGCCTCTGCCAACAGACTAAAGAATGCATCTTTCAAGTCCAAGACAGTTAACATCTGTTTCTCTCGAAGAATTAGATTCATGAGAATCAGAAGTCCCAGATTTCTTCATAGGCAGGAAAGGCATATTCCATAAAGAGTCGGGCAGGGTACCAGAATGCCTGTCTCTTTAAGCCAAGCAATATAGACTACACTGTCCCCTTTTGTTTCCAGGGTCACTGGGTATTGTTTAATCTGGACAGGGACAGCTGAACTGGCTAATTGAACAATTATAGGAGCTTGGTGTTGGGCCATTCCTGGGGGGGGGTGTCTTCTGACAGAGAGTAAGACCTCCAAATTTTGCTGGGTATCTGGAGTCTGTGTTTCATCATCAGAGAAGGTGATGGTACCTTTTAGTTTATGCAAAAGGTCTTGTAGCAATTACTTTTCTGTTGTTAAACACTCTGAGCTACCTCTAGCAACTGGGACGAATTTACACCTTTAAATTTTTCTAACTTTTATAACATTTTTTCTAATATCTGTGGCCAAAGGAAAAACTTGGTGACAAAGGAAAATGTTTTAACAGCTGTCTTTAAAAAAACAAAACAAACAAACAAACTATCTAGACAAACTTGTTTAAAGTCTCCTTGGTCAGTGTTGGACAGAAGGGAAAATCCATTCTCTCCAGGATGCCTTGTCTGGCAGCAACCCCTGCTTGGCCTAGGGGTAGTTTTTTTACTCTTTTATTCAGAGAATGGTGGGTTTTATGGATCATTCGTTTAAAAGAAGATCTAAATCACAAAAGCGAAAGAAATGAAACTTTCTCTTTTCCTTTTGGGTTCAACCTTTCCTTCCTCTAAGGCTTCTTAGAGCAATCAGGGAACAAAGAAAATGCTCATGGGGGGAGCTATTTTTCCCTCCCAGTGTACAGTTCACTTAGATGGTAGGAGTTCCTTGATGAGAACCCTCCCTCTGTCCACACAGGTACCAATCCTGACCATCAGCAGAAGCCAAGCAATGAAGCAAACAAGTACACCAGCTTTAGAAGTGGGATGAGTGGAAAGCTTGTTTGTGTGTTTGTTTGTTTTTCTAGCTAGCTAGCTTGTTTGCTTGTTTTTTTGTTTCTCTGGGCAACGTGGCAGAGTCAAAAGTATTTGGGTCCCTAACAGGAGAGGGCATAGGTCTTAATTTGGGGTTCTTATGCAAGAAAAAGCCTGACAAAACAGGGAAACAGAAATGACAGCAAACACACAGGAAGACACATAGAGACAGGGTAAAGGCCAGGAGTGGCCATCACACATTCATATACCTGAAAAGACAGGTTTTCCAGTGATATCTTATATGGATCCAGGACACTGGATCAGCAGCTGCATCTAACCTCTCCTATCTATCCAAACAGAAAGTGCCTTAACCAGACTTACCTCTGATGACAGAGCAGGTGACCTCCTAATTTGTTTCCTTTTGGGGTGGAGGTGTCAGACCTATTTGAAGTGTTAGGCAGCAGTTGATCAAAGGGATCCCGAAGACCTGGATCTCAGGTTGTGTATCCTGTAGGAGTCCCCTGAAGACCACATTCTTCCTCAAACCAAAGGACTCTGAGATCCCCAGTGTCATATAGTCTGGTCTCTGAGGATCTTGGTAGGATTTCCGGAAACGTTGTGGAATATTTTACCAGAGAAGATTCCTTGGGCGTGAGTTTAAGACAATTGAAAGTCTTCATTAGCCAGCTGGCAACTACACTGAGTATTCAGAATCACAGTGTAGTCCTGAGCCTTTCTCAGGAAGCACAAAAACCACACATGTCCTGGGCTTGACATACTTCAGTTAACAAGAACAGTTAGCCAGAAGCAGAACTCCGGAAGCCCAAACACAAGGTTAGTACATTTAGAGACTTTCCCATAACTATAGACTTTGATGGATTAGACCTTTGTGTTTGTTTTGGCAGGTGTTACTGTCTACATTCTGAGTTCTACAGCCTGAACGGTACTTCCGTCGTGGAGTCAGTTGTGCTAAGGACTGGGGCCCCGTTACACTGAGAGATCTACCTCCTGTTGCCATTTAAAGCGCCACAGCCCTTCATGCATACTCTGAATAAGGTAAGTAGGGTAAGGAGACCAAGAATTTCCCTCAGCCTCTATTTTCATAAACACTTCCAATATTTCCCATTACTGCCAAGTTCTTGCTAGGTTATGGAATGGCATCTACAAGAGGAGCCATAAAAGGACCATGGCTTTGCATTCAGTCTCTTAGTCAGGTATTTGCATTCTGGTCTCATACTTCTAGACACAAAGCCTACCTAATAGAGAAATTTTAGGCCCCAGGGAAGAAGAAAAGGAAAGGAAAATGCAAAAGAGTGTCGCTCAGCATCTCTCCCCAGTCATATGTAACATTATTTAGTCTAGTTATATGTTAATGCTTGCTCTGAATAACGGAAAAGGTTGTATTGTGTCTTGGATTTTAAAAAGTAATGTAACATACAAGCTTTTCACCACATTGATTCAGGTGTAACGTTGGATAAATTGCTTTGAACAACTGAAGCCTCTAAGCAGAATAAATGGGGGAAATGTTTCATTCTGCATGAAGGGAGCCTCTGGGAAACAGTGAATTTGGAATGTTAAAATGACTCAGTTATGTATAGAAGAGACAGAGCAAGTAATATGTTTTTTAAAAAATAGTGATGTAAAGTGTTAATCTGAATGCCAGTTAATGTATTATTATTCTAATCTTCCTATTAAAAGATAAAACATGAAAGAAAATATTGTATACATTTTCCACCTTTGCTTACAGGCAAGGATGCAATTTATTTTTTTTAAAGAGCATAAACACTATTCTTGAAAATACTGAGCTTTAAAATTCTCTTACTTAACAATAAGGTTTTTGTCAGGGAAAGAACTGGATGCAAAGAAGTGTAAACTAATGCACTTTAAGTACTTCCAAAGTCTATTCATCATGTCTCCACCTCTGTTAGTCAGGGACAGCAGCAGACAACATCAGCTTCGTTATTTGTTCTACTTAGAATGTCAAAGATGGACTCAGGTGGGATTTTAAAATCCAGAATTGTGTTTTACTTACAAATTTCAGGTGTTTTATATGGTGTCCACTCACTGCTACTAAATAAGTTCCTTTCTATTTCCATTTTACCCCTAAAGATCCAGATATGCAGAGGATCTAAAACCAAGAACAACAAGCAACATGTTCTGTGAGAACCTACAGGCACGCCTATATTAAAATGTAATAGTTAATAGTTATCTCCTGAGTTGCCATATCTGTTTATCCTCATCATTCATTCTCTCTCTCTCTCTCTCTCTCTCTCTCTCTCTCTCTCTCTCTCTCCCTCCCTCACTTGTTTTTAAGCCCACTGTATATGTTTTTTTTAAATGTGGATGTGTTTGAAGTACCCTTTGCCATATCAAGAAGATAATGTAGTTCGAAATTATTTTTTGCTAAATGTCTCCATCAAAAAGACAAAACATACAGTATACATAAATCAAAATATTTTAATATTACACAGAGGAGCAAAGATAGGCATGATAAAGAAAAAGCTTTGGGGCACATTGATTTCCTTAAAGGGGGAACATGAATTCATGAAACCTCCTTGACTCACACTTGATTAAGTTTGGATTTGTGATTATTCAGAAAAATTGTCAAACTCTAGCTCACCAGGAAGCCACACACTATGCACAGATCACACACATGCTCATTCTCAGGTACCTTGAAAAGTAGCATTTTCTTATCTTCTGTTGCTTATCTCTTCTCCTTGTCAGTTGCAGGCCACAGTCCTGAAGTTCTGTCCCTGGGATCTGTGGTGTTTCTCGGAACTTAGCACCTTCTTCAGATGAACTCTTTCTACCTGGAATGTTTTGCTCTTGATCAGCCCTCAGCTGGTTCCTGTCATCACTGTCACCTGTTCCTCAGACCAGAGTCCTCCTCCTCCCATTCTGTCATATGACTCTTACAGCACTTTCTACTGATGCTGTCCCTGTTTATTTATTTTTTGGTTATTTTTAAGATTATAATCCAATTACAACATTTCTCCCTACCCCTTTCTCCCTGAAAACTCTCCCATATGCACCCTCCTTTCTCCTTCAAATCCATGGCCTCTTTTTTCTCATTAATTGCTATCACAGGTATAAATGTATTTGTATATACATATATATTTTAAATATTATCTATTGTCTATCTGTCCTCTTCAATTCCGCTACTACCTTTCACCCACTGCTACATAATATGATCTCCTCAAGGCTTAAAGCAATGCATGGAGCATGAGCAACCTCATCCATTGTCCTTGTAATGAATGACTGGACAATGAATCACCCTGTAGACAATGAACTCATGCAAGGCAGGTACTGTGCTTCATTCATCTTTGTGACTCTTATATTTTACATGTGGTAACAAAGAAACATAGCATAGGGGTTTCATAAACTCTTGGTAAGTAAATAGTCCAACAATAA
Source organism: Uromys caudimaculatus (assembly GCA_028551405.1). NCBI lineage: Eukaryota > Metazoa > Chordata > Mammalia > Rodentia > Muridae > Uromys > Uromys caudimaculatus. The sequence continues at coordinate 43,982,804 of CM052704.1, read as the reverse complement.
ATGAGTAACAGTACTTATATTTTTATTACACACACAGGAAGATGTCATTTATATATGGTTAGAATTAGTAAAACAGCTTCAGAAAGGGTAACAAAAACAGAGGAGTTTCTGAGAGTTTGAGTTTAGGGACTGGGCATGGATCTTGTTAGACTTCATAGTCTATTTTAAGTTGAACTGGGTTAGGTGATTTAGCAATACTATTTAATGCTAATATAATTGTATCTCTTTTATAATGAATCTTATTTCACTGTTTGCAATACTACAAGCTGGCCCTCTTTCTGAAGGCACAAAAATTGTTCTTCATCGATGATGCGGGGCTTAGGGATTACAAAGCTATTGATTTTATAGCTTCAACCCTTCAAAGAGAGTGAAGATATCAACACAGACTAAAGCCAAAAGGATTGAGCAGGTGGAATGTATTGCATCTGTTTCAGCAGCATCTAGGGTTATCTTGGAGACATAATTGTTGCCTCTGGTGAGATAAATTCACAGTTTTGATTAAAGCAGTCAGTTGCCAAATTGGGACACAAAGCAAATGGGGTCTAGGAATAACAGTTAGCATGCTGGAATCTAAAGTCAGTTTGTAAAATCTTGGATCACAAGTTATGATAATTCATAGGAGGAAAAATTAGATAACAAAAAAATTAGATGATAACAAAAGTTATCATCTTCTCTAGCTTGAATTGACTTGAATTTATTCTAAACTTCTCATTCAGTTTCAAGTCGTTTTAACTCTAATCACATGCTCCTCTCATCTAGACTGTAAGTGTTCTGATATCTAGAGTGTAAGTGTACTGTAACTTTCCTAGAAAGAGGCCTAAACCTGATGTGAGATTTTTTTTTTAAGGCTGAGTTCCTATCTCCAGGGTGGAGGAACCTTGGATAAGATCTACAATTCTTCTTAACTCTCATTGTACCCCAGGCTGAATGATGTAAATTGGTGTGTAAAGTAGTAGAACACAGGACTGGATGCCACAACCATTACCGAGAGACTGAAATTCTCAAGCCCTCCCTCTGAACTTTGCCACATGAAACTGAGAGACTTCACTTTTTAAATTCAAGGAAGGACCTGAGCTACAGCAGTCAGGTAAAGCTTACCTGCGCAACTCACTACATCCAGTCTCCTGTTTGGCAAAACACTATTTCTAGACAAAGAATCTCTTCCTGCATTACACAGTCTGTAGAGTCCTGCACCAACTGCTTATTTTAGCCAAAGAGAAAAGAAGTAGCAAACTTGCCCTGAGCTTTGCATCATACATTACTTAATCTATGCTAAATCTCAATATTACATATATATATGGTCTTAGTGACCAAAAGCATTCTATGACCAGTGCCTGTTTTGTGGCATCAAGATAGGTCTTAGTAAATTATGTAATCGACAATACAGGTCTAACTGGTTAAGTATTCTGGCTAAAGAACCACAAACTAGAGTTTATTAAAAAGCCTCACATGAACTAGGGGGTGTGAGCATTTGTAAGGATCCAGGTTTGATGTCTAGTACTGACAAAACATAAGAACATAAATAAATAAACAGGACTAAGTTTTCATTACCTTTACGTTTCATTAGGCAGCTCTCAAATGTCACCCATTTAGAAGACACATTACATTCATGCATATTATGCATATCTGATACTCAGAATGAAGTTCTCACACTGGCTCTATCAAGATCACTCACTAGGGCCTACAGAGATGGCTCAACTGTTAGCTAATTACTCTTCTAGAGTACCCAGGTTTGGTTCCTAGCACCACAAATCAGCTAAGAACTGCTTGTAACTCAAATTCCAAAGATTCAACATTCTCTTCTGGCCTTACCAGACCCTGCATGCTTGTGCACAGACATAGGCAGGCAAAATATTCATATACAATAAAAAAATATTTGAAAAGGATCATCCATTACCTAGTCAAATGCAAAATCTTGAGCCTTGCCGTCAACCTATGGGTCTGATTGCTCATTTTTAAAAGACTTCCTTTGTTGTCAGAACATGGTCCAAGAACAGAGCAGTATGAGGGAAATTTTGAGTACCTGTGAGAAAACGCCAAGAAAACAAGACAAGAGTCTTGTGTCCTCTTTTCCTTTTAAACAACAGTTTGTTCTTGGAATCTGCTTTTGTCACCTTCTCAGGTGTAACAAATAGGCATGAGATTTACTTACTTCTATTGTTCAGAAAATGTTTCCAAGTACCATTTGTCCTTGTGACTCTATACAGGTTGAAGTCTCGTGAACTTTGCTCATATGTCCTTACTTAAACCTTAGACTATAAATCATCTGATGCTCTAAATAAACTGGCTATTGAATGAGACTTTAGTCTGTCTTATTTTTAGATTCCATTTTCCCAGGTCCCACCACCTCTAAAGCAGTGACATTGTGTGATTAACATATTAACATGTGCCTTAATTATGTTAGAAGATCTGTTGAGACCAAAGATTTTTAAAGTAGACCAGAAACATATGAACCCTCATAGGCAATGCTGAACCATGAGCCTGCTCCAAACCTATGGAATTCCACGTTTTAGAGAATACCATCATCTGATATCTCATTACACACTCTTGGATAGTCCAGTCTCGGCAAGTTGAAGAATATCTATGTTTGGCTATATTTAGTTTATATCCAAAATGAAGTAGAGAAGAGAGCTATTTAATTCTAAATTTTTAATTGACTATAATAACAGCCACATATCTGTCTAGATAATTTTTAAACATCTTCAGTACCCACCAGTATTTTTAAAAGTTATCTTTGCAGTATATAAGTCTCAGTTAGATTTGTTGTCTGTGCTTATGGAATTCCATTTACTAATTCATCCAGCATCTGGCAAAACTGAATCAAGTTAATGTGATGAATGATCTTGGGTTTCTAGAAACTTTGATGTGGAGGCACAGTACTTATTCCTATAGGATGAATGTAGTGGAAGCTGGCATCACGGATAAGGTTTGTGGATAAAGGATTCACAAGAGAATATATGTCATTTCTAGATGCAGCAGTTAGCACTCATGCTATGTAGTCTTGACTCCACCCAAAGCCATTGTCAGGACAGCTTAGACATACATGCCCTTAGTGGATCTCGGCTTCACTTAACAGATGATGGGAAATTTCAAACTTATCCTGAATGCATTTAATTTTTTTTTCTGTTTTAAAATCTTTCTCCTCTCATTGGCAAGGTAGTTGTTAATACTGAAAAGTGCTTGAAATGAGCACAATAAATATGATATCTTCCACCAGTGTATACTTGCCAAAATAAAAATCAGTGAGTGGTAGCTGATTATTGCACCAGACTTAGGTTATATAAGGAGCATAATTCTGTAAAAGCTTTAAATATTTGATTTTTTAAAAAAGCCAATAGGTCTATGGTTGAAGGCTCAGGAAGTAGAACCTGAGACCATTTTTGAAAATGCCAAAATGATATGTTTTAGTCACAAACACAGGATTTAGTATCAGAGTTTGCACTTCTGTTTCCAAAATATAATATTAAAATAATAGCATCTGTCTCTAGGATTACTCTAAGCAATAAAATAATCATGCTAAATGCTCTAGATACTCCAAATAAGAGTTCTAAGATCAATTATATGTACACACAAGTCCCTGGGATATTATCTACAACTTCTAACATTACTCCATCAGTTGATTGTAAATGACTTAAAACAAGATGAATAATATAATTAGATTTCTTACTGTCAATAACACATAGACCATACTTTCTAGCTCTTTGGGAATTCTATCTTGTCCAGTTACTACACTAAATATGTTAAAATAACACTTCTATACTCACCAGAAAAAACGATGTGACTGCTATTATATTGTTTGTCTGAGTATTATCATATTTTACCAATTTTATATTAAAATCAGAAGTGATATGTAATAATTAACATATATATATATATGAAACAGATTGGGCAGCACATAATAATCTTGATTATTCTCAATATATTTATTATTCTGTGTCAATACCAAAGTCTACAGAAGTACCCATGTTTTTATATGTTAAAATATTTTGTTACTTACATTTTTACCAACTATGTGGCTTGCCTTAAAAAAAATAGATTTCATTTTTCATCATAACATATAACAGGGTAGAACTGATGCCCTGGATTTTACTTTTAAGCAGAAGTCTCAATCAACAGCACCAGTAGCAGCCACTGTTTGTCTTTACTTAATAAGAGCAAAGCAGCAGATTTGCTACCAAGATCAAATCCAGGAAGTCTTATCCCAGCAACATCACCATACATTTCAGAATAGTTTCTCCACGCTAACAAGTGTTGTGACTTGGTAGAAATACTAAGCCAGGTTGTACTTCTAATCCTCCCACCATCTAGCAGTGAAAATGCAAACAAGATTTTGAAATTTTAAACCACATTTCTACCACTACATATGACTCAGATATCTGTTCATCTACAAAACAAAATAAAACAAAATTGCTCTTGGGACTTCAGTGGAACTGCAAGCACACAAGCCCAAAACAACCAATGTAGACGACATGTGGTCCCCTCTCACCTCCTTCAGAAACTTGTCCTCAGCAAGGCTTGTAGGAGACACACAAGCATCCTTGGTTCAGTTACCAACAACAAATGGACTCTTCTAAACAATGAAGCTAAAATAGAAGGGAGAACCAATACATCTTTTGTCCTCTTGAAGGATAGATTCTGGAAGGAAATTCAAAGATTAAACATGAATCAATACATGGTGTGTGTGTGTGTGTGTGTGTGTGTGTGTGTGTGTGCGTGTGTGTGTGTGTGTGTGTGTGTGTGTGTATGTTTTGGAGGGCACTATGCGGTATGAGGGTAAGATTGGGAGATATTCCCAAGATATGGCCTGATAGAAGTCCACAAAGTGATATTTACCGAATGGGCTGACTCCTGGAAGATGAAATCTGGCTGGTGAACTATGTGAGCCCAGAGCTCACAAAGTAGTCTCTTCTTCATTCAGTGTGTCACATTTGATCTTTACCAATCTTCTGGTGAATGAAAATATCAGAAACAGATAAACAGTATAAAAACTGCAGCATACACAAAGGAAGCCTGTGTAAGATCACATGGGCACTGCGTCAGGAAACAGTTCTCTGACTTCCCCCTACCTCTGACATTGAGCAATGATACAACGGAATGTTTTGTTTTTATTTTGATTTTTTTTCTATCACTATAGATGTATTCGTGGAATATGTCTCATAGAATTGAAATTCTAAATTAGATATGATAAGGTATTAGATCTTGGGTACATATAACACTTAGGAAAAGTGTCTACCACAACATAAATATCCTGAAGCAAATTAGCAAATCCAATGTTTAAAATACAAAGTTCTTCTGTTTTTTGATTTTCAATAATCTCAGTTAATTAGTGTCCAAGTCCTTGAACTGAAATTTAGACATATTAAAGCCCTTAGCTTCAGAATCCAGGGTTTGGTTTTATTTCTACAAAGTGCTAAGAGGCATACAGTATGTAGAATTGGCTCTACTACCAGGCACGTGAGATCTCTGAACTCTCTGAAAAGAGTCAACTCACAATAATATAACTGAGGAGTAGAGAGCTAGACCAAAGAGTCAGAAACACATGTGAGGACTGGAAATTGAACTTGGAATGTGGCTCCCTAGTGTGATGCCAGTTCACTGGATCATTGAGAGCTGGCAGTAATATAAGATGATTTCTAAAAAAAAAAAAAAATTGCCAGATTTCCCTCTCATGTATACATCTGAGTTTTATATTCACCAAACCCAGCAGAGTAAAACAGTCAAGCCTGCTCCCAGATAAGTGAAATGGAGCCCACATGAATTCTCCCTCTTTTTCCTTACCTGACTTCAAGGTATAATGTTCTGGAAAAACTAAAGTTTTAGTTTATTAAACAAATGTTGGCACTTTCTGGGAAACTCTGAACTCCTGAAGTTACTATGTAGCTTTTAACACAGCCTTGGCATAATTGCTCTGTTTTCATTCAGAGTAATCTAATCCTGGGAGTTAAATTAGACCCTTTTAGTTGTCTATTAACTTTCTCTCACCCCAAGGGGACATGTGTTCAATTTTCTTTACGTGTTCCAAGAAAGAAAATTTAGAACAGGCCAGCAAGCCTCTGAGACCCTAATGGTGACCAGGGAAGAGTTTTCTCCAGCTTGTAATGCTGGTTTAATTTGTTCCAAATGTAGACTTGATCCATCAGCTATTTCTCTCTTGCATATGTACACTGGTACACTATATAGTGTTCTTGTTCTCTCTCTCTCTCTCTCTCTCTCTCTCTCTCTCTCTCTCTCCTCCCTCCATCCTTCCCTCTCTCTGCCTCCTCCTTTTAGCTTCTGTCATACAAACAGAAGCATACACTGTCCTTTACTCTCCTTCAGTATGCAAACACTCATGGGTAATTTCCTTTTATTCTCAGCTCTTCCTTACTTGCAGAATCCCATTTCTATCACTAAATCCATGCCAGGTTTTTTTCTCAGAGTACTCTCTTTGCAGGTGCTTGTTGGAAGACCCTGCGATTAAGGTCACATCCACCATGTCCAGATAGCTCTCTGAGCTCGCCTCAAAGTGAGGACTCATTTTCTCAGCAGGGCTTCCTCTTCTCTGCCTGACCTATCTGAAGAGTGTGAATCCACATCACCTACTCCTGGAAAGTCACATAGTCCATGGCCAAATTATAGGTTCAACTTCCTCTCTCTCAATAGGAACCTGCCATGAAACACTTGGAATTTCTCTTCATGTAAATGAAGCATTCCCAGTCTCTGCCATAGCCAATAATGTACTCTCACCCTGAAAACCCCTACCAATTCCCCAAGGTTCATATAGCCCTTGTTCACCTCAAATAAAGAAAGCAAATTGTTTCGCTGAATACTGTCTAGGAGAGCTGTAACACTGAAATTTGAAAAAAAACAAAACAAAACCCCACTCATTCCAGTTCCCCTACCCCTCCACCCAATACTCCACCCCCCCCACTCTCCCCCCCAGCATGCACAGCCAGACAAAGATTCCACTGACCCACCCATTCTGGGCTCCACTTCATTCTTTCCAGCCTGGTATTTAGCTGTGCCTGGACACCTGGCGGGAGGAAATGGAACTGAGAATCACAGTGGCTGACTTATCTTTCTCCATGTTAGTCTGCAGACAATGTGACAGCTGGGGCTGTTGTTGGCATCAGGAGCGCCAAACCAATGATGTTGCACGCAGGTGACGTCACCCAGGCAACAGTGTGACCCGCCCACCTGTTGCTAAGGCAACGGCCACTATATTCCCAGAATTCACCTTGACCCACCGCCCACCTTTACCTGTGGCTATGTCATACCACGTCACTTTCCCTATATATACGGAAGACTTCTCTCTCTCTTCCTCTTTTTTCCCCTTCTTCCCTTCTCTCTCCTCGCTGCTACCTTGCCCCCCCCCCCCCAATAAACCCCTCACATGGAACTGTTTGGCTTGGTGTGGTTTTGGAACGTGCGACCGTCTCCACCGCAGCACATACCGGACTCGTATCAGCAATTATTTATACAACAGCTGTAACTCTAATCGGCCTCTATTTCACACCTGGCAATATACCTGGTGTGCAGTAGGTTCTCAATATATTTTTCTTAAACAAGTAAATGAATGAGTTGAGCACATTAAGTTTCAGTGCTATCCTCAGCAACCATGGGAAACATTCTATTCTATTGAGATTCTATTGCCATGAAGAGACATGTGACCAAAGCAACACTTATACAAGAAAACATTTAATTAGAGGCTGGTTTACAGTTCAGAGGTTTAATCCACTGTCAACATGGTAGGAAGCACGGAGGCATGCAGGCAGAAACAGGGTGGGAGTAGTAGCTGAGAGTTATACATCTGGACCTGAAGGCACCAGAAAAAGAAAGTGACACTGAGCTTGGCTTGAGCCTCTGAGACCTCAAAGCCCACCCCCACAATACACATCCTCCAACAAAGCCACCCACACCTATTCTAGCAAGGCCACATCTCCTAATAGTGTCACACCCTATGAGCCAAATAGGACATTTTTATTCAAACAACCACATTCCAGCCCCCATAGGCTGATAGCCATATCATAATGCAAAAGTGAATTCAGTTCATCCTCAAAATTCCCCATAGTCTCTCACAGTCTCTACAATGTTTAAAAGTTCAAAGTCTCTTCTGAGACTCATGCAATCTCTTAACTGTAAAATCAAAATGAAAAGCAAATCACATACGTCCCATGTAATGGCACAAGGTATACATTACCCTAAGGGAACACAGTGAGGAAATATCAGACCAAAACATGACTGAAAACCAGCTGGGCATCTCCATGTATGATGTCAAAGTGCTCCTCCAACTTCTTTCAGCTTTGTTGACTGCAACTGTTAACAGCTCCTCTCAGCAGGTATCCCACAGCTCTGTCATCACCAACATTTTGGGGGTCTGCAAGGAAATCCAGGGTTCCTCTTCACAGATTCACTCAGTGGACTCTCTAGACCTCCATGAGGGACACCGCTGCTGAAAAGACAGCCTCAGCAGCTTTCCTTAGCTTTGGAGAGAGATTCCATAAGCCCATTCTTCTAGCCTTGACTCTAAAGCCAGAACCATGTGGCTAAATCTGCCAAGTTCTGCTGCTTGCTGGCTGAAACATGGCCTTTTAGTTTACTTGCATCTTCACCAGCTTTCTGGTTTTGAGGGTGTACTTCACTGCCTAATCTTGGAAATCTTGAAATTCACTCTGTAGACTGGCTGGCCATGAACTCAGAGGTCCACCTGCCTCTGCCTTTAGAGTGCTGGAATTAAAGGTGTGCACCACCACACCTGATCTTAATTCCTCTTCCCTTTTCACACGTTTGGCTGGATGGGGTCATGCTCTGAGGTCACCACTCCCTTTATTCCACTTAGCACCAGGCTTTTCTTTAATCTGTTCACACTTCCTGGTGGGTGCTCCTTTTCTCCTCCAACTCTACATGTTGTATTTTTTCCATGCTCAGCTTTTTCCTTTTCATAATGGATCTACATATGACTGGTCACTAATAGTCACACAACAGAGTCAATGCTTGATTTTTTTTTTTTTAATGTCCTTTGCCAAAGCTGTTAATCAATAATTCTTTAATTTAGCCTCAGGCAGATTTCTTTGGACAAGGGCAGAAAACATCCACATTTTCCCCCAAAACATTACAAGAATGATCTCCAGGTCATATATTACTATTCTTCTCCTCTGAAACCTCTTGCACCAGTCCCTCACAGTTCAAATCATCCTCACCGCCAATGTCATCCATGCTCCTACTAGTATGCCCTCTGAAAGTGTCCAGTTGCTTTTCTAGTCCCAAGTCCCAAAGGGTTTCACATGCCTCCCAATAAAAGCATATGCAACCTATCAGAGCAGTACTCCACCTCTGGTTCCAACTTGTGTCTTATAGTTTCTATTGCTGTGATGAGACACTATGACCACGGCGACTCTTACAAAGGAAAACATTTAATGAGGGGTTGCTTACAGTCTCAAAGGTTTAGTCTATTGTCTTCATGGCAGAAACATGGCAGTGTGAAGGGAGGCACGGTGCTAGAGTAGGAGCTGAGAGTTCTACGTCTTGATCACAGGCAGCAGGAAAAAACAGTGACACACTGGCACGAGTTAAACATCTGAGACCTCAAAGCCTGCCCCATAGGAATGCACTTCCTTCAACAATGCTACACCTACTCCAGCAAGGCCATATCTCCTAATAGTCCCATTCCCAGTGGAACTGTGAGGGCTATTTATAGTCAAACCACCATACATACTAACATCAATTACATGAGTATTATATATCAAGAAAGAAGTCATTCATTTTCCCAATTAAAAAAAATTGTTAGAACATGAAACTGTTCTCCTTAAAAACTCTCTGTAGTGAACAATTTAGACAAACACACACACATACACACAAATACACACACATATTTAAGGTAACTAAACTTAGTACTGTGCTTTTCTTAAGTACTGATAAATAATTTATATGCAATACAATTAATCATTATGTGAAAGATTAGATAGATGACAACACCATCATTATTTATCATCAACTAAATATTACATAAAATATTCATTTCACAGAATCAAAAGGGAGATACATATTTCTAACTCTCGGTTGAAATGAATCTCAATAAAATCCAGAGTTAACCAAAGGATATAAGAACCCAAAGAAAATTCAGAACTTGGAATAGACACTCAAAAACTGTCTTTGTTACAAGTGCCCTAAGACATAACAGGGGAAATACCACATAATGATTTAGACCTTAGTACTAGTTTGGAAAGTCAAACTTCTTTGAAGACTGGTGCATTTCTCTCATGAGGCCATCAATTGTTGGGAACTAAGTCAGCCTGTGGTTTACCTCCCAAGGTCTCTCCCTAGTGTCTGTTATCACTGGCTACAGAAACAGCATTAGAAGGCCACTGTGAAATCAAGAATTCAGACAAGCTGAAACTGCTTGTGTCAGCTTTTTCTTCAGGGTGAAAATAATATTCAATGACTTTCAGCATGTGTTTACCACATCTGCACCCATTTTGGGTCAATCATGGAAAAAAAAAAAAGAACTGCTGGAAAGAAATGTGCTATCCATTCAAAAGTAAAACAGGAAAAGCCAGCTGCATGCCAACCCTGCGAATGGCACTGATGAGCTCTGTGGATGGCAGAAAGAGCTGCTTCAGGAAAAGAAGCTCAAACTTCTAAGCATGAAAAGGCTGAGAATGGGGTTGGGATAAAAGTGCCTGTCCACCATCAAAGGCAGCTCCCAGGAGTTCAGAAAGGGTGTTTTCCTTCTGGTCCCAAGATATACACAGAGCAGTGCTTCTTTACCATGAGTGTGTCAGCCGGTTGATGTGACTACTACCAGTTCTTTAATTTGATTATTGAAGAAAATACAGGCATGCAGAGAAAATCACTTACTTCTGTTTCCGTTGATGGTTAACACCTTGTCTGTAACTCCCTACAGCCATCTTTTAAGCTTTCTTCCAAAGAATTTATGTCAATTATTTCTACAACAAAATTATTATACATGCTGGGAAAGGAGTTTGATGAAGCAAGACAAGAACGAAGAGAGAATCTAGAATGTTCCATGGCTTATTTAAGTTGTTTAATGGCTTAAGTTTTCTCTATATGCACAAGTGGACCAAAGCATAATTATCCCAGAGAAGATCAGGTCTCATTGCCTGTATGTATTTCAATATATCCATCTGTCAGAACTACGAGGAAGACAGGTGAGTCCCAAGACTCATGGGTACAAATGATGAACCACACTGGATCTGCAGTGGACAGCCTTCTCTGTTCTTTGCTCATGAAGTCAGAATTCCAGGTTTGATCTAGCAGGGACCAGTTACTTTTAATTCCCAGAGGTCACAGAGAGCATACCTCCCTGCTTACTTCCCTTGGGTTGGGCCTTGTTAATGAGATGAGAAGGATATCTACATGCAAAAAGTAAATACTATGCTTTTACATACATAATAAAAGATAATGACAGAAAATGATCATTAGTACCTTTATTTTAGGAACCTTAAATGTATGTGTTCATGTAGTTTTAAAATTAACTCTATAGAGTAATTGTCATTATGAGATAAGAAAATGATATGCAAGAATAATAACTAATCCAGGGCTATACTGTCAACTGCATTGCAAAAGTCAGGATTCAACACTTCAGATCTATGTGTTTCTAATGTTTTGTTGGAAAGAATAAGCCCTTTCAAAGCTAGATTAAAAGAAACTATTTTGCCTATAAATACATATGAATAAATATAATACATAATTATGTACATATATGTATATATACACATATATAAGCCCTTATAAATATGCCTATGTGTAAATAAATGTATATGTGTTCCAGTGCCTCCAAAATTGTTAAGGCTTTATCATAAAAAGTAGTCAAAATTCCTGGATAAATTTTAGTAAAGTATATAAATCTTGTTATCTGTATATTTTTATGGGAGATTAACAGCTTTACTCACAAAGTTTTAGTGATGATTGAGTAATAAATATGGTTATGAGTTATAAACCATCAAGCTACGTGAACATAGAGAATATTCTTTTCTGAAGAGTTTTTTTTTATTTATTTATTTTTGATACTTTATTTACATTTCCAATGTTTCCCCCTTTCTAGGTCTCCTCTTTGGAGACCACCTATCCCTTCCCCCACCCCCATCTCTATGAGGGAACTCCACCTCCCACCCACCAGCCCGCCCACTCCCATATTCCCACCTTGACATTCCCATTTATGGAGACTCTCCTCCCCGTGATGGCCAACAAGGCCCTCCTCTGCCACATATGTGGTCCGAACCATGGGTCTCTCCATGTGTATTCTTTGGTTGGTGGTCCAGCCTCCAGGAAGACGGGGAGGGGGGTCAGGCCAGTTGACACTATTGCTCCCTCCATAGGGCTGCAGACTACCTCAGATCCTTCAGTCCCTTCTCCAACTCCTCCATCTGGGACCTCACACTCAGTCCAGCAGTTACTGCAAAGTGAAACTTGGGTATTCCAAATGTTTCGGCTACTATCCACTTTTCAGTGAGTACATACCATGTTCGTTCTTTTGTGACTGAGTTACCTCGCTCAGGATGATATTTTCAAGTTCCATCCATTTGCCTGCAAATTTCATTAAGTCATTGTTTTTAATAGCTGAGTAGTACACCATTGTGTAAATGTACCACATTTTCTGTATCCATTCCTCTGATGAGGGACATCTGGGTTGTTTCCAGCTTCTGGGCTATTATAAATATGGCTGCTATGAACATAGTGGAGCATGTGTCTTTATTACATGTTGGAGCATCTTCTGGGTATATGCCCAGGAGTGGTATAGCTGGGTCCTCAGGTAGTATTATGTCCATTTTTCTAAGTCTATGAAGAATTGAGTTGGAATTTTGATGGGGATTGCATTGAATCTGTAGATTGCTTTTGGCAGGATGGCCATTTTTGCTATATTAATCCTCCCAGTCCATGAGCAGGGGACATCTCTCCACATTCTGAGGCCTTCTTCAATTTCTTTTTTCAGAGACTTGAAGTTCTTGTCATACAGATAGTTCACTTGCTTGTTAAGAGTCACACCAAGACACTTTATATTGTTTGTGACAATTGTGAAGGGTGTCATTTCCCTAATTTCTTTCTCAGCCTGTTTATCCTTCCAGTATAGGAAGGCTACTGATTTGTTTGAGTTAATTTTGTATCCGGCCACTTTGCTGAAGTTGTTTATCAGCTGCAGCAGTTCTCTGGTGGAGGTTTTCGGGTCACTTAAGTATACGATCATAGCATCTGAAATAGTGATATTTTGATTTCTTCCTTTCCAATTTGTATCCCTTTGACCTCCTTTTGTTGTCTAATTGCTCTAGCTAGAACTTCAATTACTATATTGAATAGATAGGGAGAGAGGGGTCAGTCTTGCCTAGTCCCTGATTTTAGTGGGATTGCTTCAAGTTTCTCTCCATTTAGTTT
>CM052704.1:43937721-43968936 GCA_028551405.1 Uromys caudimaculatus | reverse complement strand
GGTGGTCAGTCTCTGTGGCCTGGTGAGCTGTGGGGCGTGTCTTTGGCCCTCTGCTGGGTCTTGCAGTCTCCGGCGAGGGATCTTTGTCCTGGCGCTGATTAGCTGTGGGGCCCTGTGGCCCAAGCTCAGTTCCAGGGATTTCTACAGATTCATAAGTGAAGACAAGTTAGCTGATTCAAGTCTCTGTGAGATACTAAAATGCATTTGGCTTGCCAGTGAGAACTTTTTAAGACACTTGCATGTAAAACCTCTTTTCTGTGTGTCTCTGGGCATCAGCTTTGAACTGAGGACAGTATCTAAGGAAGAAAGTTTTAAGAATAAAAATAGGTTTATATGGAGTACTTGGAGTGGGCTCATTCCATTACTGAACTCTGTTTTGAGTGGCATGTCACGGCCAAGATGTGAAATAGCCAGGGCCTTCATTGCCAAGGTGCTGACAAACTTTCCCAGTGAGAGTTACAAGTGATACAGCTTTGGCTGGAATAAAACTTCACCACATTTTTAAAGGGAGGCAGAGTGAAAATGCATATTTAGGAGAAAATTAAAAGTCAGGGAGGCATACTCCCTCATGCCTGATTACACTGCACAGCCCAGGGGGTTGAGAACTGTCCAGACAGGCAGTTTGAGATGAAGAGTTTCAGATGTGGAAGGAATCTAAGGCAGCTGATTACACACACACACACACACACACACACACACACACACATACACACACACACAATAAATTAGTGGTATGTAATTAGATTTTTAAAAAGTTAATATATATCTATTGTTGTTGTCCTTATTCAGCTCATGTTTAGGCAGTCATGTTGGTGAGACTTTATGGATGTTGCTTCAGAATTAGAGTCAACTAAGGAATTCTAAGAATGGAAAGAGTAGTCTTAACCCATGGAAGAATACACCATTTGATTGTCCAATATCAAAATGGCAGACTGAAAACCTACATACAAGTAAAACTATACAGATTGACCAGGTTATATTTAGGAATATATATGTAATATATAGATATATACATATATAACACACATACACACATGTATATAGTCATTTAATAACAATTAGTAGAAAAAAAGAGACCATGATTTTGAAAGAGAATAAGGAGGAGTATATGGGAGGGTTTGGAGAGAAGAAAGAAAGGGAAAGGGGAAATGATGTAATTATATTATAATCTCAAAAATAAAAAATAACTATAAAATAGTGTTTCTGTTTAGGTCTGTTTGTTAGAAATAAGAAAAAGTCAAAATCATAAAAGAACAAGAAGATTAAAGCAAAACAATGTTCTAGGATTAGTTATAATGTATGAGACACTTCAAGATGAAGAATATGAAGATAGAGTCAATTTTATGATGATGTTAAAAGTTATTACAGTATTAGAATAGGCTATTAAGCTGTCAGTGAAAATCTTTATATGTCATTAATTGAAAACAAGCTATTAGAAACTAATTTCTACTTCAAAGTGTAAATGAAAGTCATACTGAATCTAGTTTTAACATATAACTTCTTGTCATCCAGAAATTGGCCAGAAATGGGGCAAAATGCTGGGCTTCGTGGCTTTTCAATTTGAGAACAATGTTTGGCTTCCCATCCCCATGATACTTTAAAATGAATAGCATCTTGGTACCCAGCACATACATGCACTACACATTCCTGCTCCATCAAGTACCTGATTCTATTACCATTGTTATTAATGTCTTCAAATCTCTTAGCTTCCAGTTTAATTATTAAAACCTACTTCTGTCTTTACTTCAGTTAAAATAATTGCATTGGCCTATTTTCCCTCGTGATGTAATTTTTTTCTTTCATAACTTTGTCTTCACTTATTTCTCATGTCGTTACTTACTAGACTTTTTATGTGTTAGTATCTCTTTTTCCAGTTCATTTTATTTTAAGAACTTTATTATTCCCTTTAAAATGTTTTGTTATTATTTTAGCTGATAAAATCTTTAACAAAAATCATAGTCAGTAATTCAAAGTTAATGTGTGCTCCAACTCTCTCTCTCTCTCTCTCTCTCTCTCTCTCTCTCTCTCTCTCTCTCACAAACACACACACACACAGAGAGAGAGAGAGAGAGAGAGAGAGAGAGAGAGACAGAGACAGAGACAGAGACAGAGACAGAGACAGAGACAGAGAGAAAGACAGAGAAAGACAGAGAAAAAGAGTCAATTCAGTAGTAAAACAGTGACCTTCATATCTGGAATGTATTCAACTCAGTCTTCAGCTTCAAAGAGTCACATATGTATCCTTTTAGGCTTTGCCTTTTATCTTATTAAGTAGAGAAAGTTTCTCATGAGTTCTGATTAATGGTTTCATGGACTTACATCACTAAGCAATGAGGGCTTGCTAGCATGTTTTATGTTTTGAATTTCACTTTTATTTATTTATTTTTGGGTTGAAAGAATGATGCATCAGCTCAGGGTGAAAAAAATAGAGTTTTGTTTCCATTCTTCAATAAACAAAGAAGTATTGGGGAAGGAGGACCTACTTTGGAGTCACATTTCCTTACAGTGTAAAAGTCAAATAAGTTCTTTCTATGTAAACTATGCTGGCCACAAACTCACAGAGATCTGCCTTTTTCTTTCTTTCTTTCTTTCTTTCTTTCTTTCTTTCTTTCTTTCTTTCTTTCTTTCTTTCTCTTCAGTAATTTCCATTTTATTTACTTTCCATCACAATCACAGCCCACCTTCCCAGTCCTGCCCTTACAAATTCCTCCCCAATTACCCCTTCCCTTCTCCTTAGAGAAGAGGAAGTCCCCCTTGGGTACCACCCTGCTCTGGAACATCTAGTCCCAGCAGGACTAAGCACATCCTCTCCCACTGAAGCACACTCAGGCCATCCAGTTAGGGGAAGGGGATCCAATTGCAGACAACAGAATCAGAGACAGCCTCTGCTCCCATTGTTAGGAGGCCCACAGGAAGACCAAACTGCCCACCTGCTACAAATATATAGGGGTTCTAGGTCCAGTCCCTGAATGTTCTTTGATTTGAGGTTCAGTCTCTGTGACCTCCCATGGGCCCAGGTTAGTTGACTCTGTAGGTCTTCTTGTGGTGCCCTGAACCCTTCAAACTTATTCACACATATCTCTTTCCCTTTCAGAAGACTACCTGAGCTCCACCTGATATCAGGTTGTGGGTCTCTACATCTGTTTCCATCCACTGCTGGATGAAGACTTTTAGAAGCTAGTTATGTTAGGTTCCTGTCTCTAAGCATAGATGAGTATCATTAATAGTGTCAGGTGTTAGATCTCTCTCATGGGATAGACCTCAAGTTGGGGCATTCATTGCTTGACCACTCTTAACTCGATCTCTGCTCCATATTTATGCCTGAGTATTTTATAGGACAAATTTTGGGTTGAAGGTTTTGTGGGTGGGTTGGGTATCCATTCCTTCCAGGAAGTCCCGTCTGGCTATGGGAGGCAGTCACTTTAGTCTCCATATCCCCTGTTGATAGGAATCTCAGCTAGGGTCCGCCATCCTAGCTCTCCAGCTAGTCCCAGAGATGGTCCCCACCAATTTTGAGTCTCACTCCCAACCCTCTCCTGCCTTCCCTTTTCCCATATCTGATCCCATCCCTGTTCCCTTCTGCACCCCCTCTCCCATCCTGTTCTCTCTCCCCATCAAACTACAATGACAATTTTGTTTCCCCTTCTGAATGAGATTTACATATCATCCCTTGTGCCCTCCTTTTTACCCAGATTTTTGAGTCTGCAGGTTGTAGTATGTTTCTCCTTCACTTTTGGGCTAATGTCCACTTATAAGTGAATGCATACCATGAGTGCCTTTCTGGGTCTGTATTACCTTACTTAGGATAAAAGGATACAAACTTGAAAGGAAGAAGTCAAAGTATCACTATTCACAGATGATATGATAGTGTATGTAAGAGATCTCCAAAAATCTACCTAAAAACTCCTGCAGCTCATAAACACCTTCAGCAAAGTGGCTAGATACAAATGTAACTAAAAAATAAATCAGTAGCCCTTCTTTATACAAATGAAAAATGGGCTGAGAAAAAAAATTAGTGAAACAATACCCTTTACAGTAGCTACAAAGAATGTAAGATATCTTGGTTTAACTCTAACCAAGCAAATGAAAGACTAGTATGACAAAAATGTCAAGTCTCTGAGGAAAAAAAATTGAGGAAGACATCAGAAGATAGAAAGATATCTCATGCTCATTGATTGCTAGGATTAGCAGTGAAAATAGCTATCTTACCCAAAGCAATTTATAGACTCAATGGAATTCACATTAAACTTCCAACACAATACTTCGCAGAACTTGAAAGAACAATTCTCAACTTCATGTGGAAATGCAAATAAAAACCAGGATAGCTAAAACAATCCTGTACAGTAAAAGAACTACTGGAGTTATCACCATCGTTGCTTTCAAGTTTTTTCCTCTTTTTTTCCCTTTATCTTTTTCCATGGAGAGGTTTATTTGGTGGGAGGGGGAGGAGGAGGATGAAAGGGAGTGACAAAGAAAAAGAAGGAAAGAGAGAGTAGAGAAGTAAATTCTGGCCATAAGCATGTAGAGAGGGGGGAAGGGAATGGGGAGAGAGGAAGCAAGGGGCAATGGGACAGAGTGGGAGCAAGAAGGCAAAAGCTTCAAGTTTTTTTCTAATTGACATTTTCTTCCCACTTTACAGTGAAGTATTCATCCTACATGGACAGCCTAGGACAATAAGTTTGTTCATGAGTCTGCATGTAATCCATAAAGTGAACAGAGTATGTGAATCTTGAAGCGAAGCATCAGATCAATGTAGAAACCCCTTGCTAAGAATAGACTGGAATACAAAAGGAACAAACGCCTAGTTTTCACCATTTGCATATGATGATTTCTACAGATGCGACTTAAATGATTTTCACTTCTGCATTTTTTCACAAGCCCTGGAATTCACCAGATCTGGAAGAAAAAGAGTCAACAATTCCCAGGGAAATTCTGGCCTGCCTCTAGTCAGGAAGTTTTAGAGTCTCGTGAGGATTCCTGTTTTTGTAATAGTTATGATCCATTTTATAATCTCTAAAGAGTTGAACTAGGGTCAGCCACTGTTCTGTTTATATATTCTATGCTCTTTATGAATCTTATTATGTAGATATAATTACCCCTGTTGTCTAATAAGAACTTTGAAGATCAACTAACTTAGCACATGGCCAGGCACTGGGACAGGAATTCAGACTTTGTTTTTAGCTATCACATTGCCCCCATTCCCTAAATTCCTAAACATTTGCCCTATTGGAAGAACAGATACTCAGCATAATCTTGTTAAATGTTTTATTTTCTCCTCAAGAGCTCTCTGGATTCATGAATGAAACACACACACACACACACACACACACACACACACACACACACACACACACACTCACACACGTGATTGGGCACTTCTAAACCTCTCCACGACTAGCACATACTCCCCTCCAGTACTCCTGAATTAATATTTGCTAATTCTATATTTTATCTTTGCTACCCCAGATCCAGTCAGTGGAGTGGCCCCGTGGCCAATTTCCCTGATTCTTACATGTTGGCAGGTCCTCTAGTCTGATCTTTTTGCTTTCTCATCATGGTGATTCTTCTTCCCCCTTGGTCCCTTGCCTGCCCAATCTAAAAGTATCACTTCTGTCTCCCTGCCTAACCATTGGCTGTGTGTGTCTTTATTACCAATCAAAGCCAGCTGGGACCAGGAACACTCAGAGTCTGAAAGTGCAGCATTTTGGAGTCAAATTAACACAAAGCATCCAATCCATCATATTTGTCAATTAGATAAAATACTCTACCATATATCCTAACTTAAAAAGCTTATGATTTTATATATTAATAATGTTCTGATTTTTAGCTTTAATTACCATCTGAAAACCATCCTTTTATAACTATAACATCTCAATGCTAAACAACTTGAGTTTGATTATGAGACTATAATTAGTCTTCAACCCTGTCAGAAATCTGAGAATGAATTTTTACCTGAGTACATAGGAAGCACAAAAACATAAACAACACTTAAACAAATTCTAGAAACAGCTGACTAGTTGGAAGGTTCTCTATTACTCAAAATGTCAGAGCATCTGAAATCAGCCTTCAGGCCCAGAACCATCTGATATACCTTACAATGAAGTAGGAACTATGAAGGACTAGTTTACTCTCTATTGGCAGAGCTAAACTGTCGACCATCTGTCACTGTGTGTCCTTTCCTGGACAGTATTTTTATCTGTAGATGAATATGGCAATTTTTGTTCAGGGGCTCTCTTGCCATAACTGGAGCAACTCCATATGGAGGTTTTGATGCTCAATTTCTTCCTTAAACCAAGAAGGGGATACTGTCAGAAGCAGAAACGTCTCTAGTTAAATGATGTTTAATAATTAATTAATATTAAATGTCATATTCTGTGGATTTCTGATGTTTTTGAAGACTATTTATAGGAGATGTATCTGAATTGTTAAACTTTGACTACTCTTAACTATTTCTATTTGAATATTGTAGAAAGCACCATAATATAATTAGATCAGAATCTGATATAACCATGAGTTTGCTATCTGGCCCTTAACTTGTGTTATTTAATCATCCTAAGCAGTTTGTAATAGAGGTTATTAGAAGGATTGGGCCTAAGCCTTGTATTCTTCTTTTTGTTTTGTTTGTGTTTTGTTTTGATTATTTTTGATACTTTATTTACATTTCCAATGTTTCCCCTTTTCTAGGTCTCCTCTATGGGGGAATTCCACCTCCCACCCACCCGCCCACCCATTCCCATATTCCCACCTTGACATTCCCCTTTACTGGGGCCTCTAACGCCCTCAGGCCCAATGGCCTCTCCTCTCTCCCTGATGGCCTTGTTGGCCATCATATGTGGTCTGAACCATGGGTCCATAGATGTGTATTCTTTGGTTGGTGGTCCAAACTCCAAGACGACCGGGGGGGGGGGGGTGTCAGGACTGTTGACACTGTTGCTCCCTCCATGGGGCTACAAAATCCCTCAGCTCCTCCAGACCTTTCTCCAACTCCTCCATCTGGGACCTCACTCTCAGTCCAGTGGTTACTGTAAAGTGAAACTTGGGCATTCTGAACTTTTGGGCTAATATCTGCTTATCAGTGAGTATATACCCTATTCGTTCTTTTGTGACTGAGTTACCTCGCTCAGGATGATATTTCCAAGTTCCATCCATTTGCCTGCAAATTTCATTAAGTCATTGTTTTTAATAGCTGAGTGGTACTCCATTGTGTAGATGTACCACATTTTCTGTATCCATTCCTCTGATGAGGGACATCTGGGTTGTTTCCGCTTCTGGCTATTATAAACATCTAAGCCTTGTATTCTTATAGGTGTTGCATAGGCACAATGCCTATCTAAGAGTAATAATATTAATTTTAAGTTCTGTATCAATATAAGAAACGTATATCAGTGAAAATCTAAAATCTGTATCAATCTATAAATTCTGTACCAATGTAAAAATTATAACTAATTTGCTTCAATTATAAAGATTTCTACCATTGTAAAATTGTGACTAAATAATGTTTTGTTTAAGAATAAATTAATAATCTATCCCATCTATTTCCTTCATGTTAAAAATTATAACTGTACCGGCTGGTTTTGTGTGTCAACTTGACACAAGCTGGAGTTATCACAGAGAAAGGAATTTCAGCTGAGAAAATGCCTCCATGAGATCCAGCTGTAAAGCATTTTCTCAGTTAGTGATCATGGGTGTAGGGCCCCTTGTGGCTGGTACAATCCCTGGGCTGGTAGTCTTGGGTTCTATAAGAAAGCAAGCTGAGCAAGCCAGGGGAAGCAAGCTAGTAAGTAACATCCCTCCATGGCCTCTGCATCAGCTCTTTCTTCCTGATCTTCTTGAGTTCCAGTCCTGACTTCCTTTGGTGATGATTAGCAATGTGGAAATGTAAGCTGAATAAATCCCTCCCTCCCCAGCTTGCTTCTTGGTCATGATGTTTGTGCAGGAAGAGAAACCCTGACTAAGACAATGACCATTTCCAAATTATCCCTTAAAATGACAACCTATCTATAATTTATAAAATAACCATAATCAGACATCCAAACACAAGGGATTGAGATGGTGACTCTTCACAGCTTCTTCCTGCTGAATAGAGGCAATGAAAAATTCTTTAAAGAAGTGGGGAGGGGTAGGAAAATTAGAAAATTGGGTTAGATACAAGAAAGCTAGCTTTAGCATCTGTTATTCAGTCTTTGTATGTCCAGAAGGTGCAGGACTTGACTGAAATTCTGACTGGATCCACCTCAAAGGTTAGGTGAAGTGAGGTCATCTGGAATCACCAGCTATTCCTGAAGCTGTTTTGGAAGCAATTCTCTGGAACAGCAAGTCACTTCAGCATCCCTGAGGATGAGGATGAATCTTGCCAAAGCTCTATATTCTGTAATATATGAATCTCATAATCACAATTTTAGTACTATTAAGATATTCATATGGATTATACAAGGTGCACAGTTCAGTTAAAGATGAATTTTTTTCTCCTTGTTTGGGCAGGTAAAAGACAACTGTCTTTTGTATCAATAACCAATTTGATCAATAACTAATTGTAAGAAATCTTCATTCATGCTGTATGAAGGATGGCATGATGAATCTTAAGGATTCCACAGCCAGAAAGATTTATTGTCTAAATTTAGCTGAATTTTGGCTAGAGATATTTTTATGTCTAAGCAGTTACTGGGATGTTCCCATGTCGAGGAATCAGTGGATCAAGTTACCTGTCCTGTTTGATTTTCTTGAATTTTTCTTCTTTGTAACCAAGATCTTCAGGGGGTCTCCCCTGTAATATCTGATTCATATTATTCTGGAAGGGGTCCAAAACATTTTCTCCTGTTCTGTCAACACAAATACAGGGCCTCTCTCCCAAAATAGCATATTCTTGGTCTAGTAACTATAAATCATCAAAGATATAGATGGAATTAATTTTGTAGCTTGACCTCTCTCCCAAAGAAATTTTAATATCATAAATACCACCAAACTTATAACTAACTTCATTTTGATAATTAAAACAATGCAAAGCAATTAAGACAATCTAAACACATATTATCTGTTGGGATAGTGCTCCTCTACCATCTCCTGTTTTGTTCTTACAGAGTTAGCTTTTAATAGTGAGATCAAGGCACAAGTATCTGCTGTTTGAGCTAGATTAAGCTCACTATCCCCTGCTTTTTGGTCTACAATTTAAGGTCAAAAGCCTCAAAGTATTTATTCATCTATGTATTTAACTTTAATTAAATTCCCTTCTACTTACTTACCTATTTCCAGGCATTATTTTTATCATACCAGGCTGAGTAATCCCAGAAATCCCATGTAGGCCATGTTCGAAGATCCCAAGAGCTGCCCAGGCACAGACTTTTTAAACTTTCTTTTAATTCATTTTTCTCATTCCTTCTATTCTCCCTCCTTACCTTTATTTCTTACATTTGAGATAAAAGGCCTGGATTTCTTTATTTCATGCATACTTAAACATTTAAACAATTACCATTAAAAGCCCTTCTATCCTTAAAAACAATTCAATCAAATGCTATTTATCTATATACTTTGATTGTTTGCTTGTAGGAAGTAGGCAATCTCTACCATCTGACTCTCCTCTCCTCCATCTCTCTCTCTCTCTTCTCTCTCTCTCTCTCTCTCTCTCTCTCTCTCTCTCTGTCCTTCAGAACAGCCTGTCTCTGCACAGAAGGCACTCCCAGCACCTCTGAGCTTAAGTTTTCTGAGGCAGTTAGAAATCTTTTAGAAGAGCCTGTGGTAAATCTCCACTGGTGGCTGTATTCCTTTGTCTTAGTTTTGTGGCTTGTACTGGAACCACAGGACTTGGCTCAGCTCACTGAGAAACCAGTTCTCCCCTCCTACTAATCTTACATCTGGGTGCATGTGTATTCCATTTGGGAATCTCCAATTAATTTTTAAAAGTGAGTTCTTGCCTACCATGTAGCATGCCATCTGTAACAGTGAAGAGTTAATTCACTTTAAGCTCCCTTCTAGTGGATGAACGAGCCTCTAGCTATCCACCAGAGTTCTCTGGATTCATGAATGAAAGACACACACACACACACACACACACACACACACAGGCTTAAATTTTAATATGCCTAACTAACTCAATAGTTGGGCACTTCTAAACCTCTCTACAACTAGCACACACTTCCAGTATTCCTGAATTAATATCTAACTCTATTTTATCTGTGCTGCCACAGACCCAATCAGGGGAGTGGCCCCTGTGGCCAATTACCCTGATTCTTACATGTCGGCAGGCCTTTTAGTCTGATCTTTCTGCTTCCTCATCATGGCAATTCTTCTGTTATTCTTCTTCTCCCTTGGTCCCTTGCCCATGCAATCTAAAAGTTCTGCCTCTGTCTCCCTGCCCAACCATTGACTGTATGGCAATTCTTTATTACCAGTCAAAGCCAGCTAGTGGCAGGGACACTCATTGTTCAGAGTACTCAGGTTCAATTCCTAGCACCCACATGGAAGCTCACAATTATTTGTAACTCCAGTTTCAGGGGTTCTGGAACCCTCCCATAGACTTACACGCAGGTAAAATGTTAGTGCACATAAAAGTAAATCATCTTTAAAAAAATTGATTTATCCTAAAATTTCTTTCTAATACGTAGCAGCTCCTTATAGCATCATCTTAGCTTTGCTGTATAGCACACTCTAGCAATTAATTGGATTTTACCTTGTTGATACAAGGTAATTGAAATTCTTTAGTGGAATGAAGTAGATAATCAAAATTAAATTAATATTCTAAAAGGAGAAGCTTGTGTGTGTGTGTGTGTGTGTGTGTGTGTGTGTGTGTGTGTGTGTGTGTGTGTGTGTTTGGTTGGTTAGTTGGATTTTTATTCCTAGTTTGTTTCTTTTTAGAAGCTATGATGGACATTTTTTCCACACATTATCAACATCTTCACATGGACCAGAGTGAGCCTTAACCATGTCTCTGATTCAAATATTTTAAGTCCTTCTGGTGGCAAGAAGTGCAGTTCAAAATTTCAACAAGTATGCTACATCTCTCTCAGTACTTAATGAAGACGAAACTATTTTCTCTATTTGTGATGGCATCTTGGCTTCATCTCAGTACTTAATGAGAACTAAACAATCTTCTGTATTTGTGAAGGCATCTTGGCTCCAAAGGATTTTCTCTCTTGAAACTTTTTATCTATCCTTATTGTCACCATTGTGATCTTTGTTGGCTCAGTGTTGGCCATTGTCATAATTCTTCCTTAGAGTCTAACACTGGGCAGAAGAGTTCCACATGAATTCTTCCATTTAAACTTTACAAAAACATATTTTAAAATGTCTACTGATTCAGATTTTTGTGATGGATAAGGACCTTTCCCATACTAATGCACTTGGCCCATGAATTACTGTCAGAAAAACAGTGTCACCACAAGTCAACCAGAAACAATAGTTCATTGACTCAAACTTCTCATCTGATGAAGACTCAAGACACAGAGAAAAGATTGAGCAAAAGTAAAGAAAACTGAAACTCCAGAGATTGGGAGAAACTCATAGAGCTGTGTTACAGGGGGATTTTTATAGGACTTTTGGCAGATAGTGAATAAAAGCTCATGTGAATTCTATGCTTAACTCTTTGGACCAAATTTGGGCTCAACCAAGTTGGAGAGGAGACTCACATGGTCTGTGCCTGTTCTATGGCCCAAGCTAGGAGTTGATCAGGTTCTAATTATTGAACTAAAAGTGGCCATCTATCATAGTAGCCTTGCTCATTATCTTACGAGATCATGGATAGTTCGATTTGCTAGCTGTTAGTCTTGGGTACGTCTCTAGCCCTTGACCTCTATGGACTCCACTAGCCACTGACCTTAGTTGGCTCTGACTGCTGTTAATAAAACCATGATATCTTTGTTCACATGATTACAAGACAAGTTTATAGTTGATCATGGATCTTTTTCCTTATTGCCTACAGGGAGCTGACTTTTATCATAGCTGCCCAGATGCAGCTGTAGTTTTTCTTGGTTACTTCATTTTTAGTTCCTGGTCTATGGGAGTAGTGCAGATGGCCTTCTTCCAGAAACAGGTGGAGAATTTCTACAAGCCACCCTTATCTGCAATTTAGTAACTGCAATTAGTTGCATTAGATAAGGGAAGATGAAAAAACCAAACCAAACCAAACCAAACAAAATCTCCTTGTGTGTGTTAAGGAAGTGGCCAGGAGCCTCCTGAGAGTTAGGTAGATGCTGTAGAGACTGTTTTGTTTATGCCACAGTTTGGTGTTTCTTAGTGGTCAGTTTGGTCATCTTACACATAGCTGCAAGCCCTCTTATTTACCTTCCTTTGTGTTCCTGATCTTGCTGGTTTAACTCTAAAATTCATTTAAGTTTAATGTTCAAATTTACTGCAACACTATTAGCTTTTAAAATTTATAGCTGAAGAACCCAAATTCAAAGATCACACCATCTTCCAAGATAGCAGACAAATAAATGGCATAAATTTAAGACATTCTGACATCTTAAAATCTATGTTTGTGCTGGTTAATTTTTGATGACTTTACACAAACCTAGACATACACAGGAAAAGGCATTCTCAGTTGAGGAACTGACTCTATCACATTGTCTCATGGGTGTGCCATGGGGTATTTTCTTGTAACTGTGAGCATTCCATCCAGCTACATTTTTCCCCAAGATAATGACTCTGAGACTTGTTATATATGAATAAATGCCTAAGCCAAAACCTATGGCTCTGTTCCCTAACTAGCTTATATTTCAGTTACCCCATTTATTTTATTCTTAGTCCAGCCACTTGATTAGTTATCTTGTCTCAGTTTCCAGCAACCATCTCCTTCAGCATTTGTGGAGAATCTCCTCTTCCCGTGCCTATCTCTATCCCATAAATCTCTCCGTACCTTAATTACCACCTGCCTATTTTCTGCCTAACAAGTAATGGTTCCAAGATTCTCTCTACATTTGGTTGCTAATTAATGTCTGAGAGCCCAGACCACTGTAGGTGATACCCACTCTGTGAAGGTAGGTCTAAGCTATATCATAACATATATGTTTAAACATGTGTGTCAAAGCAAATCTGTGAGTAGTATTATTTTCATGGTGGTTTTTGATTCTTTTCCTGCCTTCAGGTTCCTTCCTAGAGTTCCTACCCTGGCTTCCCTCTATGATGGGCTGTAAAACAAACAAACAAACAAATAAACAAACAAAACCAACAACAACAAAATATTTTCTTCCAAATTCTCTTTGTTCAGTGTTTTATCACCATGTGCTAGTTGGTGTGAGAATGCTCTTCATAGGCTCATATATTTGAATGCTTGGTTCACAGTTGATGGAACTGTTTGAGAAAGAGTAGGAGGTGTGGCCTTGTTGGGGGAAGTTTGTCAGTGGGATGAAATTTGGTGTTACAAAATGCATACCATTACCAGTCTTGTTCTCTCTGCCTTCTGCTGTGGATCAGCATGTAAGCTGATAACTTCTATTCCAGCACCTTGACTGCCTGCCGCCTGCTACCTTGCTTCCCTCTATGATGATCATTGACCAACTCTCTGAAAGTGAAAACAAGCTCCTAGCTAAATGCTTTCTTGTATAAATTGCCTTGGTCTTGATGTCTCGTCACAGCAATAAAACATAAGCTTTGTGGTAAGTGAGAAACCAAACAAGGACATCTATTCATTTTTAGGATATAATTCGTCTCAAATGACGAAAGCTTGGGGGTGACTTTATTTATATTAAAATACATCTCAAATTTTAAAAATTCTTACTTTGAACAACTTGGTGTTGGTTAATGAAGTTAAAACCCGGAAGTGTCAGTAGAAAAGAAAGACTCATGAAGTGCATTTGGTGTTTGGTGTTAGGACTCTAGTTTCTTCTGTTTGCATTGTACTAAAGAGACAGCTATGAAAACATTCTGGCCTTTCTTATTATATTTTCCATAAATACAGGGTTTTTCTCAGTCCTTCAACTTTGGAATCAAAAACGAAAAAAAAAAATGTTATTTTAGGCCCAGAAGCAAAAACTTTGAATTTAACGGACTAAATAAATAAAAATGTGTTGTTCTAAGTACTCCAAATTTACATAGCCCCAATAAATGTTTTCAGTTCCCAGAGTCCATGGTGGTTTTTATTAAAAAACTTCAAACCTTGTATTTAAGTCAAAAATCCTTTACCATGATAACACCCTTAGTGCCAGATTCTGAAAACACAAACTTGTCAAATGTCAACACTCTTTGGAGAGGGGTCAAATTAACATTTCCTCGTGGATATTTGTGCTGGAGTTTCCAGTTACTAGCCCTGGCACTAAAAGAAAACAAAGCCCTGTTTTGTCTTTTCCTTTATATCTAGTTAAGGAGGAACTTAACTCTGCAAATCTCAGGGGACAGTGATATTACTCAATGGCAAGGAGGAAAGTAAAAGAGAGACCAAAACATTCCATTTTGAAGGGATTTGATACCCCTTTATACTAATTCCTCTTGTAGGGTATAAAATTATGGAAATCTTATTTTACTTTATTAGAGTTGTTATAAAAGTCATAGACTTTTTTTAAAGAGCACACATTTATTTTTCAGTTCCTGAAGGAAGGAAGCTCAATTTCAAGGCATGGACACATTCCATGACTGGTGAAAGCATGCTCTGTACTGGTACCTAATTTTTGCATCATTATTTTGTTGGGGAGATGAATAACCTCAATCAGGCCTCTTTTGTAAGGATTCTTATATAATTAATGAAAATAGAACCTTTATCACTTAGCAAAGTATCAAAAAACCTCACATCTTAACACTTCCATATTGAAACCATCATTATTTTCAAAAGCAAGAATTTTAGAGAGTAGGATAAAATATTGGGTCTGTAGAAATTATACAAAAAGAGATTAGTTGAAACATGTTTTATAAGATTTCATGTTTTCCTTCAGAATTTATTAAGCACCTGTCCTGTATAAAGCAGTATAGTAGAGGAAAAGATGACTTGTTAATGAAATTACTTGGTTATCCTTCCCACCACTGGGCCAACTTTTATGTCAAGTGAATATTGCCCAGGTATTAATGGTAACTAAAATTTATTTGATTATAGTAGTCATTCAATTATGTTGATTAAAGGCTTTTATTTCGGAGCAATTTGTTATGTCCTGAGATGCCTGTCCCTGTCTCAGTCATAAGCAACCTGAAGACTGAGATTTAAACAGAAAATGTATGTATTAAAATTACTCAAGCCATATTCTAATTCAGATATAAAATATTCTCAAGGAATCTCATCTGTTAAATGTTATATCCTAGTTGGTATCATACTCGAGCAATGACTGAATCATGCGGGTACTATTGCTGAACGGATTTTTGGAAGATAGCATGTGGTTGTAGGAAATGTATTACACAGCCATGTCTTTGAATGCCTTATCTTGTCCATAGATATTC
Organism: Uromys caudimaculatus; assembly: GCA_028551405.1. Taxonomy (NCBI): domain Eukaryota; kingdom Metazoa; phylum Chordata; class Mammalia; order Rodentia; family Muridae; genus Uromys; species Uromys caudimaculatus. Next base: position 43,953,585 of record CM052704.1, on the reverse strand, counting down.
CTCTCTTACACAGTCAACTTCCTTTGTGAGGTGAATAACATTTCTTTGCCACACTCTTTGTCATGACATTTCTTACTTCAGTCCTAATCAAGTTAATCTTCAACTTACAAAACCTAGAATCTCATGGGAAATGGACCTGTGAACATGTTATAGGGATTATATTGATTAGGGTATCAAGTTGGAGGGTCTGCCTTTTCTTATTCTTGGTGTTTACTGCTCTAAGGGCAGTGGGACCTAGGAAAACAGATCCTAAAGATGAAACAGACTAAAGTCCTATGTAATAGCCAAATTTATTCAGAGCACCATACAATTTATACTCTGAGAATTAAAAAGAATCACATGAGTAAAGTTCTCATGAGTTCAAGCTGCCTACCATCATAAGAACAAGCTAAACATGGCAAAAAAAAGTGTTTTTCATAGAAGGATAATTGAATAAAAGAAAGCAATAATGAGGAATATGGAGTAAATGCACTCCTATCCACTACGCCTGGGAGGAGAACTAAAACATAGTCTAAGAACAATTCTATGCTTTGATGAAAAATGTCACAGGACTTTTTAAAAATAGCTTTCTCACGAGCACACAGATTTCTCATATGGCTCCATTCTTGGAACATGTTCTGGCATCTTGATAGTTCCATTCCCTCAGTAGGAAATCCTGCAACAGAAGAAAATATGAGCTTAAAAGTACCATGTATGCATTTATCCATTTCTTCTTCTTTTTTACCGTAGAAAAGTTTACTATGACATCATGAGATAAATTGTTCCCCTTTTAAGTTGTATTTTGTTATAGTAAAAACAAAAACAAACCAGGAATGGGGTTGTTGTTGTAATTATCTTTATGATATAGCTCAGAAGCCTTCTGATTGTCTTATAGGAAGAGTTTCAGTAGGTTTGAGGATGTAGGCTCTATAAGTGGTTAATGAGATGTAGTGTTTGCCCTGTGCCTTTCCAACACCTACCTTGTTTACTGTTTGCTTTTCTTTATTTTTTATTTTTAAGGGAAGTCACAGCCCAAGTGTCAGAGACTTAAACTTGAACTTTTAAAAATTCTGAGATTGAAAAAACTTTTGGTGATGGATTTATATGCATTTTGAAATGGCGAAGAAAGGTTGGGGGCTAGAGCTGGAATGTGATGGTTTAGATATGAAGTATTTCCTAGAACAGTATATTTATTGAGATCTGATCATGTTATTAATGGTGACTAGTTTATAAAGGCAGTGATTTTATCAATAGATTAATTCATGAGTAGATGCATGGATGAATGCGATATTAGATGAGACCTAGAAGTAGGTCACTAGTCTTGCTTTGAATGCTATAACTTGCTGGTCTACATGTCTGCCTTGCTGCTATGGTGCCCAAGTGCTGCCAGTAAGCCCCTCAATGGAGGCAGAACACAGTTGGTAATAGAAGTCCCAGTTCATGTTTCCCTGGGTGACAAACAGCAGAGTCTGATGCAGATGCTATGGTTCTCAGTCTCCTGTGTACCCATGCACTGCTGGCATACTACCACTGAGAGTTGGCAGCAGGGACCCATGGATCCACACAGGAAGGGGGAAGGCTGAGCCCAGGATTGGGGAGGTGGGAGGGGTAGAGAAGGCCTTCTCCAGGAGATTCAGGTGCAGCTCTTTATAACTAAGGCTTCCCTTGCAGTGATCCTTGATGAAGAAGACAGTCCTTGTTTGTCCAAACTGTTTTATTAGATGGTGAATGTGAATATATATACCTTACTCAGAGTGAACAAGGGATTAAATACCTTTTTCGGGAAGGAATGCCTAGGAAGGGAAGCTCATTGGGTGAACACTTGGGGCCGATCTAGGTACTTCATTAGCATGGAGAACTCCAGGTTTTTCTGCTGTGACTGATTGTCATGGTCCTCTCACTGAGCTGTCATGGTTACATGATCCAGATCAGGTAGTTTGGCAGGGATCTGGCTTCATGCCTGCCATTCTCAATTTTGAGATTTCTTGGGATTTGAGGATGCTCAACCTTACCATTCTTTGTCTATGGCACAGTCCTCTTGCCCTACAATAACCTTCTTTCTTGGTTACTACTTCTGGCTACCATGATATACTCAGTTTTCTTCTGTCAAGACATTGTACCATGATGTTTCAGCCTTGCCTAAGGACTACAAATGACCTGGTTGATCATGGACTGAACCGGGCCAGCTCTTGGAAACAAAAGGTGATAGTGTAGAGCCGGGAAAATACAGGAACTAGGTAAAGTCTCTCTACACTTAAAATTAAATGCATCTACTACTTTTATGTCTTTGTATTCTGAGTTGAGTCAAAGTCCTCTAAGATAAAAGTCACTTGACCTAATTGATCACAGGCCTACCATTCTGCTAGCAGCACTGGACTGATGAAGCCATAAAACTTCATGAATCATTAGAAATTCATGTAAATAACAGCAAATGTGTTTATCAAAAGGGGGAAAAACCATAGGTGACTTAGTTGCTTTGCTATTGCTGTTTTAGAACACCAAGACCAAGCGAACTCATACAAGAATATGTTTAATTGGCTTTTTAAAGCTTAGTATAGTTTCTGAGAGTTAGCATCTCTGATGGTGGAGCAAAGACATGGAAGCAGGATCAGCTGAGAGCTCACATCTAGATCCACAAACAACAGGGAAGAGAGTACACTGGGAATGTCACCAGCCTTTCTGAAACCTCAAAGCCTACCTCCAGTGACTCGCCTCCTCTAAGAAAGCCACACCTACGAATCCGCCTTAAAAAGGATTCCCAACTGGGAAACAAGTACTCGTATACATGTACTTATAGGGTTCATTCTAACTCAAACCACCACACCCTGTGGTTGATAGTTAATAATTGAATATAATGATGTATTTCTTGTCTTCTTGTTTAGCATTAACACAGCATATCAGCAATGGGTGATGAACATTTATCTCCAGGTTTCTCTGGAATGACGGCCAGAGACAAATGAGGAACTGGGAGAAAGTTAACCTTTTTCAAGGCAGCATCAATTTAGAATCCTTTTCAAATTCCACATTTAGACATGGAGGGGTTTTGTGTACAGTTGCAACATACAACATCTATATACATTTGTCCCATTTTTTTATTGAAGTGCTCACTGTAAATATACTTTCCAGGGTTCAGGATGGTTATCTGTTTTTGAACTTTGTGAATGGGTTTGTCAGTAATAGCTGGTCAATCTAAAAATGTCAAGACTTGTGTAGCCCACTCTTGCAGTTAAGAAGGGGGATGTAGCATTCTTTTGATTGTGTATTACAGTACAGTACACTTCTGACTAAGTGGCTGTGGGGGATGTGGAAATAAACCTGATGGAGGAACAAGTGGGACAAAAAGAGAAGTGCTATAGGCTTCTGCCACTCCTGGAAGAGTCCTGATCTATATGGTGTACGAACTGAGATGCTCCTGGCACATCAGTGAGATAACACAAAGTACCCAAAGCTAGGGCAGTGGCTGCTTCCCCTGTCTTCACAGAAATCTCCCTGGGTGGTCGGCCCCTCCACTACAGGCTCCTGAGGAGGTGAGTCAGAGTCAGCTAACTAACACATGCTGTGCCACGACTTGCCCTTGAATACATAAACATACGCCACTTTCCTGAAATATAAGTATATAAGCTTGTGTAGTAAACAATAAAGTTAGATCTGCACACCGACAGTGGTCTCTGGAGTCTGAATCCTGGGAATCTTTGTGGGCACTGCCTCAACGTTTCCTCCACTTCCCAACCCCTGTTCCCTCAAGTGGCATGCTACTAAGTCATTGGAACCATAGACATATCAAATTCTGCATAATGGGACTCCAATTTTTTATGATTCATTGAATTTTTTCTTATTTCAGACTCAAAATACATCAAAATACATTTTTAACTTTGTCCTCCACAGAGCAGAAGTTTTAAATTTTAAAGAAGTTCAGTTTATCAACAATCCCTTGATTGGATGTTTGTTTGAGCATTATATTTTAAAAGACACTGACTGCTTTTGACAAGACTTCCAGCTATAGCTACTCTTCTTGCCTAAGAAAGGTCAAAGTTACTGCTTTAGAGTTAAAAGTGTCTTCAATATCTTTGAGTATTTTTTTTGCATATGAGTTTTTATTGCAAATTAAAAAACTGAAGTTGACCTCATTTTGTGTCATGCTTACATCATGAGTATTGATAGCAGGATGAATATCTTGCCTATAGTTACACTGTAATTTGTGTACTAAAAAGCTGAGGAAGAAATTCAATTTTCTTACATAAATCAAGATATTGTCTAAGATTTCCTTGTTGATCTAAGCAGGTTAGGTGAGCTAATACTGTCAGTTCAAATTTAAGAAATTACCTGAACCTTGATTTGTGCAGTTTTATATTGGTATTAACTTTTACATTTCTATATTTATCTAAATAGGCTGCCCTATCAGTTAGTAGACTATTAAAACTGGTATTGTAACTTTATAATAGTGCTTAATTAATTAATAGTCAATTTAATACATGTTTATACTGCAGAGTTGTTACTTTTTTGGGACAAACCAAAGGTCTATTTCTGGGGGGTTATTGCTACCTTCTTCATCAGCATTGGATGAAAGAGCTTTTACACATTGGCAGTAAATAAAAACAAACCAATTTAGTTTAGAACTAACTTCAAACCTTACTTTATTTTTAAAGTCTTATGTTTTTTTGTTTTGTGATTTTGTTTTGTTTTTTTTTTCAGATTATAATGTAATCATATCATTTCTCTGTCTCTTTCCTCCCTCAAAACTCTGCCACATACCCTTTGTTGCTCTCTTTCCAATCCATTTTTTTGGATAAATTGTGTGTGTGTGTGTGTGTGTGTGTGTGTGTGTGTTGTGTATAAAATTTGATATATATATCAACAATTTATATATATATATATATATATATATATATATATATATATATATATATATATATATATATATATATATATGTAACTGCTCATTGCAAGAGAGACCATTATAAAAAACCAACAACCAATCAAATTGCAGAGTTCTGGAACCTGGTTGAGTATACATCCATAATGCAACTCCTACTCCTAAAGCTCAGGGAATATTACAGAACTTGGGGAGGAAGGATTGAAAGGTTCAGAGAATTAGAAAGTTTGTTGTGATATTATGTCTCCTAGAAATCTCAGAAGCTACATTCACAAACTCCCTCCAAACATGACTGCCTAAACAAAAGCTGAACAACAATAGGCACACTAAGGTGGATGGGGTGACAGGAAACCCAGGAGGCCTTAACGCTACAACAAAAAAGGACAGACAACTAAGGAGTGTGGGAGCAGGAGAAACAGTCTTCCCAAGGAAGAACATACCAATTGGTTATCCAAAACCCAGTGATCAACCCTGAATATGTAAACTTATTTTTAAAAAGGCAATGACATACCTGAGGCCATTTGATTTTCTTGGTTATCCTCTAGGCCTATCAATGATTCGAATTTCATTTTTAGGCCTGATGAATTTTTAATTAGATTTTGTGTCAATTATATGTGTCTAGACTTATTTTGTGAATATTCATTTGTGGCCACACCATTTATGCAAAGGCTTGGCATTGTGTTGCTTTTGTCAACAATCAATTGACTTTACTTATGTGGGTCCGTTTCTGAGCTGTCTATTATATTCTACAGATCTATTTTCTATTCTTTCACAAATACTACATTGCTTCAATTTCTGAACTATATTATAAGTCTTAAAAGCAGGTAATATTGTTTACCAACTTATTCAATATTATCTTTGTCATTCTGGTTCATTTGCCTGTTCCTATAAACTTTAAAATATGTTTGACAATATCCACAAAATATCTTGTTAAAATTTTGGTTTGATTTGTATTGAATCTGCAGACCTAGTTGATAAGGATTAATATGAAAATATTGAGATTTTTCTACTTATAAACACTGTCATATTTGTGCAGTTACTAAGTTCTTCCTCTATATAATTTGTCAGTCTTGAGGTTTCCCTCATATAATTCTTGCACATATTTTATTAGATTGATAAGAAAGTATTTCATTTTGGGTATGAAAATAAATGCTATTGGATTTTTAATTTCAAATTTTTCATACTTGTTTCTGTTCCCTATAAAAACTGTTTATGTTTCTTCTGGTTCTTCTCCCTCTCCTTTCCCAGATCCAATCCCTCAGATTCATCCACAGCTCCACTGCAGAAAACCTGGCCTCCTGCTCCCATCTCCTTTGGGTCTGACAGACCTTCCCCTTCTAAACATGTAGATCTTCTTTCTCTCTAGTGTCATCGGCCACAGGCCCATAATGGCGAAGGGAGCAGAGCCAATGAACACAGTTTTGGATGGGCCTGTGAGTATGCATGGAAATGACATCATTCCAGGATCAACTTCCGGGAGACAGAACAACTTTATTGAGGGTAAATCAAGAGTTATATAGGTTTGCGGAAGTGGATAGGAATATCTAGGGTGGGCAAATAAGTCATTGGCTGATGCTCAAGTTACTGAGATACCTCATTGGCATGGGTGGCATTCCAGAAATTTCAGGTGCTTGCTTAATGGTTTCTCCTCAGGAGAAAGGAAGTTGAACCTGTAATCTACAAGGCTACATGACATTCCGCAGGTAGAGGGTATATATGTTTCAAGCTCTTTAGTTAAGATCAGAAAAAGAGAAGGCCTAGTGAAAAAGGGATTCCACCATTTTGCACTGATCAGGGCTTTCTGGTGATGTCAGACTTCGACGTTAGTTAGCAGAGCAACATAACCACACTCCCCCAACTCACTGCTTTTTCCTAACCCCCAACAGCAGCCAACATTCTGTGTTAACCCAAGGGCCATTTCTGCCAGGGCAACAACAGACAGCAGATCCACACTTCCTTCCTTGTCTTCAGGTCCAACTCTCCCAGTCATATCCCCAGATCTGTATCAGAAAACCTGCTTAAATCTCCCTTTTGTCTCTGTCACTATCCCCAATGTATCACAAAGATCTTCTCTACCAATATAATTTCCTGAAAGGCATCTCATTATTCCAGCCCCCAATTTCATTATTCCAGCAAGCATTTTCTGTGAACACACCAGCTGTTCAGGCTGGTTTTGTGTGTCAATTTGGCACAAGCTGGAGTTATCACAGAGAAAGGAGCTTCCCTTGAGGAAATGCCTTCATAAGATCCAGCTGTAAGAAATTTTCTCAATTAGTGATCAAGTGGGGAGGGACCAGTACATTGTGAATGGTATCATCCTTAGGCTGGTGGTCTTGGTTCTATAAGAAAGCAGGCTGAGCAAGCCAGGGGAATCAATCCAGTAAGCCACACCCCTCCATGGCCTCTGCATCAGTTCTGCCTCCAAGTTCCTGCCCTGTGTGAGTTCCCCTCCTGACTTCCTTTGGTGAGGAACAGCAGTGTAAGGTATAAGCTGAATAAACCCTTTCCTCCCCAACTTGTTTCTTTGTCATGATGTTTTGTGCAGGAATAGAAACCCTGACTAAGATACCAGCAAAGTAGACCAGGGAAACTGGTGAGCTAACTGAAAACCTTCATCACTCCCTCCTCTCCTGCAAATCTAATCCCTGAGTCTCATCCCTATCTCTGCAACAGAACACCTGCAGCAGCCTTCCTCACAAATCTGGCCACATGTCCTATGGATCCCACAGGCCTTCCCCTCTACAACTTGATACATTATCCCAGTCACCAATTCTATCAGTCACTCCATGCTTACTCACAGACTACTCATATCAAGACAGCAGGAGGATATTTTCCTGTTTCTTTCCGTTTCTCTAGATCCAACACCCCAATCTCATCTCCAGCACTAAAGCAGACTCTCTGGGGTAACATGCTTTCATAGCCCCCCCCCCTCCATCTAAGGAGATGATGTATGCACATCCTGGATGAACAGACTGCTCTCCTCACTCCTGTGACCACCTTCAGATCCTTAGCCTATCCACAGTCTTTAAGTGTCAGCTCTCAATACCTAGAAACACACCTCCAGTGGCCATAACTATCAAGCCCAAAGAAAATTTTCTATCAGGGAAATTTTCACACACTCTGAAAATCAAGAGAGAAAACAGAAAGTAAGAAATAAAACACCCATCCAGTCAAGAAATCAGCACCTAGACTTATAATCATTCCAATTCCAAATGGATCAAAGACCTTGACATAAAACTGGGTACACTGAATTTGATATAAAAGAAAATAGGGAATAGTCTTGAATTCATGAGCACTGGAGACAACTTCCTGGACAAAACACTAATTTTGCAGGCACAAAGATCAATAATTAATAAATGGGACCTTATGAAACTGAAAAGCTTCTGTAAAGCAAAGAACACCATTAATATGACAAAACAGCAGCCTATAGAATAAGAAAATATCTTCACCAACCCCACTTCCAACAGAGGACTAATATCCAAAATATATAAAGAACTGAAGAAACACGATATCAAAAAAATAATCTAATCAAATATGAGGTAGAGCTCTAAACAGAGACTGCTCAAAGGAGAAAAGTCAGATGGCTGAGAAACACTTAAAGAAATATGCTACATCCTTAGCCATTAGGAAAAGGAAAATCAAGACTACTTTGAGATTCCATTTTACATCTGTCAGTATGGCTAAGATCAGTAACACAAGTGACAACTCATGTTGGTGAGGCTGTAGAATAAGGGAAACACTGATCCATTGTTGGTCATGGTGCAAACTTGTCCAACCTCTATGGAAATCAATAGCTGGAAACTGGAAACAACCTAGATGCCCCTCAGGTGAAGAATGTACAAAGAAAATGTGGTGTACATTTCCCCAGTGGATTATTATTCAGTTGTTAAGACAAATGACATCGTGTAATTTGCAAGAATATAGGTGAAACTAGAAAAACTCATCCTGAGTGAGGTAACCTATATTCAGAAAAATAAATATGCTAGAAATGCAATTACATGGTCTATAGCACAATAACATATTTTTTATTGTAGGGGTCAAATCCATACAAGTTCTAGACAAGTGTTCTATCACTGAACTATATGATTAGACCTTGTATATGGGCACTGATCTTGACCTAATGTGTTAGTTAGGGTATCTATTTCTGTGATGAAACACTATGACCAAAGTAACTTGTAGTGGAAAGGCCTTATTTCTCTCACAGTTCTATTTAAAAGTTCATAATCAAAAGCCATGAGAGCAGGAACATCAAGTCAGGAGTTGTCAAAAGAGACCATGGAGGACTGTTGATTGTTGCCTTGCTCTCCATGGTCTTTTTATAGAAACCAGGACCACTATCCCTAGGATGGCACCACCAGAATGGGCACGGTTCTCAGTTGAGGCTCCTTTTTGATGACTGTAGCTTGTGTCAAGTTAACATAAAGTTAGCCAGTAAACCTAGGTATTAATATATGATGTGAGTGCTTATGTGTGTTTGTATGTGTGCACATGTATATGATTGTATCCACAGGGTTGCCTAATAAAATGTATTTCTTACAGTGGATTATAGACAAAATAATCTGAGAACCAACAAACATTGCAGAGCAGTCATCAGTGTTCAATTTAATGTTCAATGTTCAATTTATCAAAGTATTTAGCTTGTATAAAGTTAACTGAATGTCATTGAATAAAAATATGATTTTTATACTAACTTGCTTATAAAAATTATAGTGGACATAATTTCTCTGTGTTCTAAGCACTTCTAGAGTGCTACCAACTTGGGCCAGAGAATAATTCCTTGGGACAAACTTGTTATCTAGGTTTGTTTTTCCATCATTAACCTGTTCTGTTTAATTCCTTCCAACTGATAATGTGGTCTCCATTCAAAACTGTACTCAAATTCCTCTTCTGCAAAACTATGAAGAACATTATCCTAAACAGTATTTAGTTTCTATTTCATTTGATGAAAATATTTTTACATTAAAAAATCATTAAGTCTTACTTCAAAAGCCTTTATTCCACAAAACTGGAAAATCTAAATGAAGGGGACGACTTTCTAGACAGATACCACTTAGGAAAGTTAAATCAAGATCAGATAAACTATTTAAATAGTCTCATAATTCCTAAGGAAATAGAAGCAGTCATTGAAAGGTTCATAATAATAATTTTAAAAAGCCCAGGGCCAGGTGGCTTTAGTGCAGAATTCTCCTAGACTTTTGAGAAGAAATAACACCAATACTGCTCAAAATGTTCCACAAAATAGAAACAAAATGAACACTACCTAACTTTATGAAGTCACAATTACCCTGATAGCTAAACCACACAAATACTCAACAAAGAAAGATACCTTCTGACCAATTTTGCTTATGAACATTAACACAAAAACACTCAAAAAATTCTCGCAAACTGAATCCAAGACTACACCAAAAACATCATTCATCCCCATTAAGTAGGGACACAGAGAGGCAGGGATCACCAGGGATACAATATGTGAAAATCCATCAACATAATCCACTATCTAAACAAACTCAAAGAAGAAAAAAAACATGGTTATCTCATTAACTGCTGAAAAAGCCTTTGACACAATCCAATACCCTTCACGTTAAAAGTCTTGGAGAGATCAAAGATTCAAGGCACATACCTAATCAGAATTAAAAGCAATATACAGCAAGTGAATACAGCATCAAATTAAATGGGGGAGAAACTTGAAGCAATCCCACTAGAATCAGGGACAAGACAAGGCTGTCCTCTCTTTCCCTAACTATTCAATATAGTACTTGAAGTTCTAGCTAGAGCACCAAGACAACAAAAGGAGATCAAGGAGTTACAAATTGGAAAGGAAGAAGTCAAAGTATCGTATTTGAGGATGATTACAGTATACATAAGCAACGCCAAAAATTCTACCAGAGAAATCCTTCAACTGATAAACAACTTCAGCAAAGTCGCTGGATATAAAATTCATTCAAACAAATCAGTAGCCCTCCTTTATATAAATGATAAATGGGCCAAGAAAGAAATTAGGGAAACAACAGCTTTCACAATAGCCACAAATAATTTAACATATCATGAGTTAATTCTGACCAAGTCAATGATCTGTTTAACAAAAACTTCAAGGTCCTTGAGGAGAGAAATTGAAGAAGACCTCAGAAGATGGAAAGATCTCCCATGCTCATGGATTTGGTAGGATTAACATAGTGAAAATGACCATCTTACCAAAAGCATCTACAGATTCCCATCAAAATTACACCAAAATTTTTACAGAGTTTGATAATTAAATAATTACCAAATTTTGTCATTTCTGAGTTTTAAACAGAAAAAGAGTAAGAACTTAACAATAGATTGTGATGAAAAGGTTATTTATAAGAATTAGTGTAGCTTACTAATTTCAGTGGCAGTTTGCCAGTTCTGTTATGATTCAAAAGGCTAGTATTCCGAGTATTAAAATAATGTTTTGAGTTCTGACAACATGACATATGCAAGAATGAAACTTGATGCACAATGATTGAAAAATGATTCATGAAAATGAAACATGGGCAAACTGTTAGACACTATCCTTGATTCCTAAAATGGGTCTGTAATCCTGATCCAGGTTTGTATGGTTTGTTTTCCTCCATTCTTGCCAGCTATCTTTCTAAATAAATTAATAATAAACCTTAAAAGGATAAGAAGTACTTTGTTGAAATGTTGATATCTTTTTTTCCCCTCCACTTGATCATTATGGACAGTGAATCTAAGGTTAAAGATATTGAATTTCATGGCCCTGGTTTACATTCTCATCCTTGTATCTTCTCTCCATGTTTTGAGTCTGGACTTGGAGTTCCCATTAACAACAAACAGAGCTTTGCCTGGGGCTGAGAACTGAAAGGTTTGAGCAACTGGAATAGGGACTTGCTCTGCTGGGAATAGGTAAAGAAAAAGAAAGTCAGTTTTTGTTACAGAAAGCAAAAAGAGCTCCCTGGAAGTTGAAATAAAAATAAAACTTTTCCAACTGTCTATGTTGTTTGAGGTGTTAACCTAGGCATGATAAAGTTGGTGATATGACAGTTTTGACAGTTTCGACAGATTTTATTGCCTTTTAGAAATAGTGTCATTTGCAAGCGATACCATCCTATGATCTTTGTGGTCTTTTTCTGAAATGTTTTTTCTTATGAAGGGTCATAAAAATTTGTCATGGACACTTAACAAAATACTCAGTGCTTAAGAAATTCAGATTTTATGTTGGGCTGCCCCAAGAGAAAAAACATTAGTGAAAACTTCATCAAATATGACTCTTAAAGAGAAGAACAAAACCATGGAAAGAAAAAGAGAATAATTTCATATTCTTCTATGAATGTTCTATAAAACATAGAGCAGAGCTAGTTTCTAGTTGCCTTTCTACCAAAACTAACAGATGCTGGCAATAAAAGCAGAAGAATACATCATGATGGCTAACCACAAAGGTCAGTGTCCTGTTCTGCTGTTCCATAGGCTCTGCAGGAGGCACTGCATTTCCTTGTGGCAGTCAATTGCTCAGAAAGTACCGTCCTGTCAGCCTTTTCCTGGGGGAAGGTGAGAAGCCAGGAGTTCTGAAGCCCGTTCTATCACTTTGAACCAGTTGCAGTAAGTCTAGGCATGTGGGCTGTGGTATTACATTAATCCCTAGAATTCCACTTTGAGATCCGAGCTGTTATTTACCTAAAGCTGCTGAGAAAAGATGATGCGGTATGGTTTCCTGAGCTGGATTCTCTAGGCCTCTTGTTGACCTTGAAGTTGAAATGAGGTCTGGCTTCACTGCTATTCATCCTGTTTTATTGGGAATAAAGATATTCCTGAAATGTTTTCTTGGAAGGCCAATATTAAAAGTGACTCAGTAAGTGTGTGAAGATGAAGAGGGATCCTAGTCTTGTGGAAAAAGAAATTTAGAAAAATGGGGAATGCTAACTCTACAAGATCAAAACCAAACATTAATTGCAGTACTGAGGTACAGAATTAATGCTGTATTATATATATCAGGGAGAAACAAAATCAATTGCTTGTTTCTTAATGAGGAACAGCAAGGGGTGATGTGTAAGTGCAATGGTGCTTGGCGAAGAAAAGGAAATTAAAATTTCAAAGTTTAGCCCTGTTGATTCAAAAGAGAGTCTTAGAACTTTTTACATTAACAGCAGTGTTTTAAACATATGGTAAATTAGACTCAAATTGTACTGCTATAGGAGTCATGGGAAACAAACACATGACATGGGTTTTTAGCACTTATGTGATATTTTGTTAGAGTGGATGCTTGAGAGAACAAGTGATGTTTGGAATGGGTATAAATAAAAGCCAACAGATAGTGGATGGTGCTGTGTGGCATTGGTTCACCTTGTCACTCTTTACTGGTCTTTGTTGGGCTTTGCAGACACTGGTCTTCACTGATGACGCTGTGTGGCATTGGTTTCCCTTTCCTTCTTTGTCATGATCATGTCACTGATCATCCTTTGTTATGACTTTGTAGAGAGAAATGGATCAAAGCACTTCTGATGGTGTTTTTCTTCACATTCGGGCAGATTAGCAGAGCCTCTCAGTTTCTTCTGGATCAAATTGCTCTTGCTGATACATAAAAGGTGGACTGAGCTACTGCTGCTGATTTGTGTGAACTGAACTGCTGATATTCTGACAATGCAGATTGGATTTACACCAGAGAACTATTTCTAAACAGGTCCACATCCTCCTTTGCCCTGTTAATCTTTGCTTTCCACAATCTCCAGTGGGTGGTGGGCTAGAAGTATTGTAAGTATTGTTAAAGTCAGTTTTGAAAAATATAAGCCTACAAAGGGCCCTGAAACAATCCTTATCCCTGTGTAGAATGTGTCAGCCCTTGGATGCTGCAAGGTAGAGTGGTGCCCACTGGAGAAGAAGTATTTGTTTGGTAAGTCATGTTATTCCAGAAAGGAAAGAGAGGATACAAATGCCTATGTGAGCCTCAGTTTTAGACTTAGACACGGTACTCAAACATATAAACAGTTATCTAAAGAGACTTAGAAGTTGATCAGGGTAAAATGACCATGAGCTGAAGTTCTGGTAAGGGCAGAAACCCAGAAAAGAAGAAGCCAGAATCCTTGAGTAGAGGTATGGTGGTTTGAAAAAGATGGCTCAGATAGGCTTATATATTTGAATATTTAGTCACTAGGCAGTAAATTCTAGCAAGATCAGAAAGCCTAAGAGGTGTGGTCTTATTGGAGAAAGTATGGCACTGGGGATGGGCTTTGAAGTTTCAAATACACATGGCAGCACCCCTGTTCCACCTCTCTCTGCATGGAAATTATAATGTAGCTCTCAACTGCTTCTCCAGCATCATGCTTGCCATGTTTCTCAACTTGATGATAACAGAATAACCCTCTGAAACAGTAAGCAAGCCCCCAAATAAATGTGTTTACTTATTAATATCTGCCTTGGCCATGGTGTCCCTTCACAGCAATAGAATAGTGACTAAGACAAGGGGAAATATTCTGCTCAAGGAGAAGGGCCACCAGAATTTGGGTCATAGAACAAAATCCCTAAGAGAATGCCAGAATCCCAACAACAAGGCAAAGTCCAAAGGGCCCCCAGATTGCCAACAGAATATAAGGTTGCTAAGAGCAAAGGCAGCAGAGGAAAGAAGCAGTAGTAGATCAACATGACCTGAGCAGCTCTGAGGGAGTAGATGGCTTAAGAAGAGTTATTGAAAGAGCAGGTACCAGAAGAGTGAGTTCTTCAGACTAGTCCAGGATAATTTTGACTTTGGCCCTGTAACATTTTGACTTTTTACTTTTATCATTGAAGTTTTATATTTAATATTAAAGGGATATAATGGTATATTTTGAAGGAAAGAATGGTGTATTTTATAGAAACAAAGGAAGCAGATGAAGGCAACAAATGTTCCAATTCAGAATAGAAGAGTTTAAGTATAGGGACATCCAAAGTGGCTTTTCTAAGATAGAGAATCCAGGTAAACAGAGATGTCTTTGTCCATAGTCTTCTCAGATCTAAGATTAGATATTTTCTTCACTAAGGAACAACTGAGCAAGATGTTAAATAGCTTGTGAATACAAAGGATTTAAGGCACACAGAAGTACGGAGTCAATTTACTAGAGACAGTTCATTATTTGACTATTAATCCAGAGGACGGACGGACATAGGCATGATGAAATTGTCTGTAATGTTTCAAATTTAGATTCAAGTTTTTGACAAGTAAAAACAGATCTATGTCACTATGTAACTTAGTATTTAGAGAAATCTAGTTACAGGTTGTGAATATTACTTAGAAATAGGATAAAACAAAATCTTAATTTCTTTTTCTTTTTCTTTTTTCTTTTACTTTATTTACATTTTCAATGTTTCCCCCTTTCAAGGTCTCCTCTTTGGAAACCCCCTATCCCTTCTCCCTCCCCCGCCTCTATGAGGATATTCCCCCTCCCACCCACCCGCCCACCCACTCCTGTATTCCCACCTTGACATTCCCCTTGACTGGGGCCTCTAACACCCTCAGGCCCAAGGGTCTCTCCTCCCCTTGATGGCCAATAAGGCCCTCCTTTGCCACATATGTGGTCCAAGTCATGGGTCCCTCAATGTGTATTCTTTGGTTGGTGGTCCAGCCTCCAGGAGGATGGGGGGGGGGATCAGGCCAGTTGACACTGTGCTCCCACCATGGCACTGCCACTCCCTTAGCTCCTTCAGTCCCTTCCCCCACTCCTCCATTTGGGACCTCACTCTCAGTCCAGCGGTTACTGTAAAGTGAAACTTGGGTATTCTGAACGTTTGGGCTAATATCCACTTATCAGTGAGTACATACCATGTTCCTTCTTTTGGCGCTGAGCTACCTCACTCAGGATGATATTTTCAAGTTCCATCCATTTGCCTACAAATTTCATGAAATCATTGTTTTTAATAGCTGAGTAGTACTCCATTGTGTAAAATGTACCACATTATCTGTATCCATTCCTCTGATGAGGGACATCTGGGTTGTTTCCAGCTTCTGGCTATCATAAATATGGCTGCTATGAACATGGTGGAGCATGTGTCTTTATTACATGTTG
>CM052704.1:43924097-43936597 GCA_028551405.1 Uromys caudimaculatus | reverse complement strand
TCAGGGATGCTGATTCCCCCAGAAGTTCTCTTGTTGTTGAGAATAGCTTTTGCTATCCTGGGTTTTTTTTTGTTCCAAATGAATTTTAGAATTGCCCTTTTGAAGTCTATGAAGAATTGAGTTAGAATTTTGAAGGGGATTGCATTGAATCTGTAGATTGCTTTTGGCAGGATGGCCATTTTTACTATATTAATCCTACCAATCCATGAGCATGGGAGATTTTTCCATCTTCTGATGTTTCCTTCGAAAGAACAATTCTCAAATTCATTTGGAACAAAAAAAACCCAGGATAGCAAAAGCTATTCTCAACAACAAAAGAACTTCTGAGAGAATCAGCATTCCTGACCTCAAGCTGTACTACAGAGCAGTAGTGATAAAAACTGCATGGTATTGGTACAGTGACAGGCAGGTAGATCAATGGATTAGAATTGAAGACCCAGAAATGAATCCACACACTTATGGTCACTTGATCTTCGACAAAGGAGCTAAAACCACTCAGTGGAAAAAAGACAGCATTTTCAACAAATGGTGCTGGTTCAACTGGTTGTCTACAAGTAGAAGAATGAGAATTGGTCCATTCCTATCTCCCTGTACAAAGCTCAAGCCCAAGTTGATCAAGGACCTGTACATAAAACCAGATACACTGAATCTAATAGAAGAGAAAGTGGGGAAAAGTCTCATACACCTGGGTATAGGGAAAAGTTCCTGAACAGAACACCAATGGCTTATGCTCTAAGATCAAGCAGCAACAAATGAGACCTCATGAAATTGCAAAGCTTCTGTAAGGCAAAGGACACTGTCAACAGGACAAAACGGCAACCAACAGATTTGGAAAAGATCTTAACCAATCCTATGTCTGATAGAGGGCTAATATCCAACATACACAAAGAACTCAAGAAGTTAGACTCCAGAAAACCAAATAACCCTATCAAAAAATGGGGAACAGAGCTAAACAGAGAATTCTCAACTGAGGAAATTCACAAGGCTGAGAAGCACCTAAAGAAATGTTCAACATCCTTAGTCATCAGGGAAATGCAAATCAAAACAACCCTGAGATTCTGCCTCATAACAGTCAGAATGGCTAAGATCTAAAACTCAGGTGACAGCAGATGCTGGTAATGATGTGGAGAAAGAGGAACACTCCTCCACTGTTGTTGGGACTGTAAGCTGGTACAACTACTCTGGAAATTAGTTTGGCAGACCCTCAGAAAAATGGACATAATACTACCTGAGGACCCAGCTATTCCACTCCTGGGCATGTACCCAGAAGATGCTCCAACATGTAATAAAGACACATGCTCCTCTATGTTCATAGCAGTCATATTTATAATAGCCAGAAGCTGGAAACAACCCAGATGTCCCTCATCAGAGGAATGGATACAGATAATGTGGTACATTTACACAATGGAGTACTACTCAGCTATTAAAAACAGTGACTTCATGAAATTCGCAGGCAAATGGATGGAACTTGAAAATATCATCCTGAGCAAGTTAACTCAGTCACAAAAGAACGAACATGGTATGTACTCACTGATAAGGGGATATTAGTCCAAAAGTTCGGAATACCCAAGTTTCACTTTACAGTAACTGCTTCTCTGAGAGTGAGGTCCCAGAAGGAGGAGTTGGAGAAGGGACCGAAGGAACTGAGGAAGTCTGCAGCCCCATGGAGGGAGCAACAGTGTTAACTGGCCTGACACCCCCCTCCCCGTCCTCCTGGAGGCTGGACCACCAACCAAAGAATACACATGGAGCGACCCATGGCTCAGATCACATATGTGGCAAAGGAGGGCCTTGTTGGCCATCAGGAGGAGGAAGCCCTTGGGCCTGAGGGTGTTAGAGGCCCCAGTCAAGGGGAATGTCAAGGTGGGAATACAGGAGTGGGTGGGCGGTTGGGTGGGAGGGGGAATACCCTCATAATGGTGGGAAGGTAGAGGTGATAGGGGTTTTCCAAAGAGGAGACCTGGAAAGGGGGAAACATTGGAAATGTAAATAAAGTATATAAATAAATAAATAATTAAAAAAATATTTTCTATAAAAATATTTTTTTAACTTATTAATCAAGTATATATCTTTTATATCTTTTATGTCTTATAATGTATCTTATTTATAAAATTTATACTTAAAATGAAAATTTTAACAAATCTTATTTGAAGTACAGAAAACATGTATGTTATATTCCAGATATTAAACAATCATGTGTATAGTCAGAACATGGGGATCATTGTAAATATACTCCAAAAGATAATTGTATATGCAATTTTAAGAAATTAAATCACCTTAAAATATTTATTCACACATATACCCCACACACCCGTGCATATGCATCTATTCACATGCACACATCTTGAAATCAAGTGCATAGCAGCTCTGTAATCTTAACCATGGCCACAGGTCTTATGACTTAAAGACAATTAACATGCATGTAGTACAACACTTTCATGAACACATGACAAACACCAGTGTCACCCCAAAAGGGTAGTGTGTAACTTTAATATCTGGGCAAATTGAGTCTTTGTGAGATTTTCACAGTATAAAGGAGATGTGCTTGGAGTCAGTTTGATCTCCCTCTGGAAAAACACCGTATTGTTTGTAGCTTGGCTTAAAATTGAATTGCAAGACCACAGGGAAAGCAAGGGCAGGGCCAGAAAGAGAGACAGATTTGGCTGAAAGCAACCACAGGTGAGAGAGGTACTTTGGAAGTCTGTAGATAGGACATAAACTAGCTCTCTCTGTGTCTGTCTCTCTCTATGTCTTTCTCTGCCTGTTTCTCGGTCTGTCTCTGTCTCTGTCTCTGTCTCTGTCTGTCTCTCTGTCTCTGTCTGTCTCTCTGTCTCTGTCTCTCTCTCTTCCTCCCTCTTCCTCTCTTTCTCCTTCCCTTCATCTCTCCTCTCCTTTTTCTCTTTCCTTCTCCTTTTTTCTTTCTTTCTTTCTTTCTTTCTTTCTTTCTTTCTTTCTTTCTTTCTTTCTTTCTTTCTTTCTCTTTCCCTCTCTCTCTCTCTCTCTCTCTCTCTCTCTCTCTCTCTCTTTTTTCCTTTCTTTCTTTCTTTCTTTCTTTCTTTCTTTCTTTCTTTCTTTCTTTCTTTCTTTCTTTCTTTCTTTCTTTGACTAATGTAACTTAGCAGGTAGGCATGAGGAGAGTCCCCAGTGTACTCACCAGGAAAATTTTGTCTACTGGACAAAGGAAAGGAAAAGTTAAAAAGTTTCCTCTTGGGCCTGAGATTGACCCTGGCTAGGAGTGATAAACATTATGAGGTTAGG
Source organism: Uromys caudimaculatus (assembly GCA_028551405.1). Taxonomy (NCBI): domain Eukaryota; kingdom Metazoa; phylum Chordata; class Mammalia; order Rodentia; family Muridae; genus Uromys; species Uromys caudimaculatus. Next base: position 43,933,339 of record CM052704.1, on the reverse strand, counting down.
CCATCCATGAGCACCTGTCATGGCCAGCCCAAATCAGGAATCTATAGAGGGACATTCATGGAGAGTTAGGCTGGTTTGGGACAAAATCATATCATGTAGTGAAAATGGAAGAACTTTTCAAAATGATGTGGCCAGGCAGGGCTAACAGAAGGACTCAGTCAAGTCCATTGGCCTCTCCATTCCACGCTAGCAGGTCTATAGATGGTTCTTGTATCTGAGTCCATTCCAAAAGGTTGCTATCCACACACATGTGTGTGACATGCTGGATGGTGGCCTGAGTGAATTAAATGGATTATAACCAAATAATCATTAAAGGATGACATCAGGTCTGAGCTATGCCACAACTCTGATACTTGTTGTCTGGTGTTTGATATATGGCAGGCTAGCTTTTTTGTTGCATCTCTGACCATCCTGGACTAATTTTCAAATGCCTTCGAATATGGCCAAGTTAATGGAGAGGATGGAAAAGCCACAGATGCTTACTATGCACAAGGAAAGGGCCATAGGCAGCAGTTGTTTAGAGTTATTAGGCAGGGCTCGAACTCCAATTAGAGTAGAAGCCCAGAAAAGAGGGGTCAGAACCCCAAGAATAGGACATAGAGCCCAGTAAAGGAGAGTGGTCACCAAAATTCTAGCAATAGAGCCAAATCCCCTGGAGTTTACTAGAACCCTGGTAGGAGGGCAAAAGCTCCACCGGCTAAGGGCAGAGAGAAAGCTGCTTTAGAGAAATCCATGGTGTTTTACCTTTCAAGTGCTAGGGTTCCAACACCATATGTTTTAAACATTAACAATGTTTTGCAAGTTTGATAGAGTGCTACACTGAGACTCAATCTGGGGGAAAATCCTTTAGTAACACTGGCTGCTCACAGGAGACCACGCTGGGCTAGGAGAGCCAACAGCAACCCTTCTTTTATTTCCCTTTTAGAATCTTATTTTCTAATAAGAATCTAATAATAGGAATCGATCATACCCAGTTGGGCTTCAAGCAGAAAAATGGCTGCAAAAGTGTGTTGGAAATAGCCAGGCAGTGGTGGCGCACGCCTTTAATCCCAGCACTTGGGAGGCAGAGACAGGCGGATTTCTGAGTTCGAGGCCAGCCTGGTCTACAGAGTGAGTTCCAGGACAGCCAGGGCTATACAGAGAAACCCTGTCTCGAAAAACCAAAAAAAAAAAAAAAAAAATTTGTGTTGGAAATCTGAGTTATACCGCCACTAGTGGCAACTTTTGAAATGTGAAGGAAACATTCAAATATTTAAAAGTACTAAAAGGAAACGGCTGAAGGCACACTGGTCAGCTCTCCTGCAGTTACTGGGCTGTAGGGTTTTGTTGGTGGTGCTGCAATGTCCTCTCTCATTTTCTAAGCTTCTGTCTTGTCCATTGTCTCACATCTTAACTACCTGATCAGTCCCAGAGAAGGACCCCAGAGGCTTGGTTCACTGAGCTGTGTCACAAAAAAGAAAGAGTGAAACAAAATTTAGGTTTAGAAAAAATAAGGGCTGGGTTGGGGTTAGCATCTCGTACCTGAGAATAAATGCAAGGGCTCTCCCAAACTTTGTAACATTTTAATGTGACTTAAAATATCAAATCATTCTCAAAATTCATGATGACCAAAGAACACATGCTTAAATAAAGCCAGCCAGTTGCTTGTTTGCTTTTTCACCCCACATTATTGTGCAAAGTGAACAGTTGTTTCGAATTAGTTTGTGGTTTTCAGCCAGTACAACTCTCCAGACTGTGCCAGGGGGGTCTGTGAGAGTTAACAATGTGTGTGGACATCGTTTTTTCATTAGTTTTTCCAACTTCACTCAATTTATGCAAGGATATATTGTAACATGTATAAAGATCTACACTTTGCTTTTCCCTTCAGCTGTATGCTCCAGTGCAGTTTCATGAAAAACAGCTAATCAAATTCAGTAACTATTCCTGAGCTACTTACCTTTGATTTCATCAGCATTTACATTTGAGTGTCAGGATGGGTGTCCTTAAAGTTCTGGAAATTTGCTTGAGACAGAAAAGTTACTTTCCGAGGACCTGAAAGAATGAGGGCTTTCTCTAGTTTCCTAACAACAGCTTAAAATGCCAACTCCCTAAGCAATTCCACCAACACACTCTCCTCCCTAGTATAGTGCCTGCTGTATATACAGTATATGTATAGTATATATATATATATATATATATATATATATATATATATATATATATATATATACTTCTACAAGTTACGAAACAGAGCAAAACGACACACACAGCAAAAACTCCATCACTCCCAGTTGCTCAGTAGAAAGTAACAGTAATAACATGGAGTAATACATGTAACAAGGAAGTCTATAGTAAAATCCCTAAGATTGTTACTCTTGATAACATGAAAGGCATGCTGCTCTTAAATGGATTTATCTTCTATATTTTCTGTCATGGCAATGAAGCCCTGTGAAGACCTAGCTTCTAACTTTCAAAACTAAAATTATGTATACTTCCCAGAGGAAACACACTTTTTCTAAAGAGGAAAAGAATAGCCATGGCATGTTCATTCCTCTGAGATACTGCCTTCTTTTGAGTGTGGAATTCCTTGAGGCCATGTTCAAATGTGCTGAACATCACACATTTTTATAAGTGCAGATTGAATTAGATATTATGAATCTGAATTATAGCAACAATCCAAGTGCCAATTTCTTTTGTTTTTTAAAAAAATTCAGATTTAAGAGATGGCTTTCATGTGCATGGTTAATGTCAGCCTGGAGCACCACAGTGCTTCGTGCTGGGATGATCAAAGGTGACTGGAGACAGTGGAGTCCTGGGAAAGTCAACCTGGGTGAGATCCTAGGGTGTTCAAAGCATTTCTAGGCAGACTAATTTTGTTGTCCTCTGAGATTGGTTCAAAGTAATATGAATCCCACTTCCATGCAGTATAAATATCATTTTCTCTTGCAATTCAATTAAAAAATTACTTAAAAATTTAAACTCATGTATTAAGGAAAACACAGCAATCTAAGGGACTGCTGTTATGAAGAAACAGTTTATGAATGGAAACTTGACAGAAAATAAGTATTGAAGATGCTTGAAAGTCACCACAAATCAAGGCAGCGCTATTAGGTTTTCCTCTTTTGTGTTTATTTAGAGCAAAAGTAGCATAACCTAAGAAAATCTTAAAGATGATAGTGATGGGGCTTGAGAGATGGCATGTGCTATGGCCAGAGGCCCTGAGTAAGTTTTCCAACACCATGTTGGGAAACTCACAGCCACCTCACAACACCTATGTCTTCAGCTCTAGATCTGTCACCCTCTTCTCTCCTCTGTGGCCACCTGCATACCACACACACACACACACACCCCAAACATAAGTTGATGGTAAATTTTTATCTTAAATATATAGATCCTACAGCAGACATGGAGGCTTCGAGGCTTCTTAAAGCCATACCACACATGCAGCAACTGCAGGTACTTGAAATCTTAAAATGAGAATTTTAAAGTCTCAGCCAAGGAAATAATGCTTAGCTCAGAAAAGGTAGGTGTTGTGTTTTATAAGAAAGACAGGAGAAACCAGAGATATGTTTGGTGGAGGCACAGTGTGGGGGAAGGGAGCACCTCTGTGGGCCCATGCTGAGGTATCCCTTCCTCCCTGTGGTACCAGCCGTGTGATAGTGTAGTATTGAGTAGAGTTTATTCAGGGTATGGGGAGGGGAATTGAGAGAAAGAAAGAGATAGATAGATAGATAGATAGATAGATAGATAGATAGATAGATAGATATTGGGGAGGCATAGAGGCCGACCATGAGCATGTGAAGAGAGGGGTGGTAATAGGGAAAGAGAGAGCAGGAGCAATAGGAAGAGGGCAAGAGAGAGAGGAGGGGGCGAGCAGCCCCTTTTTTTAGTGAGTCAGACATACCTGGCTGTTGCCAGGTAACTGTGAGGTGGAGCCTGGACAAAATGCCAACAGTAGGATGCTTCCATATATCATATCTACTTTGGGTTTAAAGGCCACCCCAAGGAAAAACAACCAACAAAAGCCTTGGAGACCACGTGCTGATTATTGTTGCATAGTTGCCTTTGATTGCTGTCGAAGAAGAGACAACATGATCAATGAAATTATCAAAGAAAGCATTTCACTGGCAGCTTGCTTACAGTTTCAGAGGGTGAGTCCATGATTATCATGGGGAGCATGACAACCAGGTCGGCAGGCATAATGATGGAGCTGTAGCTAAGAGCTTACATCTGATCCACAGACATGAGGCAGCAAGAGGGGGGTCAGCTAACTGAGAATGGTCTAGGCTTTTGAAACCCCAACCTCCCCCCATACCCTGACACCATGACACATCTCCTCCAATAAGGCCACACCTCCTAATCATTTCCAAACAGTTTCTTTCACCAACTAGAGACTAAGCCTTCAAACTTATAAGCTTATAGGGACCATTCTCATTCAAACCATCCCACACAGACTTAAAATTTATTGCAGCGTACCTCTGAGGATATAAAAGTCAACCACATTTGCTACTTAACATTTAGTGGAATACATATACTTACTAAGTAGTAATTTTAAAGTCAAATTTTGGCATTAGGTTTATGGCAAAAGTCTTTAAAACTTCATGGAATATGGCTTTGAATTTTTCCCTAAAAGAAATTTCTACCGTTTTCTAGCTCAAAATAATTTTTCTTCTTAATATATGATCATTAATAATGTTAATGCATTTAAAATGTGTTTATCAATATACCAGGCATAATTAATTTCTTCCTGTAATTTTTAAGGGTCTCATATTGAAATAAACCACAATTCTGTCTGCTCACCTTGCTATCCCTTCAAAATAATTCCAAATGTTTTATTCTTTTTTCAAGTATTAGTATTACAAGATGAAAATTTGGCTTCAAATTATTAAATGTACAGAGTCTGTGACCTTTACGCACACAGGTAGTTTAGAGTGCACTAAAATATAAAGCTATTAGAGAGATAGTCTCAGGCCTTGAGCAGAGAACCATCTGACCTAGATTTTGAAGGCCACGGGCCTATGTTGAAACAGTGATATGAATGGAATCACTGCTGCTCTACTGGGTAAAAATAAGTTTGGGAACATTTACTACTTGAAAGTCATGGTTGATCCCCTTTTATTTCCTTCTAGCATGGTTGCCTGGTGAAAACAAAAGCAAAAATAACAATAACAACAATAGAAAAACAAACCAAAAAATCAGAACGAAACCATAACATTCTCTCCCTGTGTCTCTAATCTCCCAGTCTCAGTCCTCTCCACATTCCTCACTGTATCTCAGGCCCCAACTCCAGCAGACACCATCTGCTAAAACACAGGCCATTCCTGTCAGAAAACCAGGTAGGCAGCCCACAGACCTTTTCTTCCCTTTCTGTTCCTCCAGTCTTGTTCTTAGAGCGGCAACAGAACAGCAGCTGCAGTCTTCCCTGGCCCCTGCCCATATCTCCTGTGGATCCCACAAAGGAGGAGACCAATCCCTCCTGATCTCCCCTCCCCCCAACTCCAACTCCAGCAGCTACCTGCTGCTAACCCAAGGGCAGCTTCTCCCAGAGCAACAAGATGGCTGAAGATAGACCCGCACCTCTCCTACTGCTCTTGAGACCTAATTCCTCATGTCTTATCCTCAGCTCTGTAGCTGTAAACCTGCTGAGGTCTCTCTTTCCTCTCTGACCCTATCTCTAACTGATTAAAAAGAACTTCTCCAATATTCTTTTCCTCAAATCATCCCAGTTTCCCAGCCTCCAAGACCAGTAGGCATTCCCTGTGAACACATCAGCTGAACAAATCAGAAAAACAGGAAACACAGACATCACATTCTCTAAAAATCCAGAGAGGAAACAGTAACCAAGAAATCCTATGACCATTTAAATTATCAATGTGTATACCAGTAAAGCCACAGGAGGCATAAACTGAAGTAAAATCCAGCTGGCTCACTGAGATAAGCTTGTTTAATTAATTAATTAATTTTTTAAATCTATGATGTGTTTTTAAAAAGATAAAAGAGGAGGAATATGTTTTGGTGAAAGTGTGGTGAGGTGTAGGGGAAGAGGGTGCCTTGGGGGGCACATGCTGAGGCATTCCATCCCCCTGAGGGACCAGACACAGGATGATATAGTTTAGAATAGAGTTTATTCAGGGCGGATGGGAGTTAAGAGGGTAGTGGAGGCAGAGAAAGGGAGGGAGGGAGGGAGGGAGGGAGGGAGGGAGGGAGGGAGGGAGGGAGAGGAGAGAGAGAAAGAGGAAGAGAGAGGAGGAAAAGGAGGAGGGGGAGGGAGAGGGGGAGGAGGAGGAGGAGGAGGAGGAGGAGGAGGAGGAGGAGGAGGAGGAGGAGGAAGAGGAGGAGGAGGAGGGGGAGGAGGAGGAGGGGGAGGAGGAGGAGGAGGAGGAGAGGAATAGAGGCCAGCCATGAGCATGTGGAGAGAGAGGGGGGAAGGGAATGGGGAGAGAGGGGGGAAGGGGTGAGGGAACAAAGCGGGAGCAGGTGCAGGAGGGCAAGAGCAAGAGCAAGAGAGTGAAGAGGGGACAAGCAGCCTCTTTTATAGTGAGTCAGGCACACCTGGCTGTTGCCAGGTAACTGTGGGGCAGAGCTTAGACAAAATGCTAACAATCTATATACAAAATACCTATTTACAAGTCTGATTCTACAACTAAACTGCTAGCTCTTTAGAGATCTCTGGGTCATTTACAGAGCTAGTCTACCTTTCTCTTGAGCTCCTCCAAACCCAAGAGGGCATCTGAGCTTTCTTTCCTAGAATAGTGTTTTACCCATTTCCTGCCAGCTGCTTCTTTGTTGTTCCTGCAAGCCGGAAGAGAAATTCCCTACATCCTACTGGGAGCTCCTTCCTGAAAGGTTCTTCTAAAGCAACATCACCCAGCTGACTGCCTCAGATCATAGAGCAAAGAATTTAAGACCTCTCCCTCCAAAAATCCTTGCCTTAAAATAGGCAGGAACTTTTCATTCTTTAGTGTTCTTATCTCTAGAAGCTTTTAGAGGCACATTCAAATTGCATCTTTCAGGACTCTCCTAACTGCATCCAACAAATGCAAAATCTATGTAAGCTTTTGTACTTTACTAACAACTAGGTTTTTATATACAATAATCAAACATACTGTAACAGAAAACCACCCAACAAAATCAGTACTTAGGCATATAATCATCCCAAACCCAGATGACTAGACATTAGGATAAAAGCACAATCAATACATCCACAGAAATGTGTCCACTAGAGCAGAGCCTTCACCTCAGCAGGCCCTGAACATTCCAACAGAGCTGACAAACGAGAAAAAAAATCTTAAAACTGACTATGTGAAAAAGATAGAGGTCCTTAGAGAGGAAATGAATAAATTCCTTAAAGAAACTCAGAAAGAAAGAAAAAAAAAAACACAAACAACTGGAGGAAATGAATATATCCCTTAAAGAAATGCAAGAAAATACAAATAGTTGAAGAAAATGAATAAAATTATTCAAGACCAAAAATGGAAATAGTGAAATAAAGAAAACATAAACTGAAGGAATTCTGGAAATGGAAAAACATAGGCATTCCAACAGAACAACAGAGGCTAGCTTCACCAACAGAACACAGGAGAGAGAGGAAAGGATCTCTGGTGTTGAAGATAAAACAGAAGAAAAGAGTATATCAGTCAAAGCAAATGTTAAATCTAAGAAACACTTAACACAAAACATTCCATAAATTCTGGGACACTATGAAAGACCAAATCTAAGAATAATAGGAATAGAGGAAGTATAAGAATCCCAGCTCAAGGGCTCAGAAAACATTTTTTTAACAAAATCATAGAAGAAAAATTTCCTGACCTAAAGAAGGAGATATCTACAAAGGTGCAAGAAGCATACAGAACACCAAACAGATTTTACTAGAAAATGAACTCTCCTTGTAATATAGTAATTAAAGTACTAAATGTACAAAACAAAGAAAGAAAACCTGAAGATCCTGGACAGAGCTGCAGACTCTAAGAGAACTGAGATGTGAGCCTGACTATTATACAAGCAAATATTCCATCACTATAGATAGAGAAAAATAAGATATTCCATGATTAAATTTAAACAATATTTTTCTACAAATTCAGCCCTAAAGAAGATGCTAAAAAGAAAACTCAGGGAACAAACTTATAGCAGCAAAATCAAAAGAAGGGAAGCACACACAGACACACACACACATACATACACACACAAATATACACACATAGTTACATATACACACCACCACCATTATCACCACCACCAACAATGAAATAACAGGAATCAACAACCATTGATCTCTCAGTATCAATGGTCTCAATTCACCAATTAAAAGGCACAGACTAACAGAATGGACACCAAAACAGGATCCATTCTTATGCTGCATCTAAGAAATACCCTTCAACATCAAGGGTAGACATTACTTCAGGGTAAAGGGTTGGAGAAAGATATTCTAAGCAAATAGACCTAAGAAGAAAGTTGCTGTAGCAATTCTTATATCTTCACAATAATCTCTAAACTAAAACTAATCAAAAGACACAGGGAGAAAAACCTCTGCCTGGGACACCAGGAGTCGGTAGCCAACGAGCGCCGTAGAAAGGGGGAAACCTCTGCCTGGGACACCAGGAGTCGGTAGCCAACGAGCACCATAGAAAGGCGGAAACCTCTGTCTGCGCCACCAGGAGTCGGTAGCCATAGAGCACCGGAGAGGGGTACCCCCCCAGGAGCCTGGAAAGATCGTGAGTGGGGTTGAGGGGAACAGCACCTCTCACCCAGACCTGCCCGGATCTGCCGGGATCCGGGGCCTGAGAACCCGGGGTCAGAAAGACTCCGAAACTTCAGGATCTCACTTGCAGGGGGAAACCTCTACCTGGGGCACCAGGAGTCAGTACCCAATGAGCGCGGTAGAAAGGTAACCTCACAAGAACTTGGAAGGGCCGTGAGTGGGGTTGAGGGGAGCAGCACCTCTCGCCCAGACCCGACCGGATCTGCAGGGATCCGGGTCCTGAGAACCCGGGGACAGAAAAACTGCGAACTTTCCGATTTACACCAGTGCCTGGGGACCTCAGCCTGGGCCACAAGGCTCCACGTGAACAGAGAATCCCAGAAGTGCTGACACACCTTTGAGCACAGGCAAAACCACCACTTCTGGATCAAGAGAGACCTTTACAGAACCTTTGGGGCATAGGAAACATGGGACAGCTGGGGACAAGATCCTTCTGATTCCATTCTGCACCCCAGAGCGGACCCTGAGGGACAGCTCCCCAAACCCAAACACCTCTCAGAGAGAG
>CM052704.1:43899469-43923597 GCA_028551405.1 Uromys caudimaculatus | reverse complement strand
GGTGGGGTGGGGTGGGAGGTGGAATTCCCTCCTAGAGGCGGGTTGGGGAGGGGATAGGGCGTATACAAAGAGGAGACTCAGAAAAGGGGAAACATTGGAAATGTATATAAAGTATCAAAAATAAAAAAGGAGGGAAAAAAAAAAAAGACACAGGGAAAGACACTTCATACTCATCAAAAGAAGAATCTACCATGATGACATTTCAATTCATAACATCTATGCACCAAACACAAGGGTACCCATGTTTATATAACAAACATTACTGTAGCTTAAATCACATATTCACTCTCACACAATGACAGGGGGACTCATCCATATCTCCCTCTCACCAATGGATAGTTCATCCAGACAAAAACTAAGAAGAGAAATGCTAGAGCTAACAGTTATTAGAAAACAAATAAGCCCAAACTTTTACAAAATTATTTCACCCAAGAAAATCAATATACCTTATTCTCAGCAACTCATAGAATTTTCTCTAAAATTGACCACATGCTCAGAAAGAAGACAAGTCTCAACAGATATAAGAAAATTGAAGTAACTCCCTGCATCCTATCAGATTACCATGAATTAAAACTGGATATCAACAACAACAGAAACAACAGACAATTTAAAAATCATGGAAACAGAACAATTCTCTATGGAATGATCTGATGGGTAAAGACAGAAATAATGAAACAAATTAAAGACTTTCTAGAATTCAATGTAAATTAATACACTGTATAACCAAATTTTTGGGACACAATGAAAATGATTATAAGTAAAATTCATGGCAGTAAGTGCTTACATAAAAAGTAGGAGAATTATCATACTAGTTACTTAAAAGTACACCTGAAAGCTCTAGAGGAAAAATAAGTAATCACACCAAAGAGGACTAGACTGCAAGAAATAATCAACCTGAAAGATGAAATCAATAAAATAGAAACAAAGTATACATACAAAGAATCAGTGGAACAGAGTTGGTTCTTAGAGAAAAACAAGATGGATAACCCCATCCAAACTAACTAAAAGACAGAGAATATCCAATTTAACAAAATCAGAAATGAAAAGGGGGACATAACAACAGACTCTAAGGAAATACAGAGACTCATGAGGACATAGTTTAAAGATCAGCACTCACCAAATTGGAAAATCTGAAAGAAATGAACAATTTTCTTGATAGATAGCACTTATTAAAGTTAACTGGATCAGATAATCAATATAAACAGACCTATAATCCCTAATGAAATTTAAGGAGTCATTAAATCTCTCAGCCAAAAAATCCCAAGACTAGATGGTGTTAGTACAGACTTTCCACCAGACTTTCCTAAAAGAGTTAATGTCAGTACTCTCCCCAAATTATTCCACAAAATACAAACAGGAGGAATATTGCCCAATTCATTTTAGGAGACTGTAGTGACTTTGAAACCCAAACAACACAAAGACTCAACAAAGAAAAAGAATTACAGATCTCTTTCCCTTATAAACATAGGTGTAAAAATACTTAGTAAAATAGTTCTGAACTGAATCCAAGAACATGTAAAGAAAAAAGATCATTCACCATGGTCAAGTAGGCTTTATCCAAGAGATGCAGGGATGGCTCAATGTACAAAAAACAATCAATATAATCCACTATATAAATAATCTGAAAGATAAAACTGCATGATCATCTCATTAGATGTTGAAAGTCCTTTGAAAAAATCTAACACAGCTTTATGATAAAAGTCCTGGAAAAACTGTAGATACAAGGGACATACCTAAACTTAGCAAAGACAGTTTATAGCAGGTCTACAGCCAACATCATCTTAAATAAAGAGAAACTCAAAGCAATTCTACTAAAATCAAAGCTGTTCATTCTCCATACCTATTCAATATAGTATTTAAAATTTTAACTAGAGCAAAGGAGATCAAGGTAATATAGATTAGAAAGGAAGAACTCAAGGTATCTTTATTTGCAGATGATTTTACACACACACACACACACACACACACACACACACACACACACACACGCCTCCTAAGAATTTTACTGGGGAACTCTTTAGCTGATATGATACATACTTTCAACAAAGTGGCTGGATACAAGATTAATTCACAAAAATCAGTAGTTCTCCTTTGTTCAAATGACAGAATGCGAAGAAATAAAGGAGACAAAACCTTTTACAATAGCATCAAATAATATAAAAATATCCTGAGGTAACTAACAAAGCAGGTAAAAGATTTGGATGATAAAAACTTCAAATATTTCAAAAAAGAAATTGAAAAAGATATCATAAGATGAAAAGATCTCACAGGGTTACTAATCAGGATTAATATAGCAAAGGTGGCCATCTTACCACAAGCAATCTACAGTTTCCATGCAATCCCATCAAAATCTCAAGACAATTCACTGATCTTCAAAGGACAATTCTCAGCTTCATATGGAAAAACAGAAAACTCCAGGATAGCTAAAACAGTCTTGAACAATAAAAAAACTGCTCGAGGTCCCACCATTCCTAATTTCAAATTGTACTACTACTCTATAATAATAAAAACCAGTATGCTATTCAAATAAAAATAGACATTCTGATTCATGGAATTGAATTGAAGACCCAGATATAAATCCCCATACTTATGATATGTACATTTTGATAAAAAGTCAGAAATACACACTAGAAAAAAGACAACATCTTCAATAAATGGTGCTGGTCACATTGAACATCTGCATGTAGGAGTGTAAGTAAATGCATGTTTATGATTCTGTAAAAAAAAAGTCAAGTCTAAGTGTATCAAAGACCACAACATAAAATCAGACACATTGAACCTGATAGGAGAGAAAGTGAGAAATAAATAACGTTGGACTCATTGACTCAGAAGATAACATTCTGAACAGAACACCAACAGTATAGGAAGTAGGATCAAAAAAAAATAAATGGGACCTCTTGCAACTAAAAAGTTTCTGCAAAGCAGTGGCACTATCATTCAGACAATGCAGCAGAGTACAGAATGGGCAAAGATTTTTACCAAGTCCACATCCAATAGATAACTAATATCCAAAATATATAAATAAGAAACTAGATATCAACAAACCACAAATATTCCAATCAAATATGGGACGCAGATCTACACAGAGAATTCTCATTGGAGAAAACTCAAATGGCCAAAAATACAAAATTAGTTATCAAATGCAAATCAAAACTACTTTGAGCTTCCATTTTACACCTCCTAGAATGGCTAAGATCAAAACCACAAATGACAGCTCATGCTGGCAAGGATGTAGAATAGGGGAACACTGATCCATTGCTGGTGGGAGTGCAAATTTGTACAGTCACTATGGAAATCAATTTGGCATGAAAAAAATGCATCATAAAATTTACAGGCAAATGGTTTGAATTAGAAAAAAAGACATCCTGATAAAGGTAATTCAAACCCTGAAAGACAAATACAGTATGTAGTAACTTATGAGTGAATATTAGCCTAACCATTAAGTAAATGATAATAAAGCTACAATCAGTATACCCAGAGATGTTAGGTAAAGAGTGGACATCTAGTAGGGACTATTGGATCTCCCTGGGAGGACAAAATAGAATATACTTTATGCATGGACTAGGGGGCTTGTTGGGACAGGAGATGGGGAGATAGAGTGGAGGGAGAAAGCACAGGAACAGAAGACTAGGATGGGGTATGGGAGACATCTAGGGCATGGTGTGGAAACCTAGCGCAGTAGAAACTTCCTGGAATCTACAAAGGTGATCCTGGTGAGGACTCCTCATTAGGGAGATACAGAATCTCAACTAACCATCTCTTTCAGTCAGGCAAGGCTTACACTGGTGAGACTGGGGTGCATTCAGTTGAGTTATTGGCCACAGGGGTACCATGGAAATCTCCAAAATCCCAGATTGTTGTTAAGACAAGAGTCCAATTTTCAAAAACTGATAGTAGGACCCCATTGCTGAGGACAGCACTCAGACAACTCATTGATTATGGAGCTGGTGCCTATATGGAACCTTTCCCACTACGTTCTAGTGACTATGGTGTGAGAAGATACTTTGCAGGTTACTGAAAGAGATATGTGGACACCAACCCAGCTTCTAAATGTTTGACCTACAATCTATCCTGCCTGCAAAATATATGCTAGGGCAATAGTGGCACAGAACTTGCAGGGGCAGTCAACCAATGTCTGATTTGATCTCAAGTCCACTTCATGTGAAGAAACCCACATATGACACTGCTTGGGTAATTAAACCAGAAATTAGATACCCTAGAGACCTAGGTTAAAACCAAACACTACTTGTTGGGGTACATTATGTGAAGGTGTGTCTCTATATTCAATTGTTAATTCTGTATTGGCAGAGAACTAAATGCTGGCAAGATCTTGATATTGTTATTTCTATGGCCCAATACTGGCTTCAAATGTTGTAAATATTCATCATTCCTCACTAGCCTAGAGACAATCAAGTATTGTATCTGGTTGGCTGTAATAAATATTTGACAGCCAATAGATAGGCAGGAAGTGAAGGATGGAATTTATGAAGGAGGGAGCATGGCAGGGATGGGGGGAAGAAATGCTGGGGAAAGAAATAAGATGTGAGAGATTCTTCAGTGGATATAAATGTGAACTGGTGAACTAGAGCAGAGCAGAGGGTAGAACTCACGCTGTGACAGGATGTAGTGACAGAATTAGTCAGGTTAAGTTTAGAGTAGCTGGGAGACTGCTCTAGCCAAAAGGCCTAAGCTTTAAAATATTTTTAAAAATTCCATGTCATTATTTATATCACTGGTGGGTCTCAGACAGTTACACTATAACTGCTGGTCTTAAAAAAAAATAAAACAAGAAAATGATTCATAAAGATTTTTGCTATACTCATAGATCAGTGCCCTATCCAGTCATCATCAGAGAATCTTCCTCCTGCAGCAGATATGAACAGATGAAGAGACCCACAACCAAACATGATGTGGAAAAATCTAAGTTGTATGTCTTCATTGAATATCTCCCCTCAGAGCTCAGGGAATCCTGCAGAAGAGAAGGTCAAAAGACCGAAGAGTTAGAGGGGGTAGATGATACCAGGAGAACATGGTCCTATGAATCAACTAGGCAAAGTGAAATGAGCTCTCAGAGACTGAAGCAGCAAGAACAGGGTCCATACGGGTCTGTATCAGGTCTTCTACACATACATTATAACAATTAGCTTAATATTTTTATGGAATTCCTGACTCTTATACTTCTCTGAAGTTTTTCTGTTGTTTAGTTCCCCTGTCCAACTTCGATGTGATAGTTTTTAGTATGATGTTTTGTTTTGTCATATCTTGTTCTTAATTCTTAGAAGCCTGTTCCATTCTAATGAGAGACAGAAAGAGAGGGAAACTGGAGGGGGGAGGTGGGGAGGAACTAAGAAGAGTACAGGGAGGGGAAACTGTAGAATATATTTGAATAAAAGAAAAAACATAATGTACAGCATTTGAAAATAAAACATTCTAGAACGTTCAGTTTACCTACAATAAACATGTCTGTAATTTATCCACCTAAGAGATAGAGCATCACTGACAAGGCGGAAGAGAACTCAGATGTTATTAACAGTCTGAGAAGATACTGACATTTAGTTTAGTATTCCACTGGATGGGAAGAAGTTGTCTACTCCCCAAATCAATTGAAGTCATGTTAAAAATATTTGGTGTGTGGTTGTTGAACTGCAGGTGTTTGGCTGGGGAAATGAAGGGTGTAGAAACACGCAGTTGGAGCACTGTGGTTATGTGGCTGCTTCACAATAACTCGAATGGGAGCAAAAAGAAAATTTTACTTACTACCAATTAATTTACTTCGTTTTCAAACGTTTCTTTTTGATGCCAAACATCTGGGTGAAAAATAAAAAAAGCCATAGAGAGTCCTTTCAGAAATTTTCTCTTTACCCATCCAATTATCCATTAAAAAATGTTGGGTGCTTTGTTATATCTACCACTCTGTTGCTTAGAAGGGGAAATTTTTATGCACTTATACCAATATTATTACACAAGTTAAAATGAATTAGAATGCCACAGAAGGTGTCAAAAAATGCGCTGTCTGACCAGATTACTTTCCTCTAGCTGATAGTTTTAGATATGTGTGCTGTATATAATGACATTGAGCTGAGGTAATGTTATTGCTGTTATTACATCTGGAGATTAAGCTGTGGGTTAAAAAACACAGGAGACATAATCAAAATGTAAATTAGGATACCAGTGAGATGAGAGGACAGAATCCCTGAGAGCAGGGTAGGTTTCATTCACATTGTATGATTAGAATACGGTCTAATTTTTGAAGAATTGGGAAGGACAGAAAAGCAAATGATTTGTCCTATGTTTGAGGTAAGTTTCATATGACTGTCATCTATTAAAAATTTATCAGAAAGTAAAGCTTGGAAGGGAGATGCAGTTATAAGTGTCAAAGAAGGGATAAACAGGCAAAGGAGGGAAGGAATTAGTAGACTTCTATGGTGGGAAAGGGACGGAAGGTAATAAAGGCTTGGGTTATAACCAGAGTGGTGTTGGAAGCAGTATCTGTACTCTATGCCTGTCCATTATAGAATTTAGGTCAGCAACAATATTATTTGAATGTTTATGATTTTCATAATGCTATAAACCAAATTTGCACACACACATACATTCAACATGGTGTATATTGAGCTTAAAATGTTTTTGGGCTATCTAAGTGAAATACAGATCACTCTTTTGCATATTCATGCTAGAAAGATGTCAAGATGGGGTTGCTGATTGGAGAGTTCTACAGACATAGAAATAGAAAGAAGTCCAGTGGTTTTCAAGAAATATTTTGTACAAGAAGAGAAATAGAAAATCAAAATTACCAAACAAATTAAACACCAAGAAACTTGGGAAAATGAAGGTGCTTCTACATTATCTACAAAAAATACATGGATTTTCTCTATTTTTCTTCATGGCTTATCAGCATGGAGATATTTGAATCTAAACTTTTGAGATTTTTCTTTGTTATTAAATGTAGGAGTGTATGACTGATCCCTAACATATGATTTAATGCCTAAATATAAATACTACACAGTCAACAGGTATCCTCTCAATTTCTTCTTTCAAGTCTGAAAAGTTCAAAAAAAAATTAAAGGGATTTTTAAAAGTAGACTCCTGCCTTCCTTCTGGTCTGGGCTGGTACCCTGAGCAAACCTTGGGAGCAAACTCCACAGCCAGTCCCACAACACCCAGAGGAACCTCCACTTGTAGGCCCTCTAATATGCCTAGGATCATAGGATCAGAGGTGAGGAGGACACAACATCTGTCCCAACACCAGGAGTAACTGGGACCAGTGGGATCCAGGGACTCAGGAACCCTGCCCAACCAGTGGCAAGAGTTCCTTCCTGTCTGGGCAAGTGCCCTGAGCAGACCTTAGGCTCGAACTCCACAGCCAGTCCCACAACACTCAGAGGAAGCTCCACTCCCAGGCGCTCTAACACGCCCAGGATCCCAGGAGCTTGCACACACCAGGATCTCATGGTCTCAGAGGCAGCTTGACCCCCAGGAGCTCTGACTCACTCTGGATCTCAGGATCACAGGATTCCAGAATCACAGGATCACAGAGACAACTGGACTCTGAGGAGTTCTGACACAACCAGGATCACAGGAAGGACAGGCTCCAGTCACATATAGTGAGGGCAGGTAGCACTAGAGATAACCAGAAGTCGGGAGGCAGGCATAAGAACATAAGCAACAGAAACCAAGGTTAGTTGGCATCTTCAGAATCCAATTCTCCCACCATAGCAAGTTCTGGATATCCCATCACACTGGAAAAAGCAAGATTTGGATCTAAAATCACCTCTCATGATGATGATAGAGGACTTTAAAAAGGACATAAACAACTCCCTTAAAGAAATACAGAACACAGGTAAACAGCTACAAGCCCTTAAAGAGGAAACACAAAAATCCTTTAAAGAATTACAGGAAAACACAAATAGGCAAAGGAAATGAACAAAACCATCCAGGATCTAAAAATGGAAAAGGAAACAATAAAGAAATCACAAAGGGAGACAACCCTGGAGTTAGAAAACCTAGGAAAGAGATCAGAAGTCATAGATGCAAGCATCACCAACGGAATACAAGAGATAGAAGAGAGAATCTCAGGTGCACAAGATACCATAGAAAACATTGACACAACAGTCAAAGAAAATGCAAAAAGCAAAAAGCTCCTAACTCAAAACATCCAGGAAATCCAGGGCACAATGAGAAGAAGAAACATAAAGATGATAGGTGTAGAAGGGAGCAAAGATTCCCAATTTAAAGGGCCAGTAAATATCTTCAACAAAATTATAGAAGAAAACTTCCCTAACCTAATGAAAGAGATGCCATGAACATGCAAGAAGCCTACAGAACTCCAAATAGACTGGATCAGAAAAAAAAAAAATTCTTCCCATTATATAATCAAAACACCAAATGCACTAAACAAAGAAAGAATATTAAAAGCAGTAAGAGAAAAAGGCCACCACCAGGCACATGAATGTATAAGGCACAAATATACATGCAGGCAAAGCATACTCAAGCAAGTAATAAAATAACACAATAATTTTAAAAACTTTGTAAACTTCTCCCGTGGCTACATACACTTTGTTGATATTGGGTATCAAACAGGGCTTCACAAATGCTAAGAAAACATTTTATCACTGAGGTGCACCCTTTGTCTCTACCTTTGTGTTTATCTGAACTTTTTCTGTCTCAGTGTCTGATTCGTAATTATAAGGGGAGCTGCTTATGAGGCTCTGAAGAATAAATGAACCTATTACGTGGATAAGTCCTTTCTACATTTTCTGTAGGTAAATCTCCAGGGTAAATTGAAGTTTACTTTTAACTAAGGGATTTCTTTGTGGAGTATAATTTCATCCATTCTTAAAAGAACTGTTTCTTTTCTTAAGGTACTATATCCTTAACAATTCAAAGAACTGGTTCAGTTCCCAAGAAACAAGCTGAATTAGCAATTCTAATATCGGATAAAATTGACTTTCAACCAAAGGTCATCAAAAAAGATAAGGAAGGACACTTCATCCTCATTAAAGGAAAAATCTACCAAGAAGAACTCTCAATTCCGAATATCTATGCTCCAAATGCAAGGGCACCCCCATTCATAAAAGAAACTTTACTAAAGCTCAAAGCACACATTGTACCTCATATAATAATAGTGGAAGACTTCAACACCCCACTCTCATCAATGGACAGATCGTGGAAACAAAAACTAAGCAGACACACAGTGAAACTAACAGAAGCTATGGACCAAATGAATTTAACAGATATCTATAGAACATTTCATCCTAAATCAAAAGAATATACCTTCTTCTCAGCACCTCATGGTACCTTCTCCAAAATTGACCATGTAATCAGTCACAAAACAGACCTCAACAGATATAAGAATATTGAAATAATTCCATGTCTCCTATCAGATCACTATGGATTAAGGTTGGTCTTCAATAGCAAGGAAAACAACAGAAAGTCCACATACACATGGAAGGTGAACAATGCTCTACTCAATGATAACTTGGTCAAGGAAGAAATAAAGAAATTAAAGACTTCCTAGAATTTAATGAAAATGAAGGTACAACATACCCAACCTTATGGGACACAATGAAAGCAGTGCTAAAAGGAAAATTCAAAGCTCTGAGTGCCTCCAAAAAGAATCTGGAGAAAGCATACACTAGCAGCTTAACAGCACACCTAAAAGCTCTAGAACAAAAAGAAGCTATACACCCAAGAGGAGTAGAAGGCAGTAAATAATCAAACTCAGGGCTGAAATCAACCAGGAAGGAAAAAAAAAAAAAAAAAAAAAAGAACTATACAAAGAATCAACAAAACCAGGAGCTGGTTTTTTGAGAAAATCGACAAGATAGATAAACCCTTAGCCAGACTAACAAGAGGGCACAGAAACAGTATCCAAATTAAGAAAATCAGAAGTGAAAGGAGATATAACAAGAGAAACTGAGGAAACTCAAAAAATAATCACATCCTACTACAAAAGCCTATACTCAACAAAATTGGAAAATCTAGACGAAATGGACAAGTTTCTAGACAGATACCAAATACCAAAGTTAAGTCATCTAAACATTCCCATAACCCCTAAAGAAATAGAAGCAGTCATTAAAAGTCTCCCAACCAAAAAAAACCCAGGACCAGATGGGTTCACTTCAGAATTCTATCAGACCTTCAAAGAAGACCTAATACCAATACTCTTCAAACTATCTCACAAAATAGAAACAGAAGGAACACTACCCAATTCATTCTATGAAGCCACAGTTATACTGATACCAAAACCTCAGAAAGACCCAACAAAGAAAGAAAACTTCAGACCAATTTCCCTTATGAATATCGATGCGAAAATACTCAATAAAATTCTCACAAACTGAATCCAAGAACACATCAAAATAATCATTCACCATGGTCAAGTAGGCTTCATTCCAGGGATGCAGGGATGGTTAAATACCCGGAAATACATTAATGTAATCCACTACAAGAACAAACACAAAAGAAAAAAAACACATTATAATTTTATTAGATGCTGAAAAAGCATTTGACAAAATTCAACATCCCTTCATTATAAAAGTCTTGGAAAGATCAGGAACTCAAGGCCCATACCAAAACATAGTAAAAGCAATATACAGCAAACCAGTAGCCAACATCAAACTAAATGGAGAGAAACTTGAAGCAACCCTACTAAAATCAGGGACTAGACAAGGCTGTTTCTCTCTATATATATCTCTATTCAATATAGTACTTTAAGTTCTAGCTAGAACAATTAGAAAACAAAAAGAGGTCAAAGGGATACAAATTGGAAATCAAGAAATAAAAATATCACTATTTGCAGATGATATGATCGTATACTTAAGTGACCCAAAAAACTCCAACAGAGAACTGCTACAGCTAATAAACAACTTCAGCAAAGTGGCCAGATATAAAAGTAACTCAAACAAATCAGTAGTCTTCCTATACTTGAAGGATAAACATGCTGAGAAAGAAATTAGGAAAATGACACCCTTCACAATAGTCACAAAGAATATAAAGTATCTTGCTGCAACTCTAACCAAACAAGTGAAAGATCTTTATGACAAGAACTTCAAGTTTCTGAAGAAAGAAATCAAAGAAGACCTCAGAAGGTGGAAAGATCTGCCATGCTCATGGATTGGCAGGATTAATATAGTAAAAATGGCCATCCTGCCAAAAGCAATCTACAGATTCAATGCACTACCTATCAAAATTCCAACTCAATTCTTCATAGACTTAGAAAGAGCAATTCTCAAATTCATTTGGAATAGCAAAAAAAACCAGGCTGGCAAAAACTATTCTCAACAATAAAATAAATTCTGGAGGAATTTGCATCCCTGACCTCAAGCTGTACTACAGAGCAGTAGTGATGAAAACTACATGGTATCAGTATAGTGACAGGCAGGTAGATCAATGGAATAGAACTGAAGAACCAGAAATGAACCCACACACCTTGGCCACTTTAGTTCTTTGACAAAGGAACTAAAACCATCCCATGGAAAAAAAGAAAGCATTTTCAACAAATGGTGCTAGTTCAACTGGTGGTCAACATGTAGAAGAATGCAAATTGATCGATTCCTATCTCCCTGTACAAAGCTCAAGTCCAAGTGGATCAAGGACCTCCATGTAAAACCAGATACACTGACTCTAATAGAAGAAAAAGTGGGGAAAAGTCTCGAACACATAGGCACAAGGGAAAAGTTCCTGAACAGAACACCAATGGCTTATGCTCTAAGATCAAGAATCGACAAATGGGACCTCATGAAATTGTAAAGCTTTTGTAAGGCAAAAGACACTGTCAATAGGACAATATGGCAACCAACAGATTGGAAAAAGCTCTTTACCAATCCTACATCCAATAGAGGGCTAATGTCTAATATATACAAAGAACTCAAGAAGTTAGACTCCAGAGAACCAAATAACCCTATTAAAAAATGGGGATCAGAGCTAAACAGAGAATTCTCAACTGAGGACACTCAAAGGGCTGAGACGCACCAAAAGAAGTATTCAACATCCTTAGTAATCAGGAAAATGCAAATCAAAACAACCCTGAGATTCCACCTCACACCAGTCAGAATGGCTAAGATCATAAACTTAGGTGACAACAGATGTTGGTGAGGATATGGAGAAAAAGGAACACTCCTCCAGTGCTGGTGGGATTGCGAGATGGGACAACCACTCTGAAAATCAGTTTGGTGGATCCTCATAAAATTGGACATAGTACTACCTGAGGACCCAGCTATACTAATCCTTGGCAGATACCCAGAAGATGCTCCAACATGTAATAAGAACACATGCTCTACTGTGTTCCTAGTGGTCATATTTATAGTAGCCAGAAACCCCTTAACTGAGGAATGGATACAGAAAATGTGGTACATTTACACAATGGAGTACTACTCAGCTATTAAAAACAATGGCTTCGTGAAATTCACAGGCAAATGGATGGAACTTGTCCTGAGTGAGGTAACTCAGTCACAAAAGAACAAGCATGGTATGTACTCAATGATAATTGGATATTAGTCCAAAAGTTTGAAATACCCAAGATTCAATTCACAGACCATATGAAGCCTAAGAAAAAGGAAGACCAAAATATGCATGCTTCAGTGTTTCTTAGAAATTACAAAATTCTCACAGGAGGAAATATTGAGACAAAGTGTGGAGCAGAGACTCAAGGAAAAACCATCCAGAGACTGCTCCACCTGGGAATATATCTCTTGTATAGCCACCAAACCCAGACTTTATTGTGGATGCTGGGAAGTGCTTGCTGATGGAAGCATGATAAGCTGTCTCCAGAGAGGCTCAGGCAGAGCCTGACAAATCCAGAGGTGGATGCTCACAGCCAACCATTTGACTGAGCGTGGGGTCCAGGATGGAAGAGTTGGAGAAGAGACTGAAGGAGCTGAGGGGGGTCTCAGCCCCATGGAGGGAGCAACAGTGTTAACTGGCCAGACCCCACAGAGCTCCTGGAGAATGGACCACCAACCAAAGAATACACATGGCGGGACCCATGGTGCTGGCCACATATGTGGCAGAGGAGGGCCTTGTTGGCCATCAGTGGGAGGAGAGACCCTTGGGCCTGAGGGTGTTAGATGCCCTAGTGTAAGGGAATGCCAGGAAGGGAAGACAGGAGTGGGTGAGTGGGTGGGGGAGCACCCTCATAGAGGCATGGAGAGGGGGGATGGGAGGGGAGCACCCTCATAGAGGCATGGAGAGGGGGGATGGGATAGGTGGTTTCTGAATTGGAGACCTGGAAAGGGGGAAACACATTTGAAATGTAAATAAAATAAATATATATAAAAACCAAAACCAAAACCAAAACAAAACAAAACAAAACAAAACAAGCAAACAAAAAACAACTTTGAGACAAAACTCCACTTAAACAGCCAAGAAAATGCCCAGTATCTTATGCTGACTTTATTTCTGGGACTTGGCATCATAGCCAGAGAAGGCAGATGAGTCAAAACTTTCATGGAGAAATCTAAGCAAGGACCCACTGCCTACTTGGTACATTTAAATGACTTCAAGTCATGTAGTCAACCCAGTTTGAAGTTCACACGTCTCAGACATTTACATAGCAAAATCTCTGTTGTATCCAAATTCAGGCCACCTAAGTTTGTTACAAGCAAGTTCCTTTTTCAATGAACATCAGCTTGAGTCAATTCCCCTCTCTGTATCCTTTATCTTCAGTTTTCCACCCCTCTTTGGTTACTCTGTAGTCCATACTGGCCTCTAATTCATGGCAATCCTAATGCCTCACTTTTGTGAGCGCAAGGATCACAGGTGTGAGCCATCGTGCCTGTATATATATATATATATATATATATATATATATATATATATATATATATATATATATATATATAATACCTTATACTAATATACCTCATACTAAGATAGATAGATAGATAGATATAGATTAGATATATAGATATATAGAGAAGGATAGGGATAGGGATAGATAGATATAGATGTAGATGTAGGTGTAGGTATAGATATAGATATAGATATAGATATAGATATAGATATAGATATAGATTTGATTCCCAGCACTGTATAAATTTGGTGTTGTGGTACAGGATTTTAATCGAAGCAGCAGTCCAAGCAGATGGAATTGTAAGGATTAGAAGTTACCATGAAGAATATTAAAGTGCATTATTCACAATGTGCCTGATGCCTGCAGAATCTAGAAGAGGGCACTGGGTTTCCAGAACTGGATGGAGTGATAGATGGTTGTAAGCCACCATATGGGTGCTGAGGATCAAACCCCATTCCCTTTGAAGTGTGGCAAGTCCTCTTAACCCTTGAGTCATCTCCCACCCCTATTGTGAAATAGTGGATGAATTGCCAGAGTACTACATAGTTCATGAGTGCTTGTACAAGCTATTATGTTTTTTTTTATCACATAATCATAACAGGCTATTATCTTTAAAATATTCCCCCCCACTTTATAAGGTCTTTTGCAGAAATTACTAGTAACTCAGCTGTCAGTTACAAAGATCCTACTTCAGCTGCATTTTGGGACTGACCTCCAGGTACAGATTTAAGTGCATTTTGACTATGTTGTTAGAAATTAATGACTTTACTAATTTTTTCATATGCCATTTTTCTAATCATGGTGTGTTGCCCAGTTTTCATCAAGTTTTCTCAAATGGCAGTGTAATTTAAATTTTTTGATATTTACTTTATTTAAATTTCAAATGTTTCCCCCTTTTCAGGTTCCCCTTTGGAAACCCCCTAGCCCACCCTCCCTCTCCATGCCTCTATGAGGGTGCTCCCCCACCCACTCACCCACTCCTGTCTTCCCTCCCTAGCATTCTCCTACACTGGGGCATCTGACATGCTCAGGCCCAAGGGCCTCTCCTCCCCCTGATGGCCAACAAGGCCCTCCTCTGCCACATATGTGGCCAGCACCATGGGTTCCTCCATGTGTATTCTTTGGTTGGTGGTCCATTCTCCAGGAGCTCTGTGGGGTCTGGCCAGTTAACACTGTTGCTCCCTCCATGGGGCTGAGACCCCCCTCAGCTCCTTCAGTCTCTTCTCCAACTCTTCCATCCTGGACCCCATGCTCAGTTCAATGGTTGGCTGTGAGCATCCACCTCTGGATTTGTCAGGCTCTGCCTGAGCCTTTCTGGAGGCTTATCATGCTTCCGTCAGCAAGCACTTCCCAGCATCCACAATAAAGTCTGGGTTTGGTGGCTATACAAGGGATATATTCCCAGGTGGAGCAGTCTCTGGATGGTTTTTCCTTGAGTCTCTGCTCCACACTTTGTCTCAATATTTCCTTCTGTAAGAATTTTGTAATTTCTAAGAAGCATGCATATTTTGGTCTTCCTTCTTCTTAGGCTTCATATGGTCTGTGAATTGAATCTTGGGTATTTCAAACTTTTGGACTAATATCTAATTATCATTGAGTACATACCATGTTTGTTCTTTTGTGACTGAGTTACCTCACTCAGGACAAGTTCCATCCATTTGCCTGTGAATTTCACGAAGTCATTGTTTTTAATAGCTGAGTAGTACTCCATTGTGTAAATGTACCACATTTTCTGTATCCATTCCTCTGTTAAGGGGCTTCTGGCTATTATAAATATGGCTGCTATGAACATAGTAGAGCATGTGTTCTTATTATATATTAGAGCATCTTCTGGATACATGCCTAGGAGTGGTATAGCTGGGTCCTCAGGTAGTACTATGTCCAATTTTCTGATGATCTGCCAAACTGATTTCCAGAGTGCTTGTCCCAGCTTGCAGTCCCACCAGCACTGGAGGGGTGTTCCTCTTCTCCACATCCTCACCAGCATCTGCTGTCACCTGAGTTTAACAAAGGTTTTAAGTGTTGGGATGCAGACCCAGGACAAGCAGCTGAGGTGCATATTCAACAATCCACAGTAGACCTGGTCTCCCTCAGTCCCTAGTTGACATTCTCCACCTTCTACTTTTCCGTCCAGGAGCTGAGCTTCCCCTTCCCCAATGACTGTTTCCTATATAATCCAGACATTTTGGTCTTACCTTCCTTCTCTCTCTTCTCTCCCTCTCTCTGCTTTTGCTCTCTCCCTGCTTGTGAACACTCTTTTTCTCTCTTCTCCTTCCCCTCTATCTCCTTCCCATAGGTGACTTCTCTGATCTTGTTCCTCGGGACAAGAGAGCTGCTTCCCAGTTAATCTATCTTTATATCTGGCTTGACTTGGGTCATTTTGCTGATGGAAAAATAACTTATCGTCCCTGTGGTATGGATGTCTTAGTTGTCATTCCAGAGCAGGATCAATCTTCAGCTGCCAGGCCGAGCAAATCAGAGTGGCCATCCCAGTCTTTTGTTGATAATAAATGAATAGAGGGCAACATACTCAACTATGGCTACTTCCTGCTGACATTGGGGTGTAATTACAGGGAGGGGAGCAAAAAGATGGAATGTTGGCCAAGTCTGAGAAGAGCAGGATGCTATCTAGGTTGTGGGACCATCTCGGGCTGGCAATGCGAAGGCTCAGTTGAAGCATCTGTGAGTAGTTGCTTTGGAGTTGTCCTGGACGTAGACATACCTAGGCTTGGCAGAATGCTGTGTAAGTGTATATATGATAAAGTTAAGGAGGTTAAGGAGTTTAGAGAGAAAACCTCCCCCACCTTGGGTATATATTAAAACATTTAGACCCATGGTTTTGATAGTTGGAGGAGGGGTGGGGCTGAGTTCCCAAGACAAGGGAAAGGGGACCTGTGAGGGAGTGGACCATGAGAGGAGGCCTGGTAAGGTTGAGCTAGGGCTTAGCTGGGGAGACCCAGAAGGGATGGCAGAAGCTTCACCTGCTTCCAACTCCAGACCCCTGTCATATACCACAGTCTCCCATGGAGAGATTTGTGGCTATCAGTCATATTGGGACAGCGCCCACAAGTCCCTCCTCATGTAGATGAGGCACCTCAGGCCAAGCCAATAGGAAGTACCTGCTATCAGACCTAACCCACCCCAAAACTGTATACAAGATCCTATCTAGTAGGAATAAAATGTGTGTGAGGATTACTCAGTTAATTACTCTGTCATCTGAGAGCATATGTCACACAAGAGCTGTATGACTGCCTGGGAAGAGAACTCTCCCAGAGCTTTGGCCTCCAGAAGCTCCCCTGTACTCTGCTCACTAACTCTGGTGGCTCAGCTTGGCTCAGTGCAACCAGTGCAAAATCTTGGAACTACAGAGGCTGCCAGGGCAGCAGCACCAGAGCAGCAGTGGCAGAGGCACTTCCCCTCCCTTCTCGTGCCCTTTCTCCTTCACTTGAACCTTCCCACTTGGCCAGGCCAGAAGTCTCAGAGGATAGCCTCCAGCACACAGATGACAGGGACCCATTCTCAGGAATAGACAGGTGGAGAAGAAAATAGCCTGTTGATTGACAGTACTTACCTGCAGGCCATTTGACCTTTGAGAAGTGGATTTGAGTGTATTCCCTGAAGCTTGTAAGAATCTTTTAAGTTTACACAAAGAGATAGCATTTCAGATATGTTAATATTACCATTGTTTAATATTGAAGCTCTGAACTATGAAGTCTCAAAACAATAGTAGTATAGTGATTCTTCCCATATCCCATATACCTTAATTACTTTCTAGCACTATCCAAGTTTTCACAGCCTCGAACTTGCATCTATCAACCTCAAAACACCTTCCTAGACCCTCAAACACCCTCTTAAAAATTTTGGTATCCTCAGACCTTACCTAAGCAAAACTTTTTCCTATCCAATTATTCACCATGAGACACAGGTAGTCGAACACTGGGAGCAATCCCTGTAAGTGAGTTTCTTTAGATAAAGAAATAGTAAAATGTTACTTCTTTCTTTAGCTTTGTCTTCAAACCCCTCAGAGACCTGAGAGGGATAAATCTTATCTGAGCAAGCAGGAAATGTAGTTCAAATAGCTATGGCAGGAGCAGTTTTCAGCTGAGGGGCCTTCCTAGGGTGGAAGAACTTGAGAGACTGACATTGAAGCATGTCTGATGTTCTGTTTGCTCACAGTTTGCTCCTGGCAGCCAGCAAGGAATTAGGGCAGTTAGGCCCAGTGGTTAGCATACCACAATCCAGGTGCACTCCTTTGTCATTGTGCCCATATCCTTGGAGACCTTGGCTTGAGGTGTGGGTTGTATGGTCACTGCTAGGATTTGGGAGTCTCTGCTGTCATGGTAATTTTAAGCATCTTAAATTTCATATTTAGCAGGTCTCTGAAGTGCCTAAGAACCATCTATCTATAGTATATTTGAATAGACAAACTTTGCTTGTTTCTAGTTATCAGTCTTAGGCTTAACCTTGAAACATTTACAGGTTGGTAACATGTATATGGAAAAACATATATATGGGAATATATATGTATATATGTGTATATATATACATATGAAAACACATATAAGATTTGAGGTTATCTGCTCTAAACTGTACCTGTAATATTAAAATAAAGTTACCTTTTTAAGAGTGAAGACATAGAACATATCCATAATTTCCAGAAGACAAAAACCAAGTTCCAACAAGTGTAAACAATTCAATGTCCTCAAAATTAATACCAAGTGGGTTACTATGTCACAAGGTTTGGCTAACAGAGCCACCAAGCAAGGTAAGTTGCTTTGTTTTGTTTTAATTTTTGTTTTGTTTTTTAACCCATAACAGAGGTGGCTGCCAAATATGTGGCTGTCCTTAATCAAGATGATGGTGAAGTCAGGCCTCTACCGTTTTTTATCTAATAGTCAAGACGGTGATCAGTCACATGCTGTTCACCTGCCAATGCATGGATGGGAGGGAGGCAGGGTGTGTGCAGAGGTACTCAGCTGATGAAGCTGTGTTGTTGGTGAAAAGGGAGGGGCAAGAGAACAGTTCCCAAAATATTGGGCATAGGGAGTTCAGACCAAGTTGGATCAATTTCTCAGTTTTAGATCTGCTGGCACCCATTCTTCTGAGCATGGCTAGGGTCTGAAGGCTCAAATGTAAGTGTCCTGAGCATAAGCCTGGGGTCATATGTTGGAGGTTGAGAGTAGCCTCAGGTTAAAAGTTTTTTGACCCAAGGCCTCTCCTCCTCGATGGGAACAAAGACCTTTATTTCTGGAGCAGACTGGCTTGCCATGGCCAGCTGGCTCCTGGTAGGGGATTCTGGGGGTTCTGGAGACTTTCAAAGAGTACCAGTGCCTCAAGGCTGCTTGAAGATGGACTCACAGAGTCCAAAGTCGATGGTATCAGGTAGAGAGAAAGATGGAAAAAGGAGTGGTCCCCCATTCCCACATGGCTGAGGGGGCCCAATTCCCCCAAGTCTCAGCACCAGATGGTAAGTTATTTTTCCACTGGCAAAAGGACCAATCCAAGCAAAAAGTAGAGTATATAAAGGCAGGTTTATTGGGAAGCACCTCTCAGCGGGGCCACTGATTCCAAGAAAGGAGGCTAGGGAAGTCCCCATGGGGAGGGGGACAGAGGGGAGAGGGAAGAGATAGAGAGAAAGGGCATTCAAAAGCAGGGAGAGAAAAAATGCAGAGAGAGAGGGGAGGAGGGAGGGAAGAAGAAGGAGGAGGAGGTGGAGGAGAAGGAGGAGAGAAGAGAAGAAAGAGAAGAGAAGAGAAGAGAAGAGAAGAGAAGAGAAGAGAAGAGAAGAGAAGAGAAGAGAAGAGAAGAGAAGAGAAGAGAAGAGAAGAGAGAAGGAGAGAGAGAGACCAAAATGTCTGGATTATATAGGAAAGAGCCTGGAGGTCAGTTCCACTTTGCTACTTTAAATGTGCACCTCAGCTGTTTGTCCTGGGTCTGAATCCCAACATTATGATTTACTCTAAACAGAATCAATACTCTTCTAAAAGTTTACCTTCATGGTGTCACAGCATCTCAGGCAGTCAGCTTTGTTCTATTTTTCTCACTATCCCAGGAGCATCACCTATGCAGGTTCTGAAATGCTAACTCTTTTCATTCCAGACTTTTATCTCTTAGTCACTTGTTTTCTCATATCCTGTGACTGCTAGTAAAAGAACAGCCAGATCTTCCCCAGTATGAGTTAAGGTAGAGGTGAACTTTAACCTCTTCCTCCTGCTTTATAACTGGATATCTAAGCATCCCCGAGATCAGGACAATTAGAAAGCCTCATAGGATTACTAATAGGGACTAAAGGAGCTAACCCATTTGGAGAGTGTAGGGTACTGCCAGGCACTGTGTAGGTGTTAGTGATGGTTTTCACAGCATTGGTACTGTCTCTACTGCTTTAGCCTGAGCTTGGGAATTGTAAAAAGGGCTCACTGTCAGTTTCTAGTGACAGTTAATGGCAGCCTGCAGTATGTGACAGTCTTAAGAAATAAAGTTCAAGTACAAATTA
This sequence comes from Uromys caudimaculatus, assembly GCA_028551405.1. Taxonomy (NCBI): domain Eukaryota; kingdom Metazoa; phylum Chordata; class Mammalia; order Rodentia; family Muridae; genus Uromys; species Uromys caudimaculatus. The sequence continues at coordinate 43,903,315 of CM052704.1, read as the reverse complement.
GGAACTTTTCTTATATCTGTTATGTTTTAAGCTTAGTCTTAATATAACTCCTACCCCCACCAGTTCCTACCAGTAACTAAAAGTGCCACAAAGGGAAACCCAGGGTCTAAGGTAAAACATACCTAGAAATACATCCTTGGTGATATTTCTATGTGAATAGCATTTGTGTGTGTGTGTGTGTGTGTGTGTGTGTGTGTGTGTGTGTGTGTGTGTGTGTCTTCCATGGCTGAAGCATGAGTCCCCCTCTTCTTCTTAGTCTGTGAACTGACACTTACCCTCAGTTGTTCCTTGTGGGAAGACAGCACACTTCCTATACTGCTTCCTTCCCATTTTGCCCTGGGAGTCCCAAGGATCTCTGTAGGGCTTTAGTTCTGCTAGGCTTAATCATATTCTAGGTAGGGATTGCTTTTCTTACTCTGTTTATTATTGTTGCTGACAAATATAGGTTTTGTAGTTTGATTCATTGGAGTTTTTAGCATTTTCACTGAGCCATATATTGAGGTTGAAAGAATACAGTGCTGTTCCCGTTCTTAAGAAGACGATTCAGAAAGAGACAGTCTCTAAAGTGGAGTACCTTAGTTTGTTGTGGTGAGCCTAGCTAAGCTTACAGGTTGCTCTGGAACAAGTCCCTGCAGCAATTCATTTATCTCTGCAGCACATGACAACTATCCTGGAATCCTGGTGTTTTTTTACTTAGAGTCTGCAGGAATTACACTTGAAGTTTTATGCTCTGATATTTTCCCAGTATTTGTAATGGCTTAGGTGGAATCATTATTTTGAATAAAGATATATATTTACTGGTGGAAGAAACAAATGAGTTAAAGACTAACAGAGAGATCTCATCTAAGTTTTAAAAATTAGTTACCATTTTTCTCAAATAGGCCCAAAGTAGTATATTACCCCTTGGTTATGTACAGACATGCATGGGGTTGTAAGGACTGGAGAGTAAATAGTAATACCTAAAGAATAATGTAAAAAGAGCAGTATTTGTGGAAGAGAAAAATAGGTAGCATGTTTCTAACTTGGACCAAGTTACATGATTATTATTAATCCAATTTTATTTTCTTGGATGCATAAACCTTCAATAATTCATAGTATTTTCATAGAAAGTCATTTTTGACCTTACACATTGTATAGGAAGTCTTGCTGTGGATAGAGAAACTCTTTTTTTAAAAACCAACTTATTTCTAGTCAATATTTAATATAGTACAGGATTGCTTTCATCATTTTATTGGTTTTTTATTGATTGACAAATCCTAGAATAACTTTAGTATTCTCATAGATAATGTGTTCCAAATTCTTTGTTGCTGTTGTTGTTACTGTTGTTTTGTCTTGTTTTTCTATGTAGCTCCAGTACCAGCTGACCTGGAAGTACACCAGACTGGCCTCACCCTCACAGAACTCCACCTGCCTTTGGGTCCTGAGAGCTGAGATTAAAGGAGTGTGCACCATCCTTGGGTGTGTTTGCTATTCTTATCTTCACAAGGAAAGGGGGGAGTTAAATTCTGACCCCATGCAGTTCCCCTCAGTGAAATGGAGGTGCAGTCTTTTCTGTGTGCCTACCTTTCCTTAGCCCTCACTTGCACCATGTAGAAGGCAGTCATTGCATTAGCTTTCAGTTAACCTAAGGAACTTTGAATCACGTTTAGCTGCCCTATAATTGTCACAGCTCTAACCATTCTAAAATTTTTTATGCAACTTGCTTTTCTCTCTTCCCTAGTACCTCCCTTGATTTAAAACTTTCACATACACTGATAGTTCTTTATTCACTTGTCATTGATTTTAAAGCTAGATTTTGTCAGGCACCTGACTCATGTTCAAAAGGCATTGCTATTTTAAAATTGTTTATGTATTTAATAAAGAATTTAGTTTCAGAAGACTATTTTCTTTCATGGTAAATCAAACTGATAAAAATAAAATTGGTGAATTAAAAGGTTTGTTTCTTCCGCCTGCCATAAGTCAAAGTGTGTGTGTGTGTGTGTGTGTGTGTGTGTGTGTGTGTGTGTGTGTGTGTGTGTGTAGATGGTAACCTTTACATGGTAAACTCTGGTACAAAGAAAAATCATTGAAAAGATCTTTTAAAATAATAATTTGTGTAACTGAATCTCTTTCTGATCCTGTATCATTACGTTTTAATGGTTTCTACCTCTAATGTGATATTGCTAAATTGTCATTTTACATGGAAAGTAAGAGCTATAAAATACAGAAATATTTTCCCAGTTAGTGACAACAGGCTAATATTTATCAGATACATCATACACCAGGCACTTTAGTAAACATTTCAGATGAATTATGTCCTTTTGATTATGGTCATAAACTATGGTCAAAATGACTACACTAAATGACGTGCTGAAACACAATGTAGAAATCCTATTAGTTCCAGAAACTTCCTGAATGATGTTTGTCTCTGTGTACAAGTCTCAGTCTTTACTTGATATATATTCCTTGCAGATTAGTTAGAGAGCACTTGTCTTAGTTAGGGTTTCTATTGCTGTCATGAAACACTATGGTAAAAAAAACAACAACAACAAAAAACAAAACAAAAAAACAAAAGCAAAACTTGGGGAGAAAAATGTTTATTTGCCTTATACTTCTATATCACTGTTTTTCATCAAAGAAAGTCAGCACAGGAACTCAAACAACATAAAAGTCTGGAGACAGGATCTGATACAGAAGCCATGGAGAGGAGAGAGGGGTGCTGCCCTCCCTTATCAATCACTAATTAAGCAAATGCCTTACAGGCCTGGCTACAAATCAGTCTTACGAAGGCATTCTCTTAATTGAGATTCCCTCTTCTCAAAAGACTTTAGCTTGTGTCAAGTTGACATAAATCTATCCAACACAGAACTAAAGAAGTATTTAGTATCCCTGAATTCTCGGTGTATCAGTGTGTTACTTAGACACAGTTATGGAAAAAACAGACCTTAAGAAACAAGGACTTAATCACACATCCTGCTTGACTATTTTAGCCTGGCAGAATAGGCAGCATTTAAACGAAACTTTGTTGGTTTTGCTGTCTTAATTTTGTAGTAAACAATAATCAAGGAGTAAGAAGATGCAAAGGGTCTATTCAGACTAAATTGATAGTTTGATAAAGGAATTCAATTTCCAGGTGAAAGTGGCTTTACAGAGAGGCAAGCGTCACTTAGAGAGATTCTTGCTACAGACAGCCACAGAAATGCAGAACAGAGAAACCAGGTGGTCTCCCTGAACCTTTGACCACAGAGAAGGCCTTTTCTAAAATGTTTCTCTCCTCTATTGGCTCCTCTTTGTCCTCAGTTTTATTTTATTTTATTTGATAAGATCATATCTTTTCTTATTTTTTCTTAAACTTCAAATTTATCATACTTATTTCTCTATTTCTTACCTTTTGACTTTTTTCTTGTTTTGTAAAAGATTCCTCTAGAGAATTTCTTATCTTCTATTATTTGAATGTTTTATAAAAATCACCTTTATTATTTTTATTTTGTTGTATGTTTGCATATGATGTGTGTGCATGTGTACGTGTGTGCAAGCACAGGTGTGCACATGCCACAATGTACATGTGAAGTTCAAAGGATACCTCTCCTGGATGCTCTTGTCTTCTGTCTTGCTTGAAGTGGGATTCTTTTTCAGTTTTGCTTCAATATGCCAGACGTGGACTCTCCAATCTCAATTTCTTATCTTCCCATAGGAATGTTGAGATTACAGACACACACTACCAAGTCTTGACATAGAATCCTGAAATTTGAACTCAGATCTTCACATTTGCAAAACAATTGCTTGACCCACTCCACCACTCCACTTTTATTATTATTTTTATCTTTCACATGAATGCTCTGAAAGGGTTTTGAAATGTTAAGATGT
>CM052704.1:43874336-43899369 GCA_028551405.1 Uromys caudimaculatus | reverse complement strand
AGAAAGGAGAGGACTTTGGGCCTGAGGGTGCTAGTGGCCCCAGTAAAAGGGAATGTCAAGGTGGGAATATGGGAATGGGTGGGCGGGTAGGTGGGAGGAGGAATTCCCTCACAGAGGCGGGGAGGGGGAGGGGACACGGGGTTTCCAAAGAAAAGGGGAATCATCGGAAATGTAAATAAAGTATCAAAAAAAAAAAATGTCAGTTGTGCAAGTCAAATTGGGTCAAATAACAATACCCAGAAGCCAGCAATAATGAGAATGGGCTACTTAGCCAAGAATGTTCTTTTGGGTTTGAATTTATTATTTTTTCCAAGTGGTACAGCTGCTGCAGCTGAGCCTGTATGTGAAACTGAGATGATTTTTATTCTGGAGGAAAATAATCATTACGCTGACGCTAAAATGGATATTTTTATAAATTTCTAAATATACTTAATCATAACAAAAATAAACTTACTGATGCTATTATTATTTATTGTTTTATAAGAAATTTAGCAGTCAGCTACAATATAACTTATTTCTTCTTTATTATTTTATTCAAATTATGTTTCATTCCCAACTAGAATACAGGAGAGCAAAATTGTGCCAACTTTATAAACTAAAAACCAGGAGTTAATATTGAGCATACACATACACACACACACACAGACCCACACATGCACACACAGGCACACACACACACACACACACACACACACATATGTTCTATTAAATGTGTGTCTTTGTGTGTGTGTGCCTGTGTGTGTGTAGGTTCTGATTCCTAGCTTCTTTGAATCATTTACCAGGATTAAGATCAAATAAAAATGTGCTGGCTGAAGCCCTGCTCTTTCCACTTAAGGAGTTTAGCTACTACCTGTGACCTACACATTGGAGGCATGAGAATACAGTAAAAAGGTGGACACCTGAAGGTAAAATGGGAGGTTTGGAAGGTATCCTTTATGAAGAAAGTGCCTCCAGAGGCTACAACTACTACCATGAAAATACTTTCAACAAGCTACCTTAGAGGAAAATAAAACCTTACCTGCCATTAAAAATACAGGCATGTACAAGCATTGGCAGTGCCTGGGTATTGTTTGAGTCCAACGAAGACTAAAAGAACCCAGGGGATAGTCACTTCCCCTATCTAAACTTATTTTATTGTAGCAAATGTCATTTCTGATCACTGGTCTAGCTAAACATGTGTAAAGAGTATGCAATTGTCTGGGCTCATCAGAACAATTCCCTCAGGAATTATGACAGAGAAAAACATCCATGATAAATTAGCCTTGTCCAAGACAAGCTCCCCACTGAAGAAAATGCAAGCAGAATGAGAGACTGTCTGAAAAAAATGTCACACACTAACCTCCTGTTGGTGGTTCTTTCAGTGGTGACCTTTATAGGGATTTGGTTTGGTTTCCTCTCCATTTGCTTTTAATAATACCTCCTCTGTCCCTAATTACTGGTTCAAATGTACACCGTAATTTAATGACAGAGTGGGTATTGAAGCAAGCATTAAAGCACTTCGATGAGAAAACAAAATTAAAAAAGAAAAAGAAAAATATATTGCAGCCCAGGGAAATACCCACCTCTGCTGGAGTCCGCTACAATTCAGTCTTTGTTCCCAGGACATTTAAATCTGCCCTGTTGATATTGGCTCTAATGGGATACTCTATGGTGCTTTTGCAGATTAGAAAGAGAGAAAGGTATGTAATTCAACAAGGTAAGATTCATGGTTCTGCATTGTGTGGCATATTAAAATTTATTACCTATGTTACTTCTTGTCTTCAGTTTATGTGCTAATTTCTTCAAAAATAATTTCTTTAATACTGTGCTATATCCAAGGAAGGCCTGAATTGTTGACTCAGTAACCAATAATTCATATTTCTAAAATTTATAGTAGTATAATATAGTGAAATAGTAGAACACACTGTATTTAGGTTAATACTCATTAAAGATACCTCTATTTAATAGGCTGACAGTGAATCCACACCTCTCCTTCTTCTCTTCCAGATTGAATTTCCCAGTTCTGTAGCAGAAAAACAGCTACTGACTCATTTTCTTGTTTGACTCATCTACAATGGATCAGAAAGATCTTCTCCTCCAACTTTCTTTCCTGAAATTCATCAGAGTATTCCAGCCTTCAATACCAGCAGTCATTCACTGGGAACACACCAACTAAATGGGCCAGGGACACAGGTAAGCCAACTGAAGATGTCTTCCTTCTCTCTTCCAGCGCCAATCCTCTGGGTTCATCTCTAGTGCCTGCAACAGAACACCTGTAGTTGCCTTCTTTACCCATCTGCCCCAATCTCCTGTGGATCCTAGTCACCAACTCTGACAGACACTCCTGCTAACCCATAGACACTTATGCTAAGAAAGCAGGTAGAATGTACATCTTCCCCTTCTCTTTTGGTTTCTAGAACCAACAACCAAATTTCATCCCCGGCACTAGGGCACGCTCTCTGGGGTAACCTCTTTTCACCATTTTCCTCCACTCCAAGGAGATGAAGTAAACAGATCCCGGTTGAACACTCTATTTTCCTCCCTCCTGTGAACACCTTCAGACAACTAGCCTATCCACATTCCTAAGTGTCAGCTCCCAATACCCAGAAACACAATTTATCTGGAACTCCCAGTGGCCATACACATCATATTCTTTGAAAATCAAGATAGAAAACAGAAGTCAAGGGACAAAGCACTACCCAATCAAGAAATCAGCACCTAGACCTAAAATCATCCCATTTCTAAATCCCTACACACTAATGTAAAAACAAGTCAATAACAGCCAGGGCAAATACAATCCTGCAGGCTCATCCCCACTGGTGCAAAAAAACCACCAGCTTCACTGCTCCTATCTTCTGTGGGTCTTACAGACCAATCTCTTTTAACTTCCTGCCCTATGCTCAATCCTTTATCCTAGCCTGCAAATCTATCAGGCACCCATATACTACCTATGCCAGAAAACCAGGTATGCTGTCTGTAGATCTTTTCTTCTCCCTCTATCCCCCCAGATCTCATTCCCCAATCTCATCCTGAGTTCTGCAGCAGAACAGCAGAGGTAGCCTTCCCTGCCCCACCCTTGCCCTTCATTCCCATCTTGTGTGGCTCACACAGATCTTCCCCTTCTAACCTCCCTCCCTCAACTCATTGCTTTATTCCAACTCCAAACCCCAGCAGATACCCCTTGCTAACCCAAAGGACAAGCCTGCTAGGGAAACAGCTAGGTTTACTACAGATCTTCACCTTTGTTTCTGTTCCTCTAGTCCCAAACCCCAGTCTCAGTCCCAGCATCTGCTGCAGTCTCCCTTTTCTCTCTGACACCATCCCCAGTGGATCACAAAGATATCTCCCAAGCTTCCTTCTTCCAACTCATCCCACTATTACAGTCTCCAACACCAGTGGGCATTCCCTGTGAACATAGCCACTGAGTAGGCCAGGGTAACAGATCCAATCTCCAAGTCTTATCTCCAGCACTATAGCAGACCTTCTGGGGTATCCTCTCTTCATTGTCTACCCCTATTCCAAGGGGATGAAATAAGCAGATTCTGGTTAAGCACTGCTTTCACCCCTCCAGGTCCTTACCCTGTCCCCAAACCTGAGTATCAGCTCCCACTACGCAGAAACATATTTTACCTGGAGCCACAATTGACCAAACCTATCATGGCCTCAGGAAGGTTTCTCCCAGGTAACATATGGCCATCAGACTTTCTCTCCTAAAATGCAGAGAGGAAGCAACAACCAAGAAAAACAAAAAAAAAAACAAAAAACAAAGACAAAACCACCAATCAGCATCTAGACCTATAATCGTACCAAGCTGAGATGATGCTTAAATGCCAGTATAAAAACAAAATCAACAACAGCCAGGGCAATATGATCCCACTGGAGCCCAGATACCCTATAAGAGAATGACCTGAATATTCTAACATAGCTGAAGAAAGAAAAAACCTTGAAATAGCTTTTATGAATACAGGTCCTTAAAGAGGAAATTAAAAAAAAAATCCCTCAAATCAATCCAAGAGAATACAAACAAATAGTAGAAAGAAATGATTAAAACTATTTAAGACCTGAAAGCAGAAATAGAAGCAATAAAGAAAACCCAAACGAAGGGAATTATAGATGTGAAAAATTTAGGGATGCAAAAAGGAACCACAGAGGAAAGTTTCACTAACAGAACATAAGAGGTGGAGGTAGGAATGGACATATTGGTCAAAGAAAATATTAAATCTAAAAATCCTCCTGACACAAAACATCTAGAAAATCTGGGACATAAGAATAATATGTATAGAAGAAGGAAAAAAAAAACAGCAAAAAGGCCTAGAAAATGTTCTAAACAAAATCATAGAAGAAAAATTTCCTAACTTAAAGAGGTGGTACCTATAAAAATATAAGAAGCAAACAGGACATCAAACACATTGGACAAGAAAATACGGTGCACTCTGAACATAATAATCAAGACACTAAACATACAGAACAAAGAAAGAATTTTAAAAGTTGCAAATGAAAAAGTCCAAGTAACATATAAAGGCAGACTTATTCGAACTGCTGATTTAACAATGAAGACACTAAAAGCTAGAGGGGTTTGGATAGATGTGTTACAGACTCTAAGAGAACACAGATATCAGCCAAGATTACTGTATTCAGCAAAAATTTTTAATCACTATATATAGAAAAAGTAAGATATTGCATTATAAAATCAAATTTAAACAATATCTACAAATCCAGCTTTGCCAAAAGTCCTAGAAGAAAAACTCTGGTCTAAGTTGGTTAACTTCACCCCTGAAAACACAGGGAATAAATAATCTCAGACCAGCAAAAATAAAAGAAGGGAAGCATACACACATCACCACTACTACCACCATCAAACAGAATAACAGGAATCAACAATCTTCGGTTATTGGTATCTCTCAATATAAATCATTTCAATTCTCCAATAAACAGACTAACAGAATGGATGCCAAAACAGGATTCATCCTTTTCCTGCATCCAAAAATCACACCTCAATATCGAAAGTAGACATTTCAAACAAATGGATCTAAGAAGCAAGCTGATTTAGCCATTTTAATATCTAACAAAATAGACTCAAACCAAAAGTAATCAAAGTAGATTGGGAAGAACACAACACAGTCATCAAAGGAAAAATCTACAAAGAAAACATTTAAATTCTTAAAATCTATGTCCAAAACAAATGGGGATCCAAGGATATGAAAAAAGCACTACTGAAATGTAAATCACATATTTAGCCTCATATGCTAATAGTGGGAGACTTCAGCACTGGACTCTCACCTATGGGTTGGTCCTCCAGAGAAAAATTAACATAGAAATACTGGATCTTATGGATGTTATAAAACAAATGCGACTAACATGTGTTCACAGAATATTTTACCCAAACACAAAAGAATATACCTTCTTATCCACATCTCATGGAACTTTCTCTAAAATTGATCACATGCACAGAAAGCCTCAACAGATACAAGAAAATTGAAATAACTCCTATCCCATCAGACTACGACAGATTAAAGCTGGATATCAAGAACAACAGAAACATCGGACACCTTATAAACTCATGGAAAATGAAAAACTCTCTACTGACTGAAACTTTGGTCAACACAGAAATAATGAAAGAAATTAAAGACTTTCTAGAATTCAGTGAAAATGAACATACCACATACCCAAACACGATGAAAGTGGTGCTAAGAGGAAAGTTCATAGACCTAAGTGTCTACATTAAAAAATTGGCGAGATCTCATATTAGCAACTTAACAGCACACCTGAGAGCTCTAGAACAAAAAGAAGCAGTTACACCCAAGAGTGTAGACTGAAATAATCAGCCCAAGGGATGAAATAAATAAAATAGAAACAGAGAGAACACTACTGAGAATTAATGAAGTGAAGAGATAGTTCTGGAGAAGATCAATAAGATTGACAAATTCTTATCCAAATTATCTAAAAAGCAGAGAGAATATCCAAATTAATAAAACAGAAATAAGAAGAGGGGTATGACAACAGACACTGAGGAAATCTAAAGAATCATAAGGACACATTTTAAAAACATATACTCCACAAAATTGGGAAATTTTTAAAAAATGGATAATTTTCTTCAAGTGCCAATTAATAAATTTAAATATGGATCAGATAAGCTACTTAAACAAGCCTATAATCCCTAGTGAAATATAAGCAGTCATTGAAAGCCTCCCAACCACAGGATCAGATGGTTTTAGTACAGAACTCCACCAGACTTTCAAAGAAAATTTAACACCAATACATTTCCAATTCATTTTATGAGGACACAGCTACCCTGATACCCAAACCACATAGAGTCCTCAAAGAAAGAGAATTACATACCAATTTACCTTATGAACTTAGATGCAAAATACTCAATATAATATTTCCAAACTGAATCCAAGAAAATATAAAAGAAGATTATCCACCATGGTCAAGTAGTCTTCATCCCAGAGATACAGGGATGGTTCAATATAGGAAGATCAGCTAATATAATCTACCATATAAACAAACTGAAAGGAGAAAAAACAAACAAACCAAAACAAGCAAATAAACAAAAACCCAAACACCACATGATCATCTTATTAAATGTATAAAATATCATTGACAAAATCCAACATCCCTTCATGATAAAAGTTCTGGAGAGATTAGGGATTCAAGGGACATACTTAAACATAATAGAGGCAGTTTACAGCTGGCCAATAGCCAGTATCAACTTAAGTGGAGGAAACATCAAAGTGGTTTCACTAAAATCATGAACAAAAAAGTTTTCCACTCTCTCCATATCTATTCAATATGGTACTTGAAGTTCTAGCTGGAGAAATAAGGGAACTAAAGGAGATCAAAGAAATACAAATTGAAACTGAAGAAGTCAAACTATCTTTATTTGCAGATAATATGACAGTATACATAAGTGACCACAGAAGTTACACTAGGGTCTTGCAACTAATAAACATTTTCAACCAAGTAGCTGAATATAAGATTAACTCACAGAAATCAATACCCCTAGCCAGGTAGGATGGTGTACATCTTTGAGCCCAGCATTATGGAAGCAAAGACAGGTTGATCTCTGTGAGTTCGAGGCCAGCCTAGAGTGGATAATGAGGTCTATGACAGCCAGGGCTATGCAAAAAGATCCTGCCTCAAGAGCAAAACAAACAAACAAACAACAACAACAACAACAACAACAAAAATCAGTACCCCTGCCCTCATGTAGAACAGGTGATCTTGGCCCAAAGGCCAAGAAACAATGCCTCTAATGCGCAAATGACAAAAAGACTGAGAAAGAAATCATGGAAACAATACCCTTTATAATAGGCACAAATAATATGAAACATAGGATTCATTCTAACCAAGCAAGTAAAAGACTTGTATAATAAAAATTTCAACTCTACAAAGAAATAAATTAAAGAAGTTAACAGAAATTGAAAAGATCTCCCTTGCTTATGGATTGGTAGGATTATTACAGTAAAAATGGCCATCCTACCAAACGCAATCTACGGATTGCTTTGGGAATTCAATGCAATCACCATCAAAATTCCAACACAATTCTTCACAGACCTGGAAAGGAGTGTAAGAGCCAGAGGGGCTAGAGGACACCTGGAGAGCAAAGCCCTCTGAATCAATTAAGCGAGGCTTATGTGAACTCACAGACAGAAGTACCAAGCACAGGACCTACAGGGGTCTGCACCAAGTCCTCTGTGTCTATGTCACAGAGTTCAACTTAGTATTTTTGTGGGACTCCTGAGTAGGTGAACAAGCAGGTCTCTGATTCTTATGCCTGCTCTTGGGGCTGTTTTCCTTCTGTCGGGTTGTTGTCCGACCTCAATGTGATGATTTTATCTTATTATACTGTTTTATCGTGTTTGGTTGTTCTCTCATAGGATCCTGTTCTTTTCTAATGAGAGTTGGAAAAGAATGGATCTGTAAGAAATGAGAAGTGGGGAGGAACTGGGAGGAGTAGAGAGAGAAAATAATATAGAATCTATTTTCAATAAAAGACAAAAATGAGAAAAGGAAAACTAAAAACACCTGGATACTTCTATTTAAACTCAGGTACAGCTACAAAGTGAGGTATTCAGTTTGAAATGCAAGTTAGTTTCTCCTTATCCCAAAATTCATATTTTGTTTTAAAATTATAATTTCTATATCTCTGTAGATTCCTATGATGATAAAAAGACTTCTTAAAATGAAATTCAAGCTCAATTTTATCTAATGACTATTAATAAAGCTTCCACAGTGATGGGCTTGAAGATAGAAATTCTCTATGAACTTTGAGTTGCTCTTAGCACCTGGTGTGACCACACCATAGGGGCTTAATTATGGTGAGTAAGGAATAAAAGAACAAAGGCTGACAATAGGGCACTGATTTGTGACCAGAAGACTTTAGCTATAACTCTTTGCTGCTAAAGGAGAGTTCCTATCATGGAAGAGATCTAGTCACCAAATGAGACAGAGCACACAGTGCTTTTTAATTTAGGAGTCAGACTCCTGGGCTAATCACTGAGCATAAATTTTCTATCATGAAAGGACATTTTCTATTAAAATTATTTAGTATTCCCTTCATTACAAGGGATTTATATTGCACACTACTCAAGGCTTTGTTCTGATAAGGCTATCTAGTTGAAATTGTCATTGTACTGATGTGCTATTTTAATAATCAAAGGATGTTTCAGTAAATTGGGAAGGATGCAGCACATGGAAAATGGAGAATGTAGAAAGGTGAATGCCAGTGGAAAAGCCCATAGCTCAGACACAGGAGTTCTCCGCATCCGTAAGAGGCTCACTGCAGCAGCTCCCAGGCCCCTCGCCTGTCTGCTGCACACCACCCCTTCTCTCCGTTTTAACTATTGCCCAACATTTGCTACTTCTCTCTCATTGTGTTCTACTTGTTCCATTTCTCACTGAAGAAAGTTCCAGAGCTAGGGTGCAGGCCAGTATTTGCAGACCTAGAGAAAAAGCACCGTGTTAACATCTGTTGTCATCTCAAGGACAGAAAATTGACCCCTCTCACTATGACACCACTTTTGAACCTACCTTCTTTATCCTTGTGAAGTCACTATTGAGATACTTGCATGCATGCTTTCGTTCTTTCTTTTTACACAGATAGTTGTCAAATCACTTATCTAACAGATATTCCCGTGTATTGTAAGGTTATGGTTCAAGAGTTAGTCTCCCTTGACAGCAACAAAGTTAACCCAAAGAACTAAGAAAAGAGTCAAAAAAATGTGACTCTGAGCTTTTTCTTAAACAAGCTCAATCAAATTTATATAGAACAGTAATTTCTTGACACAACAGAAGTACTATTGGCCAGTTCAGAAAATAAAAGCAGTGTAGAACAAACTAACAGATGAGAAAGTCCCTGGTGTGGACTGCGCATTCCTCAAATGTTTGTAATGGTTCTTGATGTGACTTATGGGGAAATAATGATGCCTCTAAGAGGTGGGGTGTTGGGGGAGGCATTTTTAAGAGTCATTAGAGTCTTTAGAGGCATTTTCCTTGGAAATGAGTTGTTGACTAAATGAAGTTTTGGGAATGTAAGTTGTTATAAAAAGAATAACTTGCCCCTTCCTTCTCTCTGGTCTTCTAACTTTCTATATGATTTCTTCAGCTTATGTCCCCATCCATGAGAAGGTGTTTTATCATAATTATCTTCACTAGAGACTGGATGAATGGCTTGATCTAGAAATTTCAGTCTACAGAACTGTAAACTAAATAAGTGACCTTATATCATACCCAAGTTCAAGTATTTTGTTATTGCCACAGAAAATGAACTAATACTGCCATCACTATTAGCTAACATGGAGCCTCTGTGCTATTTAACTTTCCATCATTATGGCAAAATACTTTGGAAAACCAACTAAATGAGAGAAAGGGATTGTTTTGGCTCCTAGTGTCAGTGTCTATACTTTTTTGACTATGATTCTTTGAGACTGTAGTGGCAGCAGAGGTCCACTTACTTTGTGTCACCTGGGAAGCAAAGAGAGGGAGGAGGGGGCCAGACGCCTATATGCTTTCAACTGCATGCCTCCAATGACCTTATCTACTCCCACTAGGCCCCACCTTTTAAAGGTTCAATCACCAGCTAGTGACTCAGAGAAAATTAAGGGGAGGGAAAAAAGAGAAAGAATTCCTTTCCCACAGAAACTAATATGTGGTCTCTGCTTGCTGACAAATAAGAACTTCAATGTTATGACAAAATCATGGGTGCCTACAGAGATAACATCCCACTTTTTAAAGAGGCATATCAAGAAAGAATGTTAAAACTCACAAATTTGGTTGTTCTCTCCAAACACACATATTTCATTTTCATAGAAATTACAAAATATGTTTATTATAATCAACTTACAGCATGCACCTAGATTTAGTTACTACAAACACTTACCCTGTTCCAAACTCTATGTATTTCAGTGAATATACATATACATATACATATACATATATATATATAACACATACCTTTAGAATGCCCTTCTGAAACTATGGTGCTTCACTTAGCTTGGGGTCAAAATGTTTGTGACCTTTGAGTTTACTATGACTTTACTTCCCTCTCATGCCTAGAGCAGTCCTTCTCATGAAATCAACTTACAGTTCCATTTATAGGAAGAAAATTTCTGTGGATAAGAAAAGCAACCAGGGCTGGTGAGTGGGTACAGCAGGAGCCTGCCATCAAGCTTGATCTGCAAGTCCTGTGTGATGGAAGGAGGGAACTGAATGCCTCAAGTTGTCTCCTGACTTCTACACACATGCATGGCATGCATGTGTATGCATATACATGAACAAATCTAATAAAACAATTAAAAATAAAAAAATATGTAAACACTCAGCTATTTTTACTTGAAAGTTTGCTTTATCGTTGAACCTGATCCTAAGCTCCATTCCTTGAGCAAGGTGCCTTCCAAAGTCACATGATCATCTGTACTGATACGGAGAGACTCTCAGGAAACACTCCCACCATGCCTTGGGTGTACACTATTGTCTTTTTCTTAAACGCATTCTCATTGTCACTGTGTCTCTCTCCATTTGACTCCATTTCCACTTAATAGACCAACATTGCTTTACTCTAATTTGACCTGAGATTCTTTTTTATGGATGCATAGTCACAGGTCTATCTGCATGGAGGTCCCTAAGTGGGTGTCTCCTAAAGTTATTGTCAGCCATGTCAATGTACATCTTTCAATGGCAGTGACACAGCCATACATTGATCTCTGGGACACTAAAGCCTCCACAATGTTTCTCTAAAATAAGTTCATAATGTTAAAAATTGTATATGTATCATATTATATATAATATATAACATCACATATTATATATTTATTTATATATTTATAATTATATATTTAATATAATTATATATTCTTAACATATAGCATAAATATGATATTACATATAACATAACATAAAACATATATAATACAACACATAAATGTGCAACATGTAACATATAACCATGTATTATAAGGTATATGGTGTATATGTATATATATATATAATAACTTTTGTAGTTATGAACTTATCTTAGAGAAAAATTGTAGAGGTATATATATATATTATATATACGTATATATACGTATATTTATATATATACGTATATATACATATATACGTATATATATATATATGTATGTATATATATATATATCCAGAATTTATATCCACCACATGCATGCTGAACTTGTAGAGGCCAGAAAGAGGAGTTGGGTCCCCGAAGCTGGAGTTTCAGAGGCTTGTGAACTGCTATGTCACTGCTGAGAACTGAACAAAGGTCCTTTTAACCATTGATTCCTCTCTCCAGTCCTTGATCACAACTTGTATAATAGAGAACTTTGATTTTCTTAGTTAAATTTTGTTTCCTGTCAAAATCTTGAGGAATATGGGGCCCAGAAGGGAGTAGTAATCAGAGAGGAAGAGGTTTTGATGCTGATGTTGGTTGGAGTACCTGGGTGAGTTGCAGTCACAACAGCAGTTATCAGCTAGAATTAAAATAAGAATTGTGGTAACACTATTGTTGCCATTATTTGTGTAAATACCTTGCATATAAGGAAAAGCTGTGATTAAAATGTATTCCTGAAGTATGAGAGACTTTATATCATTACTGCATTCTGGAGCCAACTAGAGAAAATTTGGGAAATTTTTATGGAACATGCAAAATTTTCAATACAAATTTATTAGTTAATAGATCACTAAAAATTGAAGTGGTAAGAAAAATTAATGGATGAAATTAATATTATCACAGAATATAGGACCACATTATAAACAGAATACACATTGACTGTCTAGGAAAATGAATCATATGACAGAATTGAGCCCATAACTTTAAAAATGCCAAGGAAAAACTTTCAAGAGAATTTATAAAGCCAATGTTAGAATGCAACAAATCGATATTTCCCAAATCTGAAAAACAGAAAAAGAAATTGTTCAGACAAATGTCATAGTAAAAACTTTCCACTGAGATGATGTGGTTCTGAAGTTCAGGCTTCAGTGCTGATGAGTGGGGGCAGGAGAAGAGCTTGTTCTACAAGGAAGTAGCAAACACAGGTATATTAGGAATTGTGAACAGGAGAGACCATCCCACACAAGTCCCACAGGAAATGACCAGGAACTGTGCTCAGTTTAACCCTTGGTTGTGTGGTGCTGCATGCACTCTCTTCCTGCTTCTGTCAGGTTTTCATCAGCTTCTTCAGTCCTGGGCTTGTGGTTTTTCTTCACATCATGGAAAAGTTTGACTGTTATTTATTTTTTTGTTCTCCCTTTTTCTAAGACTAAAAACATGCTTGTAATGGGCTGTTTGTTATTGATCCACAGGTCACGGAAATTCTCATTTGTTGCCTTCTTTCTACGTTAAAATTTCATAGTTTTTATTGCTATCTTCAAGTACCCCATGGTTGCTACCTATTCTGTTCAGAAGTTCACTTAGTGAAGGCTCTCACAGAATTCAACTCACTTGCTTTCCTCCTCTAGGAATCACTATCCACTGCTATTTTCAATGTCTAAAGGAACTATGGTTTGTATGTTTTATCTGGTTTTCTAATTGTTTAATGTTGAAGATAATTCTCCATTCCTATTTTCTACTATGTACAGTGGCAGAAGTCCTGGCACTAAAATTGGACAAACTTTAACTCAAAATAAGAACAGTAAACTAGAGGAAATTACAGTTTTATTATTATAACCCATAACAAGAAACCATGAGCAAATATGCCAATAAAATGACATTTTGAGTGCTGCGGAGAAATGGAAAGTAGAAGGCTGTGAAAATGAATGTCTGTAACAACACAGCGAGGCAAAGCCACAAGCTTTGTACATGCTTTGTAAGCACACTTAAAGTATGCCTTATTCCAAGTTGGGCTAGGGTGGAAAGCTGTTGGGCAGTTTTAAATAGGAAAGCAAGGGGATTTAATAGTTTTCTCTACAACTCATTTTTCAGTTTATGTTAAAATCAAAGACAATCTAAGGAAAGGAACAGGGTGCAGATGGGAAGGGTGTTAGTCGGTCAGGAGACAAGTGGACAGGTTGGAGATTTGTGCGGAGGATAGAATTGACCAGATTGCTCTATATTTGGAAAAATATTTGGAAAACTTCTATTTTCATTTGATGAATTCTATTCACAATGTTAGAATTTTAATGTAAAACAGGTACAAAAATCTGCTTAAGTGATATATGCGTATACATAGTATATAATATACTATTATAAACTATCAGAAGAAATGAAGAGCCATCCTTCAGTAAATAAAGCTTTAGTTACTGATTCTAATTTTTAACTGACAAAATACAAGTGAGAGAAAAAAATATAAGGACTAAATTATGTACCATGCAACTTACTTTGCCTAATACTTATTCAAATCTACATCCTTTCAAAAGAAAATATGCCTTATTTACAAAGGTAGTTAAAAACATAAATTGCATGTTAGATATGAAAGAAAATCTAACCAATTCCACTATGCGAAAATAGTAAAGCCACATTTCACCACAGTGCAAGAAAAACTAGAAATAAACCAGAAAATGTAAATAAGAGCAAAGGAAATGATAAACAGACATTTTATCAAATTTTCTGAATAATTCTCAGCTCAAAAAATTTTAAAACTGCAATATAGAAGAAAGTAAATGTTAAAATATTAATTTACATTTATCAACGCTAAATAGATATTCAACAGCCTTGAAATATTCATTACTCAGTGTGTCAGTCAAATGAGAAAAGAGAAGAAAAACCTACCAACAAAGTAAATACAATAAAGACATATGAGAAATAAAACTGTCCTTCCAAAGGCTTAAGAAACAGTCAGCTCATCAAGCAAAAAGAAGTTTGTTGAAAAGATGAATAAGTATATAAATCATGAGCTAAAATAAAAATAAGAAAACACTAGAGAAGACATAAAACAATAAAAACAATTTTATACCATATAAGAAATGAGAAAAGCTTTGTACCACACAATAAATAAGAAACACACAAATTTCTAGGGAAATATAGATTAGGAAACATAGGAGAAAGGAGACATAAAATAATATTTCTCTAATATATGTACTCTAATCGTTTTACAACTTCAAACTTCTGGATAATTTTGTGGTGACTTAAACAGCCCCAGAAGAGAAAGAAAAGAAGCATTTGCAATATTTTAAATAAAGCCTAGAGACTCTGAAAAACAGTAGTTTTGAAAAGAATGAAAAGTGATAATATTTCAGTTAAGTACCACTTATACTGGGCATAAATAACCCTAAATATGATGCTATCACCTAGAATTCAAAACTGCCTGAGAAGTCCTACAAACCCATCATGAACAAAGAATCAGGTCAGAATTGCTAATTTTTTAATTGTTGTGCAATCCACTGCTGTAAATAGTTGTTTTAATGAAGGATGGTAGTTCTTCATTGCATGTTGGAAAATATATCTGTTGACAACTACCTCCCATGTGGTCATATTAAGAGGAGGAGGCTTTGCAAACTATGAATGGGATTATTGCCTTTGGGGTTTTTTTGTTTTGTTTTGTTTTGTTTTGTTTTGTTTTGTTTTGTTTTTTTGGTTTTTTGAGACAGGGTTTCTCTGTGTAGCCCTGGCTGTCCTGGAACTCACTCTGTAGACCAGGCTGGCCTTGAACTCAGAAATCCACCTGCCTCTGCCTCCCAAGTGCTGGGATTAAAGGCGTGTGCCACCACTGCCCGGCTGGATTATTGCTTTTGTAAAGAAGGATGCCCAGTTTCTTGCTTCTTCCTCACCCTAAGAGGACATTATCAAAAAGGTACCATCACTGAAGCAAAGGGCAGACATTTTTCAGACCGCAGTCTGCTAGAATTTGTCCTAGGATTTCCTCTTTTCCAGAGTGGTGACCAATACATTTCTGCTGCTTATAAATTACCTAGTCTAGTAGAGCAATAGGAACAGACTAAGTCATGAGTATCCCAATATACTTCTTTAAAGCACTCGTTAGCATTTAGAATCATTATCTGATCTAATATTGCAAGAAAGCAGAAGAATAAAGTTGTATTGATTGTGGCATACACATACATATACAGACATATTCTACGTGTTAACCTTAAAAAACTTATCTGTTCATCTAAGAAGGCAATTCCAGGAACCAATCAGATAAACTGAAGAAATTTTGTGTTTAAAACATGTCTAAGGAAATTCAAATAAAAAACGCTACCAAGATTTTCTCTTTTTTTCCCCTCAGTTAAAATGCCTATCATAAAGAAAACAAATAACAACGAATGCTGGTGAAGTTTTGAAGAATGAGGAGGAGAAACTCTATACACTTCTGGGGAGAATATAAATTAGTCCTTACAGTTTGGGAACCAATGTGGACTCCCTTAAATTTAGATCTACCATTGAGCTCATCTCTACCGCTTCTGGGTATACATGCAAAGGAATTTAAAAGTCACTGTGCCAAAAGATATCTGCACAGTCATGTTTACTGCAGCACTAATCATAATACCCAAATTATAGAATCAGCCTAGATGTCTTTCAACAGGTAATTGTACAAAAAGAACATTGTATGCATATACAATGGGGTTTTACTCAGTCATAAAAAAAAATGAAATTCTGCTTTTCATGGGAAGTTAGATACAACTGGAGACCATACTAAGTGAAATAACCAAATAACTATGTACATGTATATATAAAATGTGCCTATACATAATGACATGAAAAAAGGAGAATACATCAAGTAAAAGAAAACTCAAAGAAGATAGATAATCTCGATAACAATGTCGTTATGGTGGCAGTAGTAGGGGATGGGGTGTTTGTCCCTACTGGAAAGAATTGTACTTTCTTCATAACAAGCCACTAAAATCATAAAACATGCAAACATAGTATAAGCACTGAGGCGCTGTGTGCAGAAACTTGTTTGATTTGCTTTAATGGAAAATTAAAAAATCCCTGAGACATTTTTCAGTTCATTAATATAACCTGGAAGATCTTCCTCTATTTATTACTTTCAGAATTATTTACAGCAGGAGTTTCATCACAATGCGGAGCACACTTGCCATGCGAGCCACTGCAAGCAAGTAAGGGGGTGAAAGGTAGCACGAAAGGTAGCACCCCTGGATTTAATAGGAAGAGTTAAAATCCTCATGTCTCATAGATTCTGTGTAATCTTCTGTGTGGAATATTCAGGTAAACATTGAAAAGTAAGAGCATATAGAGGTCGACAATAACTGAATATATATGATGCATCTTTTCTTTATTATAACATATAAGTTGGTGGAAATATATAGCTGAAGATAATACAAATTAATTAGCTAAATAATGATCAGCTCAAAACACACACACATACACACATACACACACACACAGAGAGAGAGAGAGAGAGAGAGAGAGAGAGAGAAGTAATTTGAAAACCCTGAAACTATGGATGGGAGAAAAATAGATGTAAGTGGATGAGTGCATCAGACGAGCACTTGAATCTTACAACTAACTTTTCTTAATGTTTAAATTCTGTCTGTCTGTCTGTCTGTCTGTCTGTCTTCCTTTTGTACTAGGAATGAAACATAAGGTCTTTCCCATGTGAGACCAGCAATATACCACCAAGCTGATCTCCAGCCACTAAATACTAAATATTTAATAATGTGAAATCACTCTAAAATTCTTGGTAAACATATTAAATTGCAACAAAAGTGCCAATAGAAAATTTCTAGTTATTAACAAAGATTTTAAATTTCAACTAGACTCATAAAAGCGTACACTAAAAGAATTCAGATGAGAAAAGCAAACAAAGAGATGAATTTACTTTACGAAGCATTCCATCGAAAGTTGAGGTGATTCCTTATGCGAACGAATGGTAAATAATAACTGGAAAAAAAAAAACCCAAACTAAGTTCTCAGTAGATTAAATATAAGAAATATATATTTAGTGTATTTTAATATCAACATAAATATAAGAAAATAAATCCTAAAAATGTTAGAAGTAAAGCATATATCACACTGAGAATGTAGCTTACCTGGAGAGCGCTTCCCTACGTAATCTCTAAGTTCCAGGTTCAGTCACCAGTACTGAAAAAACAAATCCAAGTCCAAACTGATGCAGTATATTCAGAGAGGAGATATTCTTCCTATGGTTCTAATCATGATGGAAGAAAAAAAGAAAACAGAAATAAAAGAAGAAGAGGAGGGAAGGCAGAGGGAACAAAAGTATAGGGAAAATTTTCAAATTTTGACCAAGTAATAGAATACGTGTGTTTGAAGGCAGTCTTATCCAACCTGCACAATGTGACTGTGATTTGTAAGGCAGTTGTCAGGCTAATTTCTTTAATACAATGCATACATTTAAAAATATGAACACCAAGGCAGGGGAAAAAAGGCCAAAATGTTAGAAAACGTTTTGAAAACAAAAGCAGAAATGACTGCTAGACACTTGAAGGTCTACACTTCGGAAGGATGTTTTACTAGTAACTGAAGGACTGCTGGCAGCAGCAACACTTTGAAGGGTGATGTGAAACTCACAAGGTCCTGTAGTGCACACTCAGTTGAAATGCATAGCTCATCAAATTTCCTAAAAGGAGCATTTAAAATGTGAGCCAAGATGTGCAATGTACTAGCAGCCAACTCCTATAGGGAAAAGGGAGAAAAAAGTCCCACAAGCACACTCACAAATGAGTGTAGATTGTTTCATTTAGGTGTGCTACGCCAGTTGTATTCTGATAATTAACTTTTATTACATATGTTTAGTGTGTGTGCGTGTGTGTGTGTGTGTGTGTGTGTGTGTATACTATAGGTATCCAGATACTACAGCATGCATGTGAGAGTCAGAGGACAATTTGTAGGAATCTGTTCTTTTCTTTCACTACTGGGTCTTGGGAATTGAACTTGGTTCTTGCAGGCCCCATTCTAATGTTTTTACTCAAAGATCTCAGAAGATTCCCTCCCTCCCATTTTTGTTCTGAAACATTTTAGTGAAGCTATTGAATAAAGCATAGACATCACCGCAGTGTATGATATAAGTTTGATTTTACAGTTTAGAAAGGCAAGAAGCACAGACATGCACACAGAGCTATTTGCACTCTTTCCTGTTTGTGAGTAGCTTCCCTAAAGAGGATATCCTCAGCATCTGCATTTTAATAGGCTCAATTTTATGGCCTGAAGTAGAAATTTGGAGCTTTTGTTTTTTAATATATTTACTTATTTGTTTTGAAGTAATTGTTTTCTTTCATAATTAGTAAGAGTGAAAGCCTTAGGTTGAGCATAAAGGGACCCCCCCCCCCATACAACTTCATTTCTAAGTAAAGCAGACAGAAAATAATGGTGGAGAAAGAATTTCTATTTAGAAATTCAGAGGCCACCAGGGACTTCGAAAATAACTTTAGGAGAATGGTGAGAGAAGCAGCCAGATGTAGGACTGTAAGAAAAGAATTAGCGGAGAGGAAGCAGAGAAGAGAAAATTGGAAACTGTTGGACTATTTTTACCCTCCTTCCTCTTCGCATTTCTCTGCTTCTCTTATGTGAGTTCCATTGTTAATACCCGCCCCGCTCCTTACAACAGAGATGACACCTTGGGGCATGACATCCCATCCCGCCATGTCCCAGCTTACACCCCGCCAAGAGATTTATACCCCTTCCCCACATGGGAGCATCATGGGATATTTTCTTATGTAAGTTACAAAGACTCGGCCTGAATGGAAATATCACACACTGG
Organism: Uromys caudimaculatus; assembly: GCA_028551405.1. Classification (NCBI taxonomy): domain Eukaryota; kingdom Metazoa; phylum Chordata; class Mammalia; order Rodentia; family Muridae; genus Uromys; species Uromys caudimaculatus. The sequence continues at coordinate 43,880,275 of CM052704.1, read as the reverse complement.
AACGTGAAATGTGTTTATTTAAATGCTCCTTTTAATGTTGTTCCGAGACCCTCTGGCACTTTATGTTTCCCTTCTGATTTGTTTTTGTCAAATTCCTTCAGTATTTCATTGATCTCTATGTGAACCTTTAATCCAGTTACCACTACTCAAGAGCTCTCCGTGTCTCTCTGTGTCTCTGTGTCTCTGTCTCTTTGCCTCTCTCTCTCTCTCTCTCTCTCTCTCTCTCTCTCTCTCTCTCTCTCTCTCTCTCCCTCCTCCAGGACGAACTCTATGCTAGGCAAGTGTCCCCAGTACCCTCACTCTTTCCATCTTCTGTGCTTCTTTCAATTATATAAAATTTAAAACCTTCTGAGCCCAAAGGGTGTTAGGTAAAATAAAGCAACAAACTCCAGTGTGTAGTGTACATGAAACTGTAGACAATAATCATGACCTAAAGAAATCAGAGATCATAGCACCTGATGACAAATGATATACACTGTGAACTGAGCTAAGTGTCTACATGTTTATCCATGAAATAAAAAATAAAAAAAAAGTAAAAATGATGGAAGAATGCTCCTTGGAGGTATTAGTACATACACTGATTCCTTCTCATTTCCCTGGGTCCTGCTGAGTCTCCCAGAGGTGATTAGTAGCATGAGCTAACTTCACAGAATCTCCACTTACTGAGCAGAAGGCCCCCAGCAGCTCCCCTTAATCCACTCTCCACAGCAGCCAGAATTATTTTTTAAAATGTTAATGCATATTGTCACATTCCTTCAGAATTTCGCTGATCTCTATTCATAATTATCTCTACTCCAGCTCTCTCTCCCACTCCCCCTCCCCTCTACTTCCCCTCCCCCTCCCCTCTACTTCCCCTCCCCCTCCCCCTCCTCCTTCCCCTCCTCTTCCTCTTCCTCCTCCCCCTCCTCCTCCCAGGATGAACTCATAGGCTCATACATGCAAGGCAAGCACCCTACTGTAATAACTCTTAGCATCTTCTGTGCCTATATCGATCATATTGACATTAGAAGCTTTCTGACCACAGAGGGTGTTAGGGAAAATAAAACAGCTAACGCCTATGTATAGTGCACACAACCGTATTAATTGTAACTCTGCTTGACACCCTTCAAAACTCCTCTAGTATTTAAGAAAAGGATTTCATTGGGGATATGGCCTGTGATTTTGGCTCCAGCTGAGTTCAGTTGGCTTCTGTGATACTCTCCACACCATACCCCAATTCCTTAAACTGGTCTTAAACAGAGGAACAGCCAAATTATTCCCTCGTCCTAGCATAAATCTACAGATCACTCTACTTGGGGCTTTCCTCATTTCAATGCCCTCATAGAGAACCTCTCTTGAGTTTAATCTGCTGCCTGGGAAAGGCCTTTCTTCCCAACAGTGGCAAAACTGAGGATTGTCTTTGTAACACTTCTTCTAGCCTCTTTAGTGTGGATTCCGGAACTTAGGAATTAAAGCTCTGTGTGGTGTCTGCCTTGGTCAGTGAAGTGGAGGTTCTAAACATGCTTTACATTGAACAAATCGAGGTTCCAGTGGGGAACTTGAATTCAGAACCTAGTAGATTCTGTGCAAATTTAGCAGAGTGAATGCTATTCTGAGGACAAAAGCCGCGGTGTTCTGTGACATGGATTTGAGGCCTAGATATTCTGCCTTAGTTATCTTGGTGCTCACTGTGAAAATGACTTAATGCTTGGCTATGAATCCCTTTCTGCCTAAGGTAACATAGCTTTTGCTGTAAGCAGAGAACGTTGGCTGGTATGTGGTTCCTCCTCAATATAAATCAGCCCACTCTGCTCTAGTCTGTTAATACACCTGGCGTTTCTCTCCCAGCACTTGTCCTAGTTTATAACTATACACTTACCCATGTGCTTGTCTGCTTCTGATATTAGAATCTCAGCTTTGTTAGACTCTAGTAGGTACTTAATGGATAGCTCTTTAAGAAATGGAAGGAAAAACCAAGATACCTCTATATTTGGATTTGTTATTTTTTTTTAATTTTTGGCGATTTTATATGTGCATGCATTATATTGTGATTATGCTCACTCCCTCATTACCTTCCCTTATTGTTAATCTCACCAAATGAGAGTAAAAACCCCTGATGGCACAATAAGGCCAAATTGAAGCAAACTTTATTCTCTACACAGCAAAGCCAGTCAGCAGCAGTTTCCCCTAAGATGGAGCTCAAGAGAACAGTCCTGAATCAATTTTCAAGCTTCTTTTATAAAGTAAAACCACAACGTGGGAAATTTTACAAGCAAATGTGGTTACAGAAGCAAGACCATGCAGTTAAGGAAATCTTCCTGAAACATTTGTTATAAACTGTTCTGTGATCACAGGGGTGGGGAACAGCCCAATTCTGAGAAACAGAAAGTTCAAGGCCAGCCTGGTCTACAGAGTGAGTTCCAGGACAGCCAGGGCTACACTGAGAAACCCTGTCTCGAAAAACCAAAAAAAAAAAAAAAGAAAGAAAAAAAAAAAAAAAAAAAAGAAACTTAAGTTTTACAGTAAATTAAAACCTAGAACTAGAGTCTTAAAATGGCTCCTTGGGACAAGATGGAGTCAGCCTTGTTTTGTTTCTCATTTCCTATGTGTCCCTGTCAAATCTTTGATAGGAAACTTCCATCTAGTTGCTCTGTGGGCTGATAATGCTACTAGAAGGCAAGTGTTTTAGCGTTTTGTCAGGAAACAAAATTTATAATATATTGGAATATGTATTACAAATACATCTTCACAGGAAGATGACTATGAGTAACATTAAGAGAAGCATCAAGGGGTCCGCCATGAATGAAATTAGTGCAGTTAACCAGCAGGATCAGTTAAATAGAAATCGACACCAATTGCTTCTCTCTGTTAGTCTAAGTACTTGGTTTTAATATTATTTTTTACCACATCTAGGACCTCTTTAATTATACCTGTTTGGTTAGCATAGAAAGAACAAGTTTTTCCAAGTGTTCATAACCCTACCTTGCTGCATGAACAGAAGCTCTAGCTAGGTCACTTCTGTTTTACAAGACTACTTCTGCAAGAATATCTACCTGATGTTCTAATCAGGGCAATGCAGAAGACTGACAGGCATTGTGTTATACCATTGATATGAGCCTAACAGGCATTAGAAGGGAAAGGAAGCAACAGTGGTAGACCTTCCTGTCTGTAGTAGTCAGGTTCTGAATAATGGTCACACAATTATCTGAAATAGGAAGCAGCTAGATTACCTGATATTTTTGACAATAAAGTCTTTAATTTTGTATATCACCTAGGGATAATTTGGGGTGAGACCAGGAACAGACATCAACAGTGACTTGTGGTAATGTTGCAAATGGCAGGTTATACGACATGGTGGGGGGATTTGGGGTCAAGGCAGAGCCAGCAGTCCTGAGTCAGGTTAAGTACTCAATGGTTCTTTGGGGCATAATCATTCCAGAGGAGCTGGAAGCACCTGAAAAACCTGAAACACCAGGAAGAGATTTTTATTGGGGTCTCATAAATTTTGGTATTTCAGGGTTATGGTCCATATACACATAGAACTTAGTACCATGTAGGTTTTTCCAAATTTAAGATAGCACAACCTTCCCCAAAGGGGCACGAATGAAATTTACAACCTGGTTTGGGTCCTTCTCCTGAAGGGTAAAGAGCTGGCAGAGATCTGTCTTTAAAGTTGGTTGTTCCTGAGTTGTAATGCTATTTAAGACTTTTCTAGTAACTGTTAATCTAAGCTCCCACTTACAGGTAGAGGGTCTTTGGGGATTACTGTGGTGATTTGAATGAAAATGGCCCCAATAAATTCATAGAAATTGGTACTATTAAGAAGTGTGTCCTTATTGTAGTATATGTAGCCTTGTTGGACCCTTGTGTGTCACTGGGGGTAGGCTTTGAAGTATCAAATGCTCAAGCCAGAACTAATCAATCTCTCTCTCTCTCTCTCTCTCTCTCTCCCTCTCTTTTTCTCCTGCCAATTCAGATATTGAACTCTAGTCTCCTTCATCAGCACCATGTCTGCTTCTGTGTCACCATGTTTCCTGCCATGACGATAATGAACTAAACCTCTGAACTGTAAGCCATGGTCATGGTGTCTCTTCACAGCAATAGAAACACTAACTAAGACAGAAATTGGTACCAGAGACTGGGGTGTTATTGTGATAGGCCAGACCAGGCTGTTTGGAGAAATGTGGGCTTTGGGACTTTGGAATTAATAAGCAGCTGACCACTTTTAGTGGAGCTTAATGGGCCATACTAGTTGGACCATGTAAAACAATGGTGATGAAGCTGAGAGGAACCATGGGGAGACAGCTCAAGAGGTTTCTGAGAAAAATATTAGCATGTGACCTAGACATGGTCCTTGTGATAGTTTGGTCAAGAATGTGGCTACTTTGTGCCTATGTCCAAAAAACCTACCTGAAGAGCTATGGATTAACATTGTTGGCATAGGAGATATCCAGACATCCTGATATAGACAGTGTTGCTTGATAGTGGTGACATTTATGCAGATCTATAATAAAAAGGAGCAAAATGAGCTTGGAAAAATACAAAATAAACAGTTTGAGGAGAAAAGGTGCACCAAGAAATATAACAGACTTTTTATTTAAAAGCCTGATGCTAAATTGAATAAAAGGAGTAGTATACTTTATAGCAAGACTCCACCCAGTGTGCTGCCAACTTGACAAAAAGAATTAAAGAAAAGTGAAAAAGAATTAAAGAAAAGTGAAAAGCTTATGGCAGTGAAAATCTTCAATCCCAGCGCTCAGAAGGCAGAGGCTGGTGGATCTCTAAGTTCCAGGACCGCCTAGTTCCTAGTGTATACCAATATACTATGCTAACTAAGGCAGTGAAGGAAAGCATCAAAACCAGAAAGCTGGTGAGGATGTAAATGAATGAGGGGGCCGTGGTCCAGACACAGCAAGCAACAGAATGTGGCAGCTTCGGTCACACGGTTCTGGCTTTAGAGTCAAGGATAAAAGAAAGGACTTATGAAATCTTCCTCCAATGCTAAGGAAAGCTGCTATGACAGTGATGTCCCTGTGTGGAGGCCTAGAGAGATCATTGTGTGAAACTGTAAAGGTGAAGACTAGATTGCCTCTGAGACCTCTAAATGATGTCAGTGCCGGAGCCATGAAATACCTGTTCATGGAGAGCTGATAATGAGGAATGGAAACAGACCAAGAAGCAGAAGTATTGCAGTCAAGAAACCCGAAAGGATTTGGAGATCTGAAGAACACTTTGACATCAGATGCAAAGATGCAAAATTTGTAGTTTTTCCTGGTGGTGTTTGGTCTTGCTTTGGTACAATATTTCCTTATTATGCTCCCTTTTCACTCTTTTGGAACGATAATGTGTACTCTGTGCCATTGTATGATATTATAAGTATATGATGTGTATTCTATGCCATTGTATGATACTATAAGTATATGATGTGTACTCTGTGCCATTGTATGATACTATAAGTATATGGTCTGCTTCTATATTTTCATTTGAAAGGGAATTAGAGTTACAAGAAAGACTGCATGAATTTGAGACAATATTTTAAACTTTGGACTTCGAAGCAAGACCAAACACTATTAGGAGGTGCGGCCTTGTATGATGAATAGTAACACTTTGAGGTTTTAAATTTTCAAGCCAGGTCCAATGTCTCTCTTTTTTCTTCCTGCCTGTGAACCCAGATGTAGAACTCTTGGCTCCTTTTTCATCACCATATCTGCCTATGTATCACCATGCTTTATGCCATAACAATAAAGGACTAAACCTCTGAACTGTAAGCCAGCCTGAATTAAATGCTTTCCTTTATAAAAGTTGTCATGACCATGGTGTTTCTTCACAACAATAGAAACCTTAACTAAGACATTTACTTAAGGGCATGAATAATAATCTAATAAACTAAAATTAATATATAAAAGGGCATGAGAGTAAACTAATACTAAAATATTAAACTTTAGAGATCTTGATTTTTC
>CM052704.1:43863886-43874236 GCA_028551405.1 Uromys caudimaculatus | reverse complement strand
TATTTTTGATACTTTATTTACATTTCCGATGATTCCCCTTTTCTTTGGAAACCCCGTGTCCCCTCCCCCTCCCCGCCTCTGTGAGGGAATTCCTCCTCCCACCTACCCGCCCACCCATTCCCATATTCCCACCTTGACATTCCCTTTTACTGGGGCCACTAGCACCCTCAGGCCCAAAGTCCTCTCCTTTCTCCCTGGTCTTAAGTGGGTTCTGTTCAGTCATTTTCCATCTCTGGCTGTCTGGTTCCTGTTACATGGAATCCTCGGGTACCTTCTTGAGATATGTTATGAACCTAGGTGGAGATACTGGCAACCTTAACAGCATTGGGTGTTTAGAAGACAACTGTATCAAGACCTCTGTACCTAGGTTTGAGGTGGTCAGTTTTAAAGCAGTCTATCAGCACAGTCACCATCTTGGAATGGGTGGTCAGGTGAACAGTGTCAGACAGGTTGGACAGCCGGGACCTGAGAAAATATCTTGGTTTGCTTTGTTTTAACAGGTATCTTTTTGGTAATGACAGAACCTAGAGACCAATATGTGTCTTGTTATCCCCATTATGTAAAGCAATTTTGTCCCCTTTGCCAGGAAGTTTCCATTGGAAATAACATTCCAGTGTTTACTTGAGGTTGATAAATATATCAAAAACATATCTCAAACATACACACATATGGGTGTGTGTTTTCAGCATAATGAAAGCATCTCAAGTATCAGAATTCCATTGACTAGTGTATAAAACTCTGAAGTTTTAAAGTTTTGATATCATCTTTGATATCAGCTACACATCTTTGATATCAGCTTTTCTTTTCTCTTTTAAAAACTTATTTTTCTCTCATGCAATACTTCTCAACCACAGTGTCTCATCCATCCACTACTGTCAGTGCCCCCTACACAGTTCCCTTCTCCCCCAAGATCCACTCCTCTATTTCTTTCAGAAAAGAACAAGCCTCCCAGAGATATCAACCAAACATGGCATAACAAGATATAATAAGACAAACCCTCATATCAGAGCTGTGCAAGGCAACCCAGTAAGAGGAAAAGGGTCCCAAGAGCAGACTAAAACTTCAGAGACACCCCCACTCCCAGTGTTAGAAATCCTAAAATAAATACCAAGTTAACAACCATCACATATATGCAGAGGACCTAATATAGACCCACACAGACTCTGTGAGTGCCTATGAGACCTACTTAGTTGATTATGTAAGACTTGTTCTCCTGGTGTCCTCAACTCCTCAGGCTCCTAAGATTCTTTCTCTTCCTTTTCATGTGGTTCTCTGAGATCCAAGGGGAGGGAGTCTAAGAAAAGCTTTGTGCCCCTTTTCCTAATATTTGGCTTGTGTCTCTGCTGGTCCTATCAGCTGTCAAATGAACTCTCTCTAATGATAACTGAGCAAGGCATCAATCTATGAGTATAGCAAAATATCATTCAGATTCAGTTTTTGATGTTTTTTTAATCCTAGGTCTTTGGGCTGTGCAGCCTTCAGGTCCTAGTCTTTCAGGCAGTGTGAGGCATGGCCTTCCTCTTGTTGGGTGGGCCTCAAATTAGACCAGTCACTAGTTGGTCACTCCCATAAGTTTGTGCATCCTTTGTCCCAGAACATCTTACAGGCAGGATGGGTTGTCGATTGAAAGTTTTGTGGCTGGGATGGTGTCTCAGTCATACCACTGGAAGGTCCCTGGCTTTAGAAGATGGCGGGTTCAGGCTCTGAATGCTCCATTACATGAAGTCCTTGCTAGGGTCACTCTCAGAGAATCATGGGAGTTTCTACTGTATTAGGATTTCCACATCACCTTTCAAATCTCCAGTTCCAGTCCTCTCTCCTTACGTTCTTCTTCACTGCCCACATCTTGATTTCCCGAACTGTTACCATTCCCACCCACCCATAGTTTACTCACAAAATCTATTCTGTTTCCCCTTTACAAGGAGATCCATACATCTCTTATAAAAGTTCTTATTATTTAACCTTTCTGGGTCCATGGATTGTCACATGATTATCATTTATTTAAGAGCTAATATACACTTATAAGTAAGTTTGTCTTTCTCGGTCTGGGTTACTTCACTCAAGATGATATTTTTCTAATTTCATCTATTTGACTACAAATTCATGATCTCATTTTTAACAGCTGAATAATAATCCATTGTGTGAATGTAAGATATTTTTTAACCCTTTCTTTGCTTGAGAAATATCTAGGTTGTTTCTAGTTTCTGCCTATTATGAACAAAACCATAACGAACAAAGTTGAGCAAGCTTCTTTGTGTATGATATCTGTGATGTATACCAAGGGTGGTATAGCAGGTACTTGAGCTAGATTGATTTCCAGTTATCTGAGGAAGTAACAAATTGATTTTCATAGTGATTGTAAAAGTTTGCACTCGTATCAGCAATGGAGGACTATTTCCCTTGCTACACATTCTCCCCAGCATGAGCTGTCACTCATGTTACCACAAGATATTTATGGATATTGTGAGGTGTGTTGTTTCCCTAATTTCACTCTCAGTCTGTTTGTCATTTGGATATAAGAGGGCTACTTATTTTTTGGAGTTAGTCTTGTATTCTGCCACTTTTCTTAAGGTGCTTATCAGCTGTAGGAGACACCCAGTAAAATTTCGTAGGTCACTTATGAATACTATCATGACATCTGTGAATAGCATCCCTTTGACTTTTTGTTTTCTAATTTGCATCCCCTTGATAAACTTCAGTTAGCTCATTGTTCTAGCTAGAACTTCAAACACTTATATTGAATAGTATAGAGAGAATGGACAGTGTAGTCATGGTTTTTATTTTATTGGAATTGCTTTCTCTCCCTTTAGTTTAATGTTGGCTATGAGCTTGCTGTAAATAGCTTTTGTTATGTTGAGGTACATTCTTTGTTTCCCAACAAGACTTTTATCATAAAGGAGTGTTGTATTTTGTCAAAGGATTTTTGTGCATGCACTGAGATGATCGTGTGTGTGTGTGTGTGTGTGTGTGTGTGTGTGTGTGTGTGTTCTTTCAATTGGTTTATATGCTTTATATTACACTGAGGTAATATCTATATTTGATGGTGAGGTGTGTTTCTTATATGTAGCAGAAGGATTTGACATTCATTCTGTTAATCTGTGTTTTTTATTGGGGAATCAAGTCCATTGATATTGAGAGATATCAGTAATCAATGGTTATTAATTGCTGTCATTTTGTTGGTGGTGGTGGTGGTGGTAGTGGTGGTGTGTATGTGCTTCTCTTCTTTTGGTTTTACTGACCTGAGATTATTTATTTTTTGTATTTTTTCTGGGTAGTTAACCTCCTCTGATTGGAATTTTTCTTCTATGTAGATGAATTTGTGCATCGATATTGCTTAAATTTAACTTTATCTTGTAATATCTTGTTTTCTTCATCTATGATAATTGGAAGTTTTGCTGTGTATAGTAGTGTGTGTGTGTGTGTGTGTGTGTGTGTGTGTGTGTGTGTGTGTGTGTGTTGGAATCTGTGACACATTTGGTAACTTAGAGTCTCCAAGACATCTAGTCAGGTTCTTCTGGCTTTGAGAATCTCCATGGAGAAGTCAGGTGTAATTCAAATAGTTTTGCCTTTATATGTTACTTACTCTTTTTTTTTTTTTTTTTTTTTTCTTGTATCTTTTTTTTTTGTTTATTTTTTTTTGATACTTTATTTACATATCCAATGTTTCCCCTTTTCTGGGTCTCCTCTTTGGAAACCCCCTATCCCCTCCCCATCCCCACCTCTATGAGGGAATTCCACCCCCCACCCACCCGCCCACCCATCCCCATATTCCCGCCTTGACATTTCCCTTTACTGGGGCCTCTAATATCCTCAGGCCTAAGGACCTCTTCTCTCTCCCTGATGGCCATCGAGGTCATCCTCTGCCACATATGTGGTCCAAACCATGGGTCCATAGATGTGTATTCTTTGGTTGGTGGTCCAAACTCCAGGACAACGGAGGGGGGGGTGTCAGGCCCATTGATGCTCTTGCTCCCTCCATGGGGCTGCAAATTCCCTCAGCTCCTTCAGACCTTCCTCCAACTCCTCCGTTTGCTCTGTATTTTTAGTGTTTTGGTTATTATGTGGCAAGTGGACTTTCTTTCTGTTCTAATCTATTTGGTTTTCTGTAAGCTTCTTATACTTTTATAAGCATCTCCCTTTTTCAGTTAGAAAATGTTCTTCTATGATTTTATTGAAAACATTTGTACATCTTTGAACTAGGCTTCTTCTCCTTCTTGTATTCCCATTACTCATAAGTTTGGTCTTTTCATTGTTTTTAGATTTTCTGGACGTTTTGTGTCAGAAATTGTTTTTAGATTTAATATTTTCTTAAACTAATATATCTATTTCTTCTATTTTATCTTCAAAGCCTGAGATTCTCTCTTCCATGTCCTTTATTCTGTTGGTAATGCTTGTGTTTGTAGTTCCTGTTCCCTGTCCTAGGTATTCCATCTCCAGGATTCCCTCACTTTGTGTTTTATTTAGTGCTTCTATTTCCATTTTCAGGTCTTGAACAGTTTTATTTGTTTCCTTCAATAGTCTTGTTTGTTTTCTCTTAGTTTTTTTGGCTTTTTTAAAAAGAGGGAACTTATTAATTTCCTCCACCCTTTTGTTTTCTTTAATTTCATCAAGGGATTTATTCATTTTTTCTTTAAGGACTCCTATCATTTTCATAAAGTTGGTGTAAAGGTCCTTTTGTTGTGCTCCAACTGTTTTGAAATATTCAGAACTGATAAGAGGGCAGCTGAGCTCTGATGGTGACATAGTGCCTTGGCTGGTTTTAGTTGTGTTTTTATTCGACTGTCTATGTATCTGGGTTTAACATGTTTATAGGTGCCCATTTTGAGTTTGTCTTTGTTGAATGGGTATTTTTTTTCCTTGTTTTCTGTTTCTTCTCTGCTCTTCTGGACAGTGTAGCCTGTGGTTGAGCAGAAGTTCACCACCGAAGTTGGGTGTTCTGGTTGTAGGCATTGCCTATTGGTTGAGTAAGAGTTCTCTGCCTGAGTTGGAGGCTAAGACAGAGGACTAGGGACTTTAGATAAAGGGGTGAGCATACAAAGGGCGGTCTACCTGGACTTCTGTCAGCCAGAGTGGTCTCTTGTTGAGCAGGGGCCAAATCCAGCTTTTCAATAATGTAGATCAACATAAAACAATATTTTAATATTACATATACCTAAAGAGCACCCAAATTCACACACAAAAATTGAATCCAGTGAGCAGTGAGAGGGTCCAGTGCAAGCTAAGGACAGAGAAATCTGTGACAAAAAATTCTGATCCTTTGCTATCAAAGTAGTCACAGCAAGTAGCAACAGCTGCCACTGCAGTAGGAGATTCTGGCCTGGGAATGGGGAGTAAACAACGCTTCCCAAGGCTGCATTCTGGAAGGAGGATGCCTGCATCACCCCAGCCTGCTGGTGTAGGAGTGATAGTCGCTAAAGCTTCAGTGGTGTTCCTAGCTGTAGACAGAAGGAGCTGAGAGCCCGAAGAGTGAGCTGCTACAGCTGTGCTTCCTCCCTAATTCTCCCCCCTGCTTATTCGGTCTGACTCCTAAGTCTGTCTATAACTGGAAAATAATTAATGGATACACATGATACACAGAAACACACACTAGAGATAAAGATTGAAAAAATCAAAAATCAAAACCAACAAAACAAAGCAACACACAATAAACACAGAACACATAATGTTCATACAGTCAAAAGAATCAAGTAAAAAACAAAACATGTTAAACTCAACTAAGCCTGACCAACTTCCATCTCAGCTCCCAGTATTACAAGATGGGCTGTGTAATATCTTGCTAGTGTTCTAGACAGGAGTTCATGTGCCTTGTCTGGAACCTCATTGTGCCCAAATAGGATCCAAACAGAACCATGACCAGCAATTTAAGCTAACTTACTGAAGAAGGCCTCCCCAAACAGATGCTAGTTGTTTTCCTTTTGATGTGGCTGTTCACTCAAGAGATCTGCCAAACCAAAGCTTGCCAATATGTCCTAGAACATCTCAAAGGGTGAAAGGGTCTGGCTTCTGAATTTGGATAGGGGATCTTATCTCCAAATGTTAATTCCACTAAAGGATAGTAAAGACCACAGACAACAAAGTATGGCCAAATTGAAGCAAGATTTATTCCGTGTACAGCGAGCCAATCTGGCAGGTATCTTCTCCTAAAATGGAGTTCAAGAGAGCAGCCATGGCCAGTTTCTCCATCCTCTTTTATAGGGAAAAAAATACAAGTTGGGGGATTTTACAAACAGGTATGGTTACAGAAGCAAGACTAGATAGTTAAGGAAATCTTCCTAGAACACTTGTTATAGACAATCTTATATCCACAGGGTTTGGGCACAACACAATTCTCAGAAGCAGAGATTTAAGTTTCATAATAAATGGAAACCCCATTTAACTTGAGTCTTAAAATGGCTTCCAAGGACAAGACGGTATCAGCCTAGTTTCTCATTATTCTTCTTCTACTTCTACCTTTGGTCTTCCCAAACAGTTTCCCTACCCCCACTTTCCTGATTTTCTTTCAAAAGTTTGTGCAAGTTACCACAACTGTTGTATGTTCATAATTGAAATGGCCATGTCACATCTAGAAAACAATATTTCATAGCACTAACCCCTAACCCATGCTTCTCTATCACTCACAGCTCTGCTGCTCTCTCTTCTGTAATGATTTCTGGACCACTGAGGTGGTAATATCCATGTACTGTATAGGGCTGGTTATGAGTCTCTACATTAATTGCAAATAGAAACTTGACTAAGAGCAACACTAGTCTATGGGAATAAATAGACATACTTAGAAGATGGTGTAACTAAATGGACATGATTCCTAAGGAATGTTCTTCTGCCCTACTTTATCTGTTACCTTTGATCCTAATTCTCATATGTTCATAAAAAAATCTATTTCCATGCTTATTTACTACACTCCCTAACTTATTCATTGGGGTTAGATTTTGCTCAATCCTAAAGACAATAAGAGTGCATTAAATAATCTAGAGTCTTATTTTTGCTTATTTCTATAAATGCAGAGATGATTCTCCTAGAAAGAGGAGGACCTTGGGCTATCAGCCAGTATCACTGCTAATTGGATTGTTTCCCTTAAAGGACACCATGCAGGCATGATTACCATACCTTCCACTAGAGAACCACTAAATATTTGAAAGCTTCAGATAGGAATGATTTTTAAATGTAAACAGGCCAATATTGAGCTTGCTAATAGAATAGATTATGATTCTTCGTGTGTGAAATGGAGAATTAAAAAAAAATAAACAAATCTAACCTTGAGTCCAGTAGAATAATTAAAAGTAGAGAGCTATGGTTACAGCAGAACAGTTTGATTCCTGACCTGGTTTCCTGAGAGCAGTCTGATAGTTTTGGGATCACGAAACACAGTTTAAAAGCCACTAAACTCATGATCCTCCAATGGGACAGGGTACTCTGAATCCAACAGTTACTTTATTGTAAGGAAACAATCAGACTAATGGTCAGTAAAAATTAAACTGAGTCCTTTTGTAGCTGTAAAGGATAGATACCATATAGTCTTATAACACTGAAATTTTGTGTCAAAATATTAGAGGAAGGGAAAATGATATTGTAACAGCAAATGAAAATGGAACTCCTTACTGTATAGTTAATGTTGAAAAGTACAGGTGCCATACCTTTCAGTATTAGTTGTTTCTATTATTCAAAGAAAATCTTATTTTCTAGTTTATTCATTTGGATAGGGTCTCAGTGGTACTGGCTTGGAAAAGCCAGGGAGAGATGCACAGAATCAAAGATGAAGCAAGGATGACAAAACAACCAAACAGAAGACAGAATTCAATTACTCTTCATATAAGCAGAGAGGTTAAAACAAGTATAATGGACACAGAAAGCCCACTGGGTAAAGGCATATGCTGCCAAGCCTCACAGCTTGAACTCTGTCTCTGTGATCCGCATGGTGGAAGGAGAGAGCCAGCTCCCACAAGTTGTCATCTGACCTCCACACATATGCCATGGCACACCTCCCCCTCCCAGGATGAAATAAACAAATGTAATAAAACATTAAAGTTGACTATAAGACAAAAAAGGTAAGTTGAAACAATTAACAGAGTTGATAAGCTTTGGAAGAAAAGAAAAACATAGAGTAGTAAGAATATAGTTGCTTGTATCGAGAAGTTTAATTTCCACTGCAATAACTACAGTGTTTTAAAACATATGCTAGTATGGATAGGAATTTGACTTATGCTATCTTATTCCTGAGGACAAACTTGAAAGACTGTTATTATTTTCACTTTGTCCATACAATACCACTTTTTTGTAAATATAAATGGATTTCTTGCTTCTTTGATGAGAAAGAAGAGATCACCCAACTACAGTGCAGTTTATCTTTCTCCAATGCTGCCCACATTTTTTTTCAACATCAAGACAGTGATGTGAGTATTCAGCTGTAATGCTCACAGATAAAAGGTTCCTCTAAGGTCAGCTTCAGTGATATTAAAAGTTAAATGGTAAAAATGGCTTTGAAAGTAGATTACAAAGCTTGGTATTCAATGTTAAGTATTCCTGTCAACTCAGTCTGCTCCAATATTGGCTCATAAAGTGTGAAGTAATAGTCTAAAATAAATCACATTTGTTATTTTCATATTGCAGTTTATCACATTCTTCAATCAACTCTGGAATACACCAGAACATTATGGTAGACTATCTTCCACTGTGCCAAAGAGGCCATGTCCTATGGACAGGAATTCTTTCTGAAACTTCCTTCCTTCTGGGGAAATTAGGAATTGTAACAACAGTCAAAAAGAAGGTGCACAGAGCTTGTCCTTCCCCCCCCCTATTCCTTGCAGGGACTTCTTCCTCAGTTAAATGCTTTCTGATTTCCTCTACTCCCCGTCCTAAGTCTGACATCACGAAAGAGAGCTGATACCAAAATTGACTAAATCACCATGGCATCCACTGGCTAACTGACATATCCATTTCTCCCTTTCATCCTAAAGATAAATTAGATACTTAATGTTCACCAGGAAGTATCATGAATCAAGCAAATGGTCATCAAGACTGCTTAAGGGAACACAGAATTCTAAGGCAGAAGTAGTTGTGCCTTTAGCAGAAGTTGACAGAGAGTGGTCCAGAGCTCCCCAATAGCCAGGAGGGCTGCTGGATGGGCCCAGGTTATATAAATACACACCTACACATACACACTTCCCTCCCTTCCTGGACTCATGCTTTCAGTTAATTTCCTCCAATATTCCTTTTATTTTCCCAGTTGAGCACATTTCTCCACCATTCTGGCTGCAAGGTTTCCTAGAACAAAAACGAGTGCAGAATAAGAAGCAACTAGTTCAAAATTTAATAACAGTATATCACATGAATTATTCCTGTAATTCAAGATAACTCATTTTCACTCAAATTACACAAATAATTTAAATTCAACTTTAGAGATAAATTCAGTTATATAAATAATTGGCTGGGGTAACTATGGGTTAAAGATTACAAAAGTTAAAAACATGTCTAACACATAATTTGATGTTTAAGTCCTATGCTGAGTGATTTTTAAAACATGCCCAGTAACATATGGCATAATAAGACAAGAGCAAGCATTGTGAATTTGGACATGCTAGCCAGTCCTCAAACTGTTCTCACCAATAATTTTTATATGTCTGCAAGTATCTTCAGTGTCTAAATGGTTTATATTTCTTTTTTTTTATTTTATTTTTTTGATACTTTATTTACATTCCCAATGTTTCCCCCTTTCTAGATCTCCTCTTTGGAAACCACCTATCCCCTCCCCCTCCCCCATCTCTATGAGGGAATTCCACCTCCCACCACCCACCCACCCGATCCCATATTCCCACTTTGACATTCCCCTTTACTGGGGACTCTCCTCCCCCTGATGGCCAACAAGGCCCTCCTCTGCCACATATGTGGTCCAAACCATGGGTCCCTCCATGTGTATTCTTTGGTTGGTGGTCCAGCCTCCATGAGGACTGGAGGGGGGGGGGTGTCAGGCCAATTGACACTGTTGCTCCCTCCATGGGGCTACAAACTCCCTCAGCTCCTTCAGTCCCTTCTCCAATTCCTCCATCTGGGACTTCACTCTCAGTCCAGCAGTTACTGTAAAGTAAAACTTGGATATTCCGAACGTTTCGGCTAATATCCACTTATCAGTGAGTACATACCATGTTCGTTCTTTTGTGACTGAGTTACCTCGCTCAGGATGATATTTTCAAGTTCCATCCATTTGCTTGCAAATTTCATTAAATCATTGTTTTTAATGGCTGAGTAGTATTCCATTGTGTAAATGTACCACATTTTCTGTATCCATTCCTCTGATGAGGGACATCTGGGTTGTTTCCAGCTTCTGCCTATTATAAATATGGCTGCTATGAACATAGT
>CM052704.1:43843567-43863386 GCA_028551405.1 Uromys caudimaculatus | reverse complement strand
AATGGATACAGAAAATGTGGTACATTTACACAATGGAATACTACTCAGCTATTAAAAACAATGACTTCATGAAATTCACAGGCAAATGGATGGAACTTGAAAATATCATCCTGAGTGAGGTAACTCAGTCACAAAAGAACGAACATGGTATGTACTCACTGTTAAGTGGATATTAGCCGAAACGTTCGGAATACCCAAGTTTCACTTCACAGTAACCGTTGGACTGAGTGTGAGGTCCCAGATGGAGGAGTTAGAGAAGGGACTGAAGGAGCTGAGGGAGTTTGCAGCCCCATGGAAGGAGCAACAGTGTCAACTGGCCTGACAGCCCCCCCCCCCCCGGTTCCTGGAGACAGGACCACCAACCAAAGAATACACATGGAGGGACCTATTGTTTGGACCACATATGTAGCAGAGGAGGACCTTGTTGGCCATCAGGGGAAGAAGAGGCCCTTGGGTCTGAGGGTGTTAGAGGCCCCAGTATAGGGAAGTGCCAAGGTGAGAAGATAGGAGTGGGTGGGTGGGTGGGTAGGTGGGGGAATACCCTCATAGAGGCAGGGGGAGGGGAGAAGGGATAGGGGGTTTCCAAAGTGGAGACCTGGAAAGGGGGAAACATTTGAAATGTAAATAAAGTATCTAAAAAATAAATTAAATAAAAAAGAGTAAACAATAAAAAATAAAATAAAATACACTTAAAAATTCATAATTAAGAATTAAAAAAAATCATTATTGAGAGTATTTAAGGAATTCCTACAAATCAAATGCAGTGACTAATATAAAGATGTGGTAATTAATTTATAAAGTTAGCATACAAACTAAAACGCTCATTATCATACTTTGATTCGGGGCTATATAAGTAGCTCAGTCATTAAGACCATCGGCTGCTCTTCTAGAAGATCCAGGTTCATTCAATTCCCAGCACACAGGCAGCTAACAATCATGTTGCTCCAGTTTGAGGAGATCCAATGCACTCTTCTTGCTTCTGTGGGCACTGTACCCATATGCTATACAGACAGACATATATCTTCTTAAAAGTAAATTTTAAAAAGGACACTTCAAAGCATAAATGTCAATGTTTTTATTCTTATTCATCTACCTTCCCAAATATTCTGCCCCAGCATACCTGCCCTGCTCTTTCTGGTGCTTTTCCTACCTCCAGATTATGTTCTTAGCTGTTTTCAGGGCACATCATGCCCTATCCTTCACATATTCGATTGCCATCCATGCCCACCTAAAGAACTCCTCATCTCTCATACTCCCCTAAGTTTCAATACACACACACACACACACACACACACACACACACACACACACACACACACCCCACATGTACATATATACACACTTTCCCATGTACATGAAATTGTTCTTTTTACAGCTGATTACAATTCCATCTTTCTTAATTTTTAAAGCATAGGTTGTTTTTATTTTTTCCATAGTATAAGAAATGGAATTTTGTTGCAAATGAGTTGAATATGACTGTTTCACATTTGCTTATATTTCAGAAAGATCTTGCCTGTAGTCCAAGCTGGCCTTGAATTTCTATGCTCCTTCCTCCTCCTCCAAAGGGTAGATCTGCACCAACCTCCTGTTTTACTTGTGCTATGTTGTTGTTGAGAGAAAGTCCCATTCTTTAGCCAGACTGTTCTAGAAGTCACTTTGTAATCCAAATTGTCCTTGAGTTTGTGCTAATCCTACTGTTTCAGCAGCCCAAATCCTGAGATTACAGGTATGAACACCATGTACAGATTCCATATGCTTTTTGAAAGATTACTTTTAAAATGAATATACAACATGGTGTATATTACTATAGCATTTTCATACATAGATGTAATTTTGCTTGACTGTTATTTGTCTAGTTTGCCCACTGCCTTACTCGATTCCTCCCTGCCTGCCTCTTCCTGTACCCCTTTCCCCTTCTAAACGTTGTTTCTTCCCTCTACTTTCATGTTATATGTATTCCATTACATCCAAACCTTCTCCACCCTCCTCCCATCATTAATTTCTCCTTCACTCTCACATTACCCTTTCTACATTCATTACCAATGCATGTACATACAAAGACACACAATAAGCTTAACCCAGAGTCTGCTCATGGAAGAAAACAGTGTTCATCTGAATTTGGCTTATTTTGGTTGGCATAATTCCCAGCTGCATCCATTTTCTACTACTTTCATCTTTTTCATGATTGGATAAGATTATATTGTGTACATGTGTAACATTTTCTTTATGTTTTCATCTGTTGATGGAAAACTGGGCTTGTTCCACTTCCGGGCTATTGTGAACAATACAGCAATAAACAGATGTGTAGTTTTGTTGACATGGAGTTGTCTCAGTTATATACCCAAAAATGGTACACATGTTTCATGGTAATTTATTTTAGTTTGCTGAGGGACCTTTACACTGCCTTCCACAGTGACTACACATGTTGACATTTTCTCTAGCTATGGATAAAGGTTTGTCCTTTCCTTCCCCTTTGCTGACATTTGATATCATTTGTTTTGTACATGATAACTATACTCATCGGGATAACAACCTGACAGTAGATATGCCTGATCTATTTTTTCTCTTCTCTATCTTCTCTAGGCTATCTCCTCATTTGGTCTATTATGCTGTGCAGAAGTGTTTTGATTTAATATAATCCTATTTGTAAAATTTAGGCATTAGACCTATTCATTCCATCAGAGTCCCTTACAAAAGTCCTTGTCTCTGTCTACGTACTGAAGTGTTTCATCCATGTATGCCTGCAGCAGCTTAAAGGTTTCAAGTCTTACATCCAGATCTTTATTTCATTAGATTTTATTTGTGTTGAAGATGGAAAATGCAGCTCTTGTTTCATTGTTCTGCATGTGAATACACAAGTTTATAGCACCATTTGTTTTAGAAATGTTTATTTTTAGTGTGTGTTTTTTTATCCTTGATGAAAACCAGGTGGCTGTAAGTATGTAAGGTTTTCTGCATCTTCCCTTAACTTCTGTTGATTTATGTGCCTGTCTTTCTGCCATTACTATACTATGACATTATGGCTTTGTAGACTAGGTTGAAATCAGACACTATGAGGTCTCAAACAGTGTTCTTTCAGCTTATGATTAGTGGATATTGGCTCATTCATGCTGCCATAGGAAGTTTATAATGTTGATCTAGTTTTGTGAATTCACTGGAATTTTGACAGGGATTGCATTGAAAGCATGTTTCTTTTGGTAATACAGTCATTACTATACTACTGATTCTGCCATTTCTGCGCATAAGAAGCCTTTCAGTCTTTTACTCTCTTAAATTTCTTTCTCTGATACGTAGAAAAATTCTAGAGGTTTTTCAGCATCTTAATTTTGTTTACTACCGGATAATTTTTTAAAAGCTATTGTGAATGTTTTCTTTTTACTGGTGACTTCTTTTAAAACATATTTATTTGGTATATTTTTCAGCTACTACATTTTCTAGGTTTCTTTTCTACAATTAAATTTTTGTAAAAGAGTATATCAGGTCTAAGGGAATTCCAAAGAAGTCTTTATAGAGTAATTTCATTTATAAGTTAGAAAAATTTTACTTCTTCATTTCCTACCCATCTTATTTGTTCCCTTTTAAAATTGCTCTAAGTAAGTCTTTAAGCACAGTATTAAATAAAAGTAGCAAGAGTGGGTAATTTTGGTATGTCTATGATTTTGAAGAACATTTTTCCATTTCCCCCCATGTTGTTATGTTGGCTATGGGTTTATACTATATAACCTTTACTGTGTTTGCTGGATTCCTTCTACTCCTAGATTCTTTAGACTTTTAGAAGAAAAGGATATTGAACTTTGTTCAAAGCCTTCTCTGTATCCATTGGTATGATCATGTGATTTCTGTCCTGAAGTCTACCCACGCATTATGCTACATGTATTGAATTTATTTGCATTCAGTGAATCAGCCTCACATCTCAGAAATGAAGACACTTGATCACAAAATATGGTCCTTTTAGTGTTGTTGAATTTTGTTTGTAAGAATTTACAATGGTTGATCTTGATTCTCAACCTGACAAGATTTAGAATCACCTCACCTCAGAGATTAAAAACTGTGAGGAACTTTCCAGGGGGTTTTAACTGAAGTAGGAAGGCTTATAGTGAAAGATGGATCATCATCCATGCTCTAAAGTCTCAAAAGGAATGCGCAAAAGGAAGATAGTAGAGAAGTAACATCCACACGATAGTCCAAACCAAAACAAAACCTATATTCCTCAAGTTCCTTTTGTGGGTCAGTTTTCACAACGAGTACTGCTTCCTCATATTTCGATTAATGCTTTCAGCCATCTTATCATGTCCGCCTTAAATATTTCCTCTACTCTTGGTTTTTTATCTCCTGTAAGAATGGGTCTGCCCTTTGGTACTTAGACTCTTCCTATTCATGCAGTTGCACAGAGACAGCTTCTAGTTCAACATCTTAGCCTGGATTTGGATTTGCTAGAGGTCTTTAATTTTGATAAAGTCCAACTAATCATTTGTTTTTAAAGAAATTGACTAATGAAAATGTTTTATGTTTGGTTTCATACTAAATGTCTTAGTTCTGTTCATATCTGTGAATAGAAATAAATTTCCATCTCTTGAAATTTTCTTTCAAAATCATAGTGCTTTTCTAAAATATTATTATTGTACAAGTTGGTTCCTGACACTTTCCTTCAAGTTATATTTCTATGATGACAAAGTAAAGAGAAGCAAGATAATTTTGCTTTCAGGCTTCTCCATTTTCTATTATTTTACCAGTTATTACAGGTAAGTTTTAATAATAAAACAAGAAATTTATGAGAAAATTGTATTTAACTGCCTTTCATTACAAAGAAAAGAGATAAAATCTGTTCCTGATACCTTAATTTTTTCCAGATTGTAATTAACTATTTCTATCAACTAAGTACTGATTATTCCTCAACACCCACTGAACTTATTCTTAAAAAGAAACCTATATTTGACAAAAGAATTTAAAATAAAAACAAGCATACACATAGGCTTCTTCTAAGATTAGATAAAATTCTCAAAGACAATTAGGCTAGCCATGTGTTTATGTGAAAAAGACTCAAGACATCGTGCATTTTCTAACCCTGTGTTCTGTGTTGTCAATTTTCTTTTGCATAACTAGTGAAGAGTATAAAAGTATGTGATGTTGATTTTTGTTCACAAATATTTATTTTAAAAGACTAAGAAAGGTTGTACTGGTAAAAAAAATCTTGAAAGCAGTATAAAAATATTATAGCTTCTATGGACTCTGAAAAATCATCCCAATGATAGTGAAGTGTTTAGGTTTTGATTAATCAAAACCCATTTTAATAAGGATTTTTAAATGCTTCGACCTCCCTTCTAGCCCACTACCCACCAGAGGTAGTGGAAAAGAAAGGTTAATATGAAACAGACAGAGTTGTGGACCTGTTTAGAAATAGTTCTTTGGGGTTATTCCAATTTTCATTGTCAGTAGTCCTGTCCTCTGGCAAAACACCAACAAGACTTACTAGTGGCAGTCCAGTCTGCTCAGCAATAACCACTTATGTACCATGTAGTTTGATTCAGAAGAAAATGCAAGGCTCTGCCTGAGTCCATGGAAGTGGCAAGAAGCCTCTGGAACGCCATGAGAAATTCTTTGGTGAGTTACTCTATAAAGTCATGACAAGCAAAGAACATCAATTTGATGGAAGAGGAACCAATGCCAGAGCTTCTTCTTTGAGGTCATTTTTATATTCTTTCTTAACAACACACATCATCTCACATGTCTGCTTCAGCAAAACATCCTCTCACCTGTGTCTGCTTTAGCAAAACATCCTTTCAGCTGTCTGCCCCAGCAAATCATTATATGACATATCCGAGTTTCCAAAGAACCCAGAAATTTCTACTTTAGAACTCCATTAGCACAGTTTGGGGAATCTATGTGCCAGGTCTAGAGTAATAGATAGGAAAATAATTCAATATTTACTGCTTGAGTTGTTCACACATTTTTAAAAAATTCACTTTACATCTTGATCACTAGCTCCTCTTCCTGGTCACCTATCACACAGTCCCTCCTCCCATTCCCCAAATCTCCTTCTCTTCTGAGAGGAAGGGGGCCCTCTCCCAGGTATCCCCTTATCCTGGCACATCAAGTTCTGCAGGGCTAGGCACATCCTCTCACACTGAGGCCAGACAAGTCAAGCCAGGTAGGGAAACATATTCCATAGAGAGGCAACAGCTTTAGTGATAGTGCCCACTCCCCTCTGGGGGGACCCACATGAAGATGGAGGTACACATCTGCTACATATTGGGGTGCATAGATCCATTGGTGATACATTTAAATGAGCAATTGAAATTTCATAATTACCTATATTTTGGAAGAACTAGTTTCTTCACATAGGTGATGAAACAAAGGAAGTAATTTTGAAGGACTTATGGATTTAACTAATAAAGGCAACATAAATAAAGACAATTTAGTAGTATTAATTATCTCATTATGAGGTGAAGTTTATACCTCTACCTTTCCCACACCGTTTGTTAGTGATGTGTGTGTGTGTGTGTGTGTGTGTGTGTGTGTGTGTGTGTGTGTGTGTGTATTGCTTGTGGTATAGCATATCTGTGCATGAAATTAGAACCCATCATTTTAAGTTTTTGATTGACAAGAAGAATAATCTCAATTGTTAAAAAAAAAGTTCTGAAATGAACACTACACATATTTGAAATGAGGAAATGATTATGACCTTGCCTACTCTGTGAGGTAAATGAGAGATAAACTGTGAGTCTGTGAAAGCACAGTACCATGAAATGGGTACAATTGTGTCACCCTCCAGTCCATCCTTGCCCCAAACTCTACCTACACATTAAAAAATTTAGTTTTTATATGAATATTTCTATTTTATATACAAACGATGAAATCCACACTATAATTCACCTTCTAAAACTTGCAAAGGTGAAAGAAAAGGAAGAAAAATAATCTCATTTAACAGTTTAACATGGTCTTTAGCCACTAAATAAGGTTTCTGTTCCCCTTCAAGAGGGAAACAGTGACTCCGGACCTTACAGGTCTGTTGTCATCTCGTCCTGACCTTTGTCTTCTCTCAGAGCCATGCTTAGTTGTCTCATTTGATGGTCTCATGTTAGCCCTCACATCCTGGTCTGTTTTCTGTTCTGCTACCAGCTCTTCTCTGCTCTCCCAAAAATCATCAGAGTATATATGTATATATTAAAGTCTTTTGCTATTGAAAATCATTAGAAAGATTTCATTTACTTTATTTTAATTTTTAATTAAAACATAATTATATAATCTTCTGTTGCCTCCTTCTTCTAACCCATCCCCTCCTCCCCTTTTCCTTTTCAAAATCATGTCTTCTTACACTTCAATTATTGTTACACACACACACACACACACACACACACACACACACACACAAACATGTACACACACATTTGAATTAGTATATAAATATTACTTACTCGATCTATTTAGTGTTGCTTATATGAATATTTTTTAAGTCTGACTCTTTGGGATCAGAAAACCATTTAGAGAGCTCAGCTCTGGTCAAGACTTATTTTATAACTTCCAGTCAATTTTAATCTTAATAATCTGCAGTTTGTCATCTAGAGGTGGGGCTCAATGTTATTCTCAACACTCATGTTGGCATGTCAGCTGGAATAGTCATTAAGAAAGCTGGTCTTGCTCCCTCTCCAACTTCTGTTTCTCTAGTGTGAGAATTATCCAGAGCCTAAATATTCATGGTTTAGAAACGTGTGTAAAATTTACTTTTATTTATAATATATCAACAATTTTAAGTATGTGATAAATTTTCATGGCACAATTGCCTGAGCATACTTTGCAGGCAGGACAGACTATAGTCAAAAGTTTTGTGACTGGATTGGTATCCATATTTTGTTTTCAGTACTTTGCAGAGTACTTTTCCCCCCTAAAGACACTGGAACTTATGGGTAAAGTCTTCACGTAGGCACCAGATCAACTTTTCCATGTTCTATCAGTTGTGTGGGTATTGTCCCAAGAAGTGGTGCCTCATTGTCAGTTTACAGAAAGCAACCCTTAGCTTAGCAACAGTCTGGGTTGTTTACATAGGATGCCCTTGGTCAACAACTCAACTGAATGCAATGGTGTCACAGAACTTGTGGGCCATAACCATCTAATTACTGATTTGAACTAATGCCCAGTCCATGAGAAGGATCCATACCCAATACTGCTAAGGTACCCAAGAACCAGAAAGTTCAGAGACCTAGAGTAAAATCAAATACTACTGGTAAAAAATGCATTAATAAAATGACCCCTGATAGTATTCTTATATACTCACAGCATATACTCATCGCCTTATAATCATCAAGAAAGCTTCCTCCAGCAGCAGATAGAAACAGATGCAGAGATGCATGGCCAGACATTTCACAGAGAGAGTCTAAATGAGAGATGCCCATAAAATCACTTCTCTCAAAGCTCAGTGACTTTAATAGATATTGTAAGATCCAGAGCAGGTGGAAGACACCAGAACAATGCCTTCTAAATCAACTAAATAAGGCACATATGAGCTCATAGAGACCAAAGCAGCAAGCACAGGGCCTACCTGTGTCAGTACCAGTTCCTCTCGGTATATTTTGCAGCTTTTAGTGTAGTAATTTTACGGGGCATCTCACTGACAGAATGAATAGATCTCTAACTCTTTTGCCTGATCTTCAGACTTTTTTTTGTCCTGTTGGATTGCCATGTCTAACTTTGATATGCTAGTTTTTGCTTCAGCATATTATACTTTATTTTGTCATGTTTAGTTGTCATCTATTTGAAGCCTGTGATTTTCTAATGAGAGACAGAAAGGTAGTGGATACAGAGGAAAGGAGAGGTAGGGGAGAACTGGGAGGAGTGGAGGGAGGGGAATCTACTATAATCAGGATATATTGTATGGGAAAAATCTATTCTCAAAAAGGGGGGAAGTGGGAAAAAAGAATATAGTAATATTTCTAAACACCTGCTCCTCTGCACATCTTCGGCAAGTGTGTAGTTCACACTCCATATACTATTTGCACTAGGTTTTTGCATATCATTTATGAGTGAGGAGATTCAAGTATGAGAGAATGAGCTATGACACTGGAACAGAAAAATTACAAAGTGTTGCTAAATATGCTATATTCCTGAATTTCCT
Source organism: Uromys caudimaculatus (assembly GCA_028551405.1). Lineage (NCBI taxonomy): Eukaryota > Metazoa > Chordata > Mammalia > Rodentia > Muridae > Uromys > Uromys caudimaculatus. The sequence goes on along the minus strand of CM052704.1, from coordinate 43,854,277 downwards.
AATAGTGATTTTTTTGCATTTATTTTATAACCTATAGAATAGTTATATAATATATATAGAATAATATATATAATATATATATAATAGTTATAATATCTATCACATAAATAATTGAACTCTTCTACATAATACTAAATATTTGGTTGCATTTACAACTAACCATTGTCTGTAATAGAAAGATTTCTTAAATTTTGCTAACAATTACACACATGATTTCAAGATATTTATTGTATTCTTATTTCACCATAAATGTGTTCTTGTGTCATTGATTGCACTTTAAAATATGCAATTTAATGACTGTATAGTATCTTAGCATTTGGATAGTAATGCAACTTAATTGATTGGTGTTTCTTAGTTAAATATTTAAAGACTTTCAAGACAAATTTCCATGTCATTCTTACCTTTTTGTCTATGAACATCTCACATAGTAAATAAAGTTTATTCTTACATGGAGATCTTACTCAAACTGAGTAGTATACTTTTTTACTACCATATTAACTCCATTTGCTTGAACACACTATATGAAGTATTGTAATAGTGTCAAAAAAATCTCTCCCTTTAACATATTTACTTTTGATAAATTATTCAAACACTAATAAGGCTTTAAACTATAGAATATTGTTTAGCAGTTCTTAAATATATATGTAATAAAAGTCATATCTATCTATCTATCTATCTATCTATCTATCTATCTATCTATCTATCTAATTTCAGGAGGTTGAACAACCTTCACTGATATCAATTCTAGAATAGTTTGATCAGAAGTATTCCATATCCACTAGCAATGGTTTTCCATTCCCTTCCCGTCTGGGCTGTAGCAAAGACTAACCTGCTTTCTGTTTCTATTGCTCTATTTGTTCTCTATATTTCATATATGGTGATACCAGAGAAAGTTAGTTCATTGTGCTAGGAAACTTAATTCTGTACATCCTTGTCAAAAGTTTACATCAGGATGAGTCATTGATCCAGTCCTTGGATCAGAATTGTGATCCCTTGAATTACAAATCTAATAGGATTGGCGCACATTAGGGTTATAAATCAGTTTGACAGGTTGTGCTAACACTAACACATAGTAAACATCCATTGTTGGGTTGGAAGCGCGGCTCGCGTCTGGAAAGACCATACCAGGCCAAAACAGTTCCATGTGAGGTTTATTGTAAGAGAAAAGAGCAAAGGTGGAGGCGAAGGAAGGGGTGGGGTGGGGGGAGAGGTCAGAGGCGTCTGCCTATTTATTTGGATAGTGATGTAGCCGCCAGGTAAAGGTGGGAGGTGAGCCAAGTGGATTCTAGGAATGTGTGGTGGTTGCCTTGGCAACAGATGTGCGGGTTCCTGTCGCAGATGTGTGATGTCACTGGTTCGGAGTCGATCTGCATGCTGAAACCCTAATGCCAACATCCATGGTTTGGCTCTGGTATTTGGAGTTTACACAGCAACTCCCATTGAAAACCCAAGACATAAAGACTCATGCTGTGTTCTTTGACTAGCAATGAGCTTTATGTACTGCTACACATTGATGCTGTGAATGAAGTAAGAACTGAGCCATTCCACAAGAATGCCCCTGATCAGAATAGAGTCTCGCACCTATGCTCAAATGAATTGTTAAGTCTGAGCAAAGTCTTTGGGACCATGGACAAACTTGCTCCTCTGTTCGACCTTTTTCATTTAGCACAGTTCTTTCGAGGTTCATCCACATCCTGACATGTATTAACACATCATTTCTGTATTTGTTGCCAAATAATATTCTACTATATGGGCTAACCACAATTTGCTTGTAGATTTATCAGTAGATGGACATTTAGGTTGTTCTACATATTGGACCTTACAAATAATAAAGTTTTGGATATTCATCTTCAGGGTTTTTTTTTGTAAAAAAGATTTATTTATTTATTTTATGTGTATGAATACACCAGAAGAGGGTATCAAATCCTATTACAGATGGTTGTGAGCCACCATATGGTTGCTGGGAATTGAACTCAGGACCTCTGGAAGAACAGTCAGTGCTCATAACTGCTGAGCCATCTCTCTAGCCTGGGAGCAAGGATTTTATTTTTAAGACTTTATTTTATGTATATGAGTACACTGTAGCTGTCTTCAGACACACCAGAAGAGGGCATCAGATCTCATTACAGATGGCTGTGAGCCACCATGTGGTTGCTTGGATTTGAACTCAGGACCTTTGGAAGAGCAGTAGGTGCTCTTAACCGCTGAGCCATCTCTCCAGCCCCCCAACTACAGGTTTTTGCGTGGATTTCGTGTAGGTCTTCTTTCTCATCTTAGGAGTAATATTTCTACATGCCATGATCATTATGTTTTAGCTTTGATCACTGAATATCCTGGTAGTAGATCATTTCATGCTGCTTTCAAAAAGGTATGAAAGCTGCAGTTTTCCTAGGTCTTCTTTGCATCTTTTATGATAACCTTCTCAGTAGGCAAGAAAACATTGTAACTGTGATTTGCTTTTTGTTAATGACTGAGGATATCAAGGTTTTTAATGTACTTATAAGCCATTTGCATATAGCCCTTGGAGAACTAACTATTGATCTCATTTACCTGATGCTAAAGTTTGAACCATCTGTTGAAGGCTTGATTTCTAAGATCATAGAACTTGGGAGAGCTTTGGGTCTTTATGAGGTGGAACACAATGGGAGGTTGAAGTATCATTGGGGCACACATCAGAAAGGAGTTGGAAGACACTCTCCTAGTCTATTTTATTACTTCTTCCTCAAGATATGAGAACATGCTCCAATGTAGGATTCACCATGATGGGCTGCCTTCATCAAACATCCAAAGCAATGGGGCTGCCTGGCCTTGGACTTGAACTTCCTGAACTGTAAAACAATACAGACTTCCCTTTAATGAACAAGATGTGTCGGGTATTTCATTACAGAAACATGAGAGATAAGCCTGTTTAAAAATTGAACTGACTTTTTATGGTTCAACCATGAGAATAGTTCATCTATTCTGGATACAAGCAATTTGTAAATATGTTTTCACATCTATTTTTACACACTCTTGAAAAACAAAAAATAATTTTATAAAGTTTAAGTTATTTTTTATTTGATAGTTTTGCACTTTCAGTATAAAATATAAAATATATAGCTCCGAGAAAGACACAAAAACTAATGTAATATTCAACTATATACATCCAAAAAAGAATATTTCTAATTAGCGTATTATCTTAAATCTGTTTTAACTTTTCTTTCCATTCAGAGCACACATCAACCTAAAATTAGCATGTATTATATTTATAAACTTTAAATAAATATATTAACTAGAAAAACATTTTCACTCAATTTATAGTAGTTTTACTTGTAAGATTGTATGCAAGTGAGATCATTTTTGCAGTGTATACTCTCCTCATATTGACGTTTGCTTTACTGCATAAATAAGTTGACTTAAATGGATTTGCTTATAAAAATTTAAAAACCTTGGCATAGTGCTAAATCATGGAAATAATTTGATTTCTTTTAGAAGTAAACTTGGTTTTTTTAATGTGCCACCTATATGGAAATATCATAAAAATTTTAAAAATTCTACCTCTATAGAAACCACATTGTTAAGTTAAATTATAAATTTTTGAAAACTTTATTATGAATTACCAAATTTCTTTGCATTAATAATTTATAACCAAGCAGCAAAATGTGAGTCCATATAGTTTTAGTTATTCCTCAATGTATTGTCAAGCTTTCTAATTTTTGTTAAGATAACTGGTATTTCATTAATATTATTATATACATTTGTTCATTAGTAAAATTGCTTTTCATATTCATTTCCTTGTGAATTTTCTCATCTGTAAAATGTTTGTGTATATTGTTTCACCATTTCTATTTTTTCTTCTCTTGATGGCTTCTTATGAATTGTTAGAATTCTTAGTATAATCTACATTACAGGCACTACTCTGATGTGGAGTTTTATTATTGAGTCATACTTTACTAATAGAAGGTCTAAATTTTAATAAAATTCAGTATTTCTTCTACAGATTATGCTTTCTGTGTCACATTTTGCAATTGTTTTCAATCCAAATATCACTAATATGTTCTCGTACACTTCTTTGAAAGTTTGAGAGAGTTTATGTTCAGATTATTAATCTATCTTGGTTTTATTTTCTTACGTATAAGGAACCATGAGTACCTAAAATTTCCAGAGTCATGTGTCCCAACACTATCATTTATACAAGTAATAATTCTACAATGTAATTTGTAACAGATTCTCACATATGAATTAGTTCTACTTTACATTCTTGAATAGCATTACTTGATGTACTCCCAAGCTCATGAATATTTTACTTTTCTGTTGAATGATTTATTTCTATTATATTTAGTGTGCTTTTAATTAATATTTTTATTCTGAATTTGTACTTAGTGTATGTATTTTTTTAAAGATTGATTTATTATATTTATATGAGTACACTTTAGCTGTTTTTAAACATACCAGAATTGGGCATCAGATCCTATTACAGATGGTAGTGACCCACCATGTGGTTGCTGGGACCTTTGGAGGAGCAGTCAGTGCTCTTAACCACTGAGCCATCTCTCTAGCCCTAGTGTATATATTTTCAACTATAGTTGTAAATGCTCTCATCCTAGGAATGTACTTTATTTCTCTACAGAATTTTAGTTTATAATCACTTTACCTTACCCACTACGCAGATTTTACTCATTTTTGCTATTGAGAAACTATTGATAATCAAATTATTCTTAGCTTCTTCTTTTTCTTTAAATAACTTTATATTCTTTCCCTGATGATTTCTCTCCTTACTTCTGTAAACTCCTTCATCTGTAATTTCAACAAAATATGACCAAAGTAAAATTTTCAGTTACTTATTACTAATAGAACTTTTAAGTGCTTTCAATTCTAATATTTATAATATTTGCTAATTGCAGAAAATTCTCAATTAGTTTTCAAAGTTCTTGGAATGGTTAACATTAGTTGTAACCCTGACAGAATCTGAGTTACCTAGGAGGCCGGCCTCCAGACATACCTGGAGGGAATAGGTTAACTGAAGTGAGAGGACCCACCTAACTGAGCAGCAAGATACCATACCAAGTCCTGCCCTGAATAGGAGGAAACAAAGTGAGCAGGGACTCTGGGTGCAAGGGGACTTATCTTCAAATTGGACCAAAATAGACCCTTTCTATCTAAATTTGCTTTGTCCAGCCTTTTTGTCACAGGATCAAGAAAAGAAACTAAGACATTTATGATTTTCACTATTTTTTTATTCTCCCCTGAAATGCAAAATTTAATAAGGGGTAATTTCAACTTTTCTTCAATGTTTTTCTTCACATTTTTTTTCTTTTCTGTGTATTTTTTCTTATACACCAATTATATGTTCATCTATGCCTAATATGATTCCTAATTTTTATTTTTTTCATTCTTTCTTTTTTAAAAAATTATTAAGAATTTTATATACTATATTTATTTTTCTTTCACATTTCTCAACTTCTCCCAGATCCTCCCCTTCCCCATCCACCCAACTTGACGTTCTTTCTCTTACTTAAAACAAAAACAAAAGCAAAAAGCTACCAGGAAACATGAAGGCTGATTTGTGTTTGCCAACTCCTAAGCATGGTCCTGCTGATAGGAAGTGTGGCTGATATGCTCAGTGTCATTCTGCTGAACTCATGTGCTTTTAATCAAACCTATTGAGTGTATTTTAAATGTCTACCCACCCATCGTTGACTTACAATTTCTAAAGGCATGTCTGCTGTTCTTTTTGCTTATAACATTTTCTTTTTCTTGAAATTTATTTATTCTGTTCTTATTCAGTAATCTGAACCAAACATTATTTGAGTATCTCAGAAGACTGATGATTTGAAGCTCATGAAACGAATACCCTCCTGCATTGTCTACTGCCTTTTACTTGTGGTGCTTATCTTAGTTAGGGTTTCTATTGTGGCAACGAAACACCATGACCAAAAAGCAAACTGAGAGGGAAAGGTTTTATTTGGCTTACACTCCCATATTCTGGTTATCATTGAAGGAAATCAGGATGGGAAATCAAACAGGTCAAGAACCTGGAGACAGGGCTGATGGGGAGGACATGAAGGGGTGCTGTCTACTGGCTTCCTCCACATGGGTTGCTCAGCCTTCTTTTTTATAGGACCCAGGATCACCAGCCCAGGGATGACACCACACACAATGGGCTGGGCCCTCCTTCATCAATCACTAATGAAGAAAATACCTTACAGCTTGATCTTATGAAGGCATTTTCTCACTTGAGGTTCCCTCTTTCAGACGACTCTAGCCAGTATCAAGTTGACATGAGACTAGCTAGCACAGTGCTCTTATTCCTTATTTTCCACTTTTGATCCTTTAATCTCTGAGAGAGCAGGGTTTTCTTTGGAAAATGTTTTCTCATTTACTTCACTGAACACTATCCTGAGAACAATTTATACACAAATTCTTTTGAGAATTTTTCACCACTCAGGTGATGTTTGTTTCATTACAACATTTCCTCTGGGTGCATTAATCTGTACATTTCAACCCACTGAGAACTATGTGTCTAAGAAAATTTCAACTCAGTCTTTTGCTGCAAGGGCTTTGAGAAACTATCAGTACTACCTCTTTACCATGTAGAATCTCAGAGTTACATCTCTTCCTGACACTTTATATTTAAACTTAAGGCTCTGCATTCGTATCCAAGTCAAGTTTTCCCCAACTACTCCTGTAACAGCTTCTGAATTTATGTATTTAATTATCAGTTTATTGTGTGTTTCTCATTTGACAATATTGTTATTTTCTGTAAACGTTTCCATGAATTTCAAATTTCATTTTGATTTACTCAGCATGCCTACGTGTTATTATCAGAAAGTGACCTCTAAAGGTACTGTAATCAGCATTTGCCAAAGTCATATGGGCAACCTAAAACAAAAAGAAAATCTATACTAATAATAGTTGAATGCCATTAATTATATTCCTCTCCAATTTGAAAACTGCACACAGTCAGCGTTCTCTATCCACGGTGCCTGCATACATAGACCAAGTGAACTGTAGAAAATACTGTGTGGACAAATGCATTAATAAACACAGACATTTTCTTCCTAAGCCCAGCATTTCTACTACATACAATTTGCCTTTCACTAGGTTATTCAAATACACTAGAGATGATTTAAAGTAGGTAGAGGGATAGGTGTAGGTTGTAAGTAACACTTTACCTACGGTAGGAATCTGAGCACCGAGGAAGTTGTTATTCCCAAATTTTGGTGTCTGCGTGGTCCTTGAAACTAATCCCTCATGAATTCCAAAGCATGACTACACTTCGTATGAATGACTTGTTGGAGTTATGAATTCTATGGCAGAATTCCAATATTAGAATTAGAAAGAATACAAGTATTTTTTACCTGTATATGTTTGTTCTCAGATTTCCAATACATTGTTATACCTTATTAGAATATTGTATTAAATATTTTCTTAATAAAAAATTATCTTTTATGATTTGCTTTTGCTTTTAAATTTAAATTCGAGGTTGGCTCATTTTAAAATACTTAGTCTGTTTTACTTTGTCCTTGAATTTGTTTCATAGATCTTGAAATACATCCTTGAACTTAAGCCTCTTTTAGATGTCTGTTATAGGAACAGTAGGTTTCATCTGAGCTTGTGACTGTGACATAAATCTGTGTTAGTTGCTGGTTTTAATATTGCTATGGTAAGTATGCCTCTATCTTCTGTCTACTTCATACTTAACAGATGATGTTTTCAATATTCTGATTGGTTTATACTGTTTATATTTACTCTAATGTCTTTACTGGGGGAGTTTGGCTGAAATATATGCTATGATTTTGTATATTTCAGTAAGTATGTGCCCATGGTTTTTAATTCAGAGATTTGGGAATTCAAATAATGTATATTGACTTCCTATACATTTTTTAGATTTCATAGTTTGACAGTTTTACAAATTTATGACTTTTGAATTAGATATAAATATCTTTTAAAATTAATTTTGTTAATATATCTTTTTCTCTACATTAAAAAGTCTTAATAATGCACAAATAGAATTTTATGTACTTTGTGTGCTTTATCATTAGGTTTCTCATTTTATTTCTTTTAGCATTGTGATTTTATTGGTTTTTTGATTGTTTCACTTAAAATAAGTCATGATTTTTTAAGTCTGTAGTTCTTTTAAAAAACACTATATGAATATCTTCCTTTGTGTCATTTTTTGTTTCATTTTATATTTATTTGCTGTTCTACTTTTCCAGATAATTCAGCTCTGTTTATATGCTATTGAGGGCTGTGAGTACACAGAACAACTTTATCTTATCCTCAGGCTCCTTGCAGGTTGCTGTAGGCAGATCACAGTGTGTAACCTCTCACTTGATGTTGTCCCTGAGCTATGGAGGTTGTGTTCCAGAGTTGCTTCTTAGATCAGGTCACTAGGCTCATCATAGATACATTAAATTCTTACAGAAAGAACAAATAAGTGTAATATTTTAGAAAAAACATGAATTTGCCTGGTGTGTGTGTGTGTGTGTGTGTGTGTGTGTGTGTGTGTGCGCGCGTGCACACGTGCTCACCTATACAAACTGTATGGGAGAACAGTCCTCTAACCTGCAGACATAATACATAGTATTGTCTTGTGCTTTTTAAACTAAAGTTTTAAGACCTTCAAGACCATAAGATGGTTTTAAATCACAAATAAGTGAAAGATAAAAACAAAAATGTTAAGTTAGATAACTGCATGACAATAAAACAAACAGCAATCAAACAAACAAATGAATGAATAAATACCAAACCAAACTGAGAAACCAGTTGAAAACTTAAAATATGAAATACTTAAAAACCAAAGAGATGAGGTCATCAACCTAATCTCTACGCTTGTGTTGATGAATTGGTCTCAGATTTTCTTCATGAAGGAAGCAGATAATATATTGGATTCTTCTGTCCTCTACTGTGCTCTATACATCGCAAAAGCAGACCAAAGAGAGGATGCAGAGAAAATTCTCCAAAGGTTACTTTTAGCCATAGCCAGGTTTAGTGGTGGCACATAGCATCTTGGACCACTTCAGACAACAGAACTTGCATAAACTCATGAACTGTGAGGGAGATTTATAAGATAACTGAGTGTCTACATGGGAAAACAAAGCATCCACATTGAAGGGCTCTAGCAGACCCAAGCACAGCAAACATGCTCTTGCCTTTCCCTCTCCCTTGCTAAGCCATTAGATTACATTCCTTTTGTTGGTCACCAAAGTTTGTCCCTCACTGGGCCACTTTGTTATGCCTGACTCACTCCTGACGCTGACCGCCAAGGTCCAACTATCAAAACATCAAGGTCCAGCAATCAAAAATCCCCATTTGGCTATCCTAATTAAAATACTTGATCAGAACTTACCAACCCATCTTAGCTCATTCTAACACAGACCTTCCTTTTTACCCTCCTAAAATTAACCCTTGCAAAGTCATTTGCTGCTGTTTCTGCCCAGTTCAATTTCATCTACCTTGTCTCTTTGCCTTGCTTAATAATGGATCTCTTTGTGTTCTAAAATTGGTGTTTGGGTGTGATCTGTGCCTATTCTGAGGTCCGGAGGGGAGCACCCTGCAACATTCAGGTCCCCTCATACATTTTAGAAACAGCATATTCTGCCACAATGTTTTCCCTATTTTCCCTTCTTATGCTTAATTAAAGGACCATTTGCACTGAGTCAAATTATCAGTGCATGGAAAAATTCATACACACATGTTTTATTACATCTTCAGTAAGCCATGTTTTCCTGTTCAAGAAATAAAGATGCCTTTCAAGCAACACGCACCTTAAGACTTTCAATTCTTGTTTCGCTAGTCTGAACTATATGTAAGAAATTTTGTCACCTTTGTATTCTTTTCTCTTTTTTTTTGATACTTTATTTACATTTCCAATGTTTCCCCCTTTCTAGGTCTCCTCTTTGAAAACCACCTATCCCCGCCCCCTCCCCCACCTCTATTAGGGAATTCCACCTCCCACCCACTCCCCTATTCATACCTTGATATTCCCCTTTACCAGGGCCTCTCCTCCCCTTGATGGCCAACAAGGCCTTCCTCTGCCACATATGTGGTCCGAACCATGGGTCCCTGCATGTGTATTCTTTAGTTGGTGGTCCAGCCTCCAAGAGGACCTGGAGGGCCTGCCAGTTGACACTGTTGCTCCCTCCATGGGGCTGCAGACTCCCTCAGTTCCTTCAGTCCCTTCTCTAACTCCCCCATCTGGGACATCACTCTCAGTCCAGCAGTTACTGTAAAGTGAAACTTGGGTATTCCGAACGTTTTGGGCTAATATCCACTTAACAGTGAGTACATTCCATGCTCATTCTTTTTGACTGAGTTACCTTGCTCAGTATGATATTTTCAAGTTCCATCCATTTGCCTGAAAATTTCATTAAATCATTGTTTTTAATAGCTGAGTAGTACTCCATTGTGTAAATGTACCACACATTCCTCTGTATCCATTCCTCTGATGAGGGACATCTGGGTTGTTTCCAGCTTCTGGCTATTATAAATATGGCCGCTATGAACATAGTGGAGCATGTGTCTTTATTACATGTTGGGGCATCTTCTGGGTATATGCCCAGGAGAGGTATAGCTGGATCCTCAGGTAGTATTATGTCCATTTTTCTGAGGGTCCACCACACTGATTTCCAGAGTGGTTGTACCAGCTTGCAGTCCCACCAACAGTGGAGGAGTGTTCCTCTTTCTCCACATCCTCGCCAGCATCTGCTGTCACCTGAGTTTTTATCT
>CM052704.1:43823856-43843067 GCA_028551405.1 Uromys caudimaculatus | reverse complement strand
CTATTTCTATTTTTAGCTCCTGGAGAGTTTTGTGCATTTCCTTTGTCTGTTTGATTGTGTTTTCTTGTAATTCTGCCTGCTTGATTGTGTTTTCCTGTAATTCTTTAATGGATTTTTATGTTTCCTCTTTAAAGGCTTCTAGTTGTTTATCTCTGTTCTCTTGTATTTCTTTAAGAGTGTTATTCATTTCTTTCTTAAAGTCTTCTATCATCATCATGAGAAATTATTTTAAATCTGAGTCTTGCTTTTCTGGTGTGTTGGGGTATCCAGGGCTTGCTGTGGTGGGAGAGCTGGGTTCTGATGATGCCAAGTAGCCTTGGTTTCTGTTCCTTATGTTCTTACCCTTGCCTTTTGCCATCTTGTTAACTCTGATGTTAGCTGGTTTTACTCTGTCTGGTTGTGGCTTGCCCTCCTGCAGGCCTCTGTGTCAATACTGCTTGAAGACCATCTCTCTCTGAGAGGTCTTTGGGTTTGGAGAGCTGTGGCACAGGGTCAGCTCTGGGGTGCAGACAGAAATCAGAAGGATCTTGTCCCCAGCTGTCCCTTGGTTCCTATGCCCTGATGGCTCTGCAAGGGTCCCTCTTGATCCAGTGAGTTTGAACAGAAATGGTGGTTTTGCCTGTGCTCAAATGTGTGTTAGCACTCCTGGGATACCCGCTCTCTCCTGCAGCCTTGTGGCCCTGGTTGAGGTCCCCAGGCACAGACCCCTTGTGGCCCAGGCAGAGGTCTCCACCCACAGATGAAAACTGGAAGGTTCAGAGGTTTTCAGTCCCTGAGTTCTCCTCAGGCCCTGAATCCTGCTGGTTCTGGGCGGGTCTAGGTGAGCAGTATTGCTCCCCTTAACCCCACTCACAGCTTTTCCATGCTCCTGGGAGGGTAGCTTTCTCCTGGTGCTCGGTTGGCTATGGACTCCTGGTGGCCCAGGCAGAGGTCTCCTTTCTCTTTTGTTTTCTAAAGGCATCGCTTAATGAATTCTCTGGGACCAAAAGTGAAGAATAGCAGAGGGAAGCCTGCCATTCCAGAGGGCTGTTTTTCAGTTCTGTCCATACCGCACTGTTCTGTTGGTTCATATATATACACACAAAAGAGAGTGGCTGCTAAATGGTAGTCTTTCAAAGTACTCATCCACTCAGAGGACTCACATTTCAGACTCCAAACCTTGTCCGCCCCAATTTGTTTCCTCAATCCTATTCTATACAAAATCGATAAAATTGTATACTTAATAATACATTTTTAGAGTTTTGGGGTTAAAAATAAGGTTTTTTTTCCCCACTCAGGCATATGGTTTATTTTTTTCCCTCCTAATGACTGAGCATGAATGTTGCAAAAGAAGCTTGAAGCAATACGTTTTCAAATTCTTTCTTAAATTGCCATGTGCATAACCCAGACATTATCTATACAATCTCTATGGTAACTTAGCTTAATATTGATAATATATACACATTTACATGTACATGTGTGGGCACACACACACAGGCACGGGGGAGGGGGAATATGGAAGTGAATTTGAATTTATTGCAGCCAGGTCAAGGTAATTTAGTTTAAGAAACTATGAGCAACCTACAATCAACTTCTGTGTTTGAAAAAATAATCATGATCATTTATCTAGCTCACGTCATAGCAATAGAGTAAATTTTAAATACGTTTCTGTGTTGGAGTAGCCTAACCAATACTGCAGACTTCTGATTTGTGGCAGTATACATAGAGGGGAGGCAAAGCTCAGCCTTGGCTTCTAGAATATACAGTAAAACCCACATACCTACAGTTCTGGAAAACCATGCCACAAAACAGTGACTTTATGGCAGCTGGAAGACTCATATATGAATACTGTATATGGCACATTTCAAAGCTAAAGATGTACTGAATTTTTTTTTAAAAAACCTGGCTTATTTAATTTAACATGATGGTCTAGTTCTATAAATGTCCAGAACTATCTTCCTCTGTGTGTGTGTGTGTGTGTGTGTGCGCTCGCGTGAACATTCACACATTTTCCTTTTCCTCACAGGGAAGATTTTCAAAATTCTTAAGAGTTTTTTGTAGTATACTGCATACCACTGGCCAGATGTAATCACCAGGCTGTGCAATCAAGTACTAGACCATGTTCCTGCTCACCTATAGTTTAAAAACACCAACCAAAGTTTATCCTATTTTATTTTTCTGGAAAACCTGACAAGTATTCCTACGTTCAGATCCCAGTCACGGTTTCTTTTTTCTCCTCCTGTTAACCCTTCCCTCAAAAATAGGTTTTCACGTTCACTTTTCTCCTGCAGATCTCAAAGTCGACGTTACTTTTTTTCTTTTTCATTTTTTTTTTAAGATTTATTTATTTTATGTGTGTGAATGCACTGTAGCTGTCTTCAGACACACCAGAAGAAGGCATCGGATTCCATTACAGAAGGTTGTGAGCCACCATGTGGTTGCTGGAAATTGAACTTAGGACCTCTGGGAGAGCAGTCAGTGCTCTTAACTGCTGAGCCATCTCTCCAGCCCCGTTGTTGTTGTTTCCTTTCTTTTTTATTTAATTTATTTTTGGATATTTACTTTATATACATTTCAAATGTCGACGTTACTTTTACTTTGAAGCACTTGGAATGACACTGTCACTATTACAGGACCCAGTTTTCATAACATTATCTCTGTGTCTGACTTGTGTAGTCAATAAATTTGTGTGTGTGGTGGGGAGTGATGTGTGTCTGTAGGGGGGGAGGGGTTAGAAGACAAACTTTGGGCATTGTTGCTCACCTTTCTCCCTTGTTGGAGATGGGGTCTCTTTCACTGGGTAAACCAGGCTAGCTGCCACTTCTGTTGATGCTCCTGCTTCAGCTTCGTATTTCTTGGCAGTTCATGCTGAGATTGCAGATACTTGAGCTACTGCATCTGACTTTTAGGCTCCTTTGATCTGAACTGAGGCTTGCGCAGAAGGGCTTTAACCTGGAGCTACAGACATCTTCAGCTGGGAAAGGCTTCAGACTGTTTTGCTACCTTGTATAGATTTACACGGTCTTTGTCTCTTTGTCTTAGCTTTTTTCAGATAGAGCAATAGGAGGTTACCCCACTGTCATGTAGCTTGAGTTTATTTTCTTTAGTCTCATTAGCTGAAAGATAGCGCCATCTTTCTCAAGAGTACCTTCCTCTTTGCTAGCCCTGCCTCACGTGCCCTCCTCAGGGACTTCACCGGAAGGAAAACATTTTAGTGTAGACTTGTGTTTTTAGTGCGTGAAGAAAAATCAATTGCATGTTCTCTTTTCTAAAGGAGATTTTTGCCTAATTCTCTTGACATTATTAATTTCCTCTCAATGTGAATTGCTGTATCTGTGAAAAATTACTCTGGGCCAAATACTAAAGCAAGGACTTAGAATGGAAAGGTTCAGAGGTTTCAGTCTCATTAATTTTCTGTTTCCCCTGTGCTAGGGGGAAAAAAAATCTGTTTTCATTTCACAAGGTTTAATTACTCACCAAGTAGCCGTGAATCAGTGTGTTGTTCCAGGCATATTATGGCATAACAAAATGGATCAGAGATAGCTTCTCTTGTTCTAAAAATACTTTGATCTACTGAGGACCGTAATGCACATATCCAAAGCAGGATTAAATAAACCAACTTGCTGGGAAGAATACCATAATCAAAAAACAAAATACAAGCAAAGAAAAACGTGCTTCTCTCCCAGGTGGGCCACTGGGTACCTTGGTTATGAACAGCCACGAAGCAGCTATTGCCTACCTGAATCCCTCACACCTAAGGAACCGTGTAAAGAAAGCTCCCTTCTAAAGTGACCTGCTTAAATACAAAGGGAAGAGAGCTACTGATGCACACAGAGCAAGTCATTAACCATAAATAGATGGGCTAGCAACTTTGAAGCCAATTACGTGGAAAATTAACAGCAATGTGTTGCAAATATGCCAAATAACTAGGACAAATCATAGGATCGCTAAAGATTAGCTAATCCTCTAAGGCTTTAATATGGATCTTTAAAAATACAGATTAGGAACTTGTTATAGTACTGTGTGGTTCTTTTTCATTTAGACTTGCTGTTCTGTGCTGCAGACTGTGGAAGGCATGATTACACATTTGGGGAGCAATGAAAGCTCAGTCTTATCATTACCGTGAGTCCTCCCAGACAACCGTAAACAAACCGTCTAGCCCTCTGTGGGAGACAGGGATGTATGAGCTTGATTAATGGTTGGCATTAACAGCACCTGGGATCAGAACAGTTGAAATTACACCTCAGGAAATGCTTCAAGGACAGAAGCACCATCTGAAGCGACACAGAGAAATGGTTCCATCCAGGACGAAAACTGCATAAAGGAGACAGCTGAATTTAACCCAGGGCAGAATGCAGAGCAGGCCTGAGGAGAGGAAGGGGCTGGTGTCCTTTTCTGGAACCACCCTGCTGTTTTGTCTTACTCCCTGGTACTCTCTGTTTTGCTTTTGCCTCCTCTCTTGGAACTGGGCTCCTTTCCTTTGACCCCTGTGGTTGTTCTTTTAACTGCAGTATCTTTGAAACTTGCTCACTCCTGCTTGTTTTCTTGGCTCTTCTTGTTCTTAGGTTAGTTTGTTTTCTTTTTTCCTGGAGGTGGGAGGCCCGTATTTAAAGACAAAACCAAAACAAAACTTTGAGCCTTTAAGAGCATTTACTGCTCTTCCAGATGACCCGGGCTCAGTGAGATGACTCACAGCCTCCTCTAACTCTGGCTCCAGGCTCTTCGAAACCTTCCTACCGCACCTCTGAACACAAACACTCACACAAATACACAGAAACAAAAATTCTTAAAACATAAAAGGGAACAAAAGATCGTGGTGTGTTCCTAGTAATAGCTCTGGCTACTAATTTCTAGACAGCAGTATTTATATTAATGGCATTCTATGTAGTGAAGGCTCATATATTTAGAGAGTCCTTTCCTCAGGGCCCCACGTGGAGACAATTGTCCCCATAGAGTTTCCAGTTGCTTACCCCACCTTGTGGGCAGTTGTCTTTCCTGAGGCTTGGTTTGTTTATATCTGAAGCGGAGATCTCCTCAAGAGCTAAGACTCTGAAATGACTTGAAATTACTCATATGAACACTTAAAATTTGTGATGTTGTTCTTTTTATGTTTTCAAAGTTATGCTCTGATGTAGCCTTAAAAGTTTCCACAGATCTCAGATATTTGGATGAAAAGAAAGTAAAGCACATAATTCCACTCACTGTAGCTGCTAAAGACAGAAAAATATAAAGTGTTTTTTTTAAATGTCTCCCAGCCAAAGTATTGATTTGAAGTCAGAAGATGCTGAAAGTGACTTCACTTTCTTTTTTTCCTAAAATGAAAAGACAGAGGTGGCTAGATAGTGAAAATTATATTTTCAATATAAAGATTCATAATCACAAATACTCTAGGTGACTTGCTCAGTGTAATCAAGATGTCTGGTGTGCCTCCAGGAAGCCCTGTGTCTACTCTGTAGCAGGTCAGGGAAAGATCAGATAGTAGCTGTAACCAAAGGCAGTTAAGTCAGAGGTCTTGAGCAGCCAGAGCTCCACTTAAAGAAATTAACCTTCGTAGTAAGTGAAGTGTTCTAGAGGAAAGGAGGTGGATGAGCATCAGAAGTCATAAGTGGGCTTAGCACATGGGCTATTGTATTCTCTTTCAGGGATGATAAGCAAGGGTTTATTTACTATTTTATAATTGCTTCTTAGAAATTTCTATTTCCATTTTAAACATATAACTCAATAACTTTAACTTGACATTTATTTTCTATCAAAGTTATTTATAACTTATAAAACGTCACTCTCACCTGGAGGATTATGAGGCTGAGAAGACCCTGCTTCAGTGCGAGCTGCTGGTGCCCATCAGGGAAGGAAGCACCCTCTCAGTCTTTAAACATTCTCTATTAACACCTTACTCATTCATTCAGTTTACCATAAATTAATAAAAAAAAATAGCAGTTATGCCCACGTAAGGGAATATAATAATAAAAGCAAACAACCAAACAGCCACAGCTTCCTTTTTCCTATATGAAAAGATAAAGTCAAATTATATTTGGCTCTAAAAAGAGGAGTATATATATATAAAAAAAAAAAAAAAAAAAAAAAAAAAAAAAAAAAAAAAAAAAAAAAAAAAAAAAAAAAAAACCTAATTCTGCTTTGAGTGCCAAAGACGAGGCTTGATGTTTTACCAACGGGCTGCAGTGAGATGGAATGACAACTCATCCTAAGCAAGGAAGTGCCTCTGTCGCATTTGCAATTTAGAAATATGTATACTACTGGGTAGATTAGCTAATGGAACTGAAGAACTGAAAGCCGTGTAAGGAAGAGGTGGTCACACGTGAATAGTTATTGGAACCCTGTTCACCATACCAAGTATGGAATCAGCTACGGTATCTACCAACAGGAGACTGGATATGGGAAACGTTACTCCTTGGCCATTAAGTCAATTTAAATTACTTCATTTACAGTGGCATGGCTGGAACTGTATGATATTATTCATAGAGAACTAAGGACAGAGAAACAAAATTGCTTGCTTCCATGTGGAGACTCAGCTGCTGACTTTAAAGAACTGATTCTGGCTGTGGCTATCAGAGCCTAGGGGTAGTGTAAATGTGTTGAGAGGGGAATGACAGTGGGCACAGGGTTATGGTTGCCTAGGCAGAGTACGCCAGAAAAACTAGGTTTGACAAAAATTCGTTAAACAGTTCAAGCAGCTAGTAGAGAAGATTTTGAGTATTCCCAACAAGAACCATTCTTTTAGAGACTGATAATTCAATGACCTGACCTGACACCATCATAGATTATGTGTGCTGTTGACATGTGTGGTGGCTATTCCTGATTGTCAACTTGACTATATCTGGAGTGAACTACAATCTAGAATTAGAAGGCTCACCTGTGATCTAGATCTTGCGTCTGGAAGACACAAGTTTCAGGTGTGGTGGTACACACACCTTTAGTCTGGGCCACACCTGCTATTGGAGACCTACATAAGGACATTGGAAGAAAGAAGATTCTTTTTCTTCACCTGCGTGCCTTGTGGGATTAAGCAATTGCTAGATCCTCAGATATTTATTCACAGTTGCTGCTGACCATTGTTGGGGAGTTGGACTACAGACTGTAAGCCATCAACAAATTCCCTTACTATATAGAGACTACCTATAAGTTCTGTGACTCTAGAGATCCCTGACTAATACAGAAATTAGTACTGGGAGTGGCTCTAGAGGAGCAGAAAGCAATATAAGGATGAATCTTTTAAGAATCTGGAGTTGGTTTAGTAATTCACCAGCACCTTCAACTGCTGAAACCTCTCCAGATACGCTCTCTTCTGGGAGCTTGTAGGATATTGAAGACCTGTGGTTGGAAATATATTTCAAACTTAAAGAAGCTAATGCCATTGAGCATCTTGATGAATTAGGTGATTGTGTGTACAAAACTTTTTACGACATGGGAAAAAAAATTTGAAAATGACTTTGCTGGCTGGTTGCTCTTAGTATCTCTGGAAAAGATGATGAAGGAAAAGAAGGAGTTGTATAATAAAATTGAACAGATCCAGATGCAAGTGACCAATCTAAAAGTTGCTAAGTGTGACCTTGAAGAGAATCTTCTCTCCAGCAGCCATAGAGCTCAAGTTGCAGAAAATCAAACTGAAGCCCTGATTATAAGGTTGGCTGAATTACAGTGAAAAATTCAAGTCTCAGCCTCAGAGGGTGTCAGCAGTTAATGTAAGGGCATTAATTGGCAAAGAATGGGATCCTATAACTTGGGATAGGGTTGTGTGGGAAGACCCTGTTGAAGCTGAGAATTTTCAGATTCTCAATGGTTTACCCCACTGGAGGAAGTAGTATCCTCAGCCCCACCCCTTGAAATAATGCCTTCTCCACATGAGGAAATTAACCCCTCAGAGTCTGATAAACCAGCAGTGACTTTCGATGAAGAAAACAAGAAAACGCCAGACAAGATAATATTGATGTTTCACAAGGCCCACCAATAGTTTCTTCTACACCTATAACCAGACTCAAGGCAAAACAGGCCCCTAGAGGGGAGGTAGACAGTGTAGTCCATGAGGAAGTGCACCTCACTACTAAGGAGCGTAAGGAGTTTGCTAATTCATTCAAGCAGAAGTCTGGAGAATATGTGTGGGAATGGATGTTAAGGGTGTGGGATAATGGTGGAAGGAACATAAAACTAGATCAGGCTGAGTTTTTTGACATGGGTCCTCTGAGTGGAGATTCTAGGTTTAATATGGAAGCTCCTACAGTTAAAAAAGGTGTCAGAAGTTTGTTTGAATGGTTGGCTGAAGCGTTTATCAAAAGATGGCCTACGGAAAAAGAGTTGGAGATTTCTGATATCCCTTGGCATGGTGTTGATGAAGGGATTTTTTTTTTTTTAAATGTGAGAGCTTTATTTTTTATTTATCCAAATACATTATCAATTTAAATTTTGCCCTGATTTTTTTTCATTTTGACAAATATATAGTTCCATAATTTCCCCTATTCATTTGCATACTCCCCCTGTACACACACACACACACACACACACACACACACACACACACACACACACACACACACTACATGTAGGGCCTCAGCTTCAGCCCTGATTTTCCTACTGTAGGAAGCAGGACAGGCCATCTTTCAGTCAGTGTTTAGGAATCCCCACAGTCCAAGGTGCTGGTGCTGCGGAGATGGGTGCACTTAGCAGAGGCCAGGCCTTCTATAAAAGCTCTTTGACCAGCATGTGTTACACAGGAAAACACCCTGCTCCACTCCAGATCTGCAGCAACAGAACTCTCAGCATCATCTGCATTTAGAGAAGATAAAAATCATTGCTCTTTCTCATTCGATGCATCAAACCAATTTCTGTATCTCCCGTACGCATAAGGGTCATTTGTTTGGATGAAATTCTTATTGTTGTTGTTCTGTGTGTGAGATGGAGTCAGCCCCCAGTCCCAGCAGAGGTATCACGTGCAAGAAAGACAAACATGAGGCCAAGAGAAAGAAATCGAGGTGGTGCTAGAAGGAAGAGACCTCTCTGCCCACTTCCAGGCCGTCTCAGGTGCCATCTCTAAAGAAGAGGCCAGGGAGCCCATACCCAGAGGTCAGAAGCACTGACAATTCCAAGAAGTCCCAAGTTCCACTGAAGGCCTCATAACAAAACCAGTCAGAGCAAACCTTGGGTAGGACCCAGAACCCATTTCAGGCCACACTCGCTGTTCCTGTGGAGATGGCCTGGAAGTTCTGTCATAGTGACGGATCTCTGAAGCTTCCACATTTGAAGTCTAAAACTCAAAGCAGATGTGAAGTGCCTGAAACTCAGGAAGAAAAGGCAAATGTTAGTTTGTGCTGTCAATTGCTGAGGAGCCCTGGCTTGTGGAAGGAGAAGATGGGGAAGGCAGCAAGAAACTGTAGACTGACACGGGGGCCTGTGGACACTGCAAGCGCTGCCCTGCACATTGGCTTGAGCATGTGGCAGTTTGGGGCCTCCCCACTGTAAGCTCTCAGAACTGAGAGACACGTGGCTTTAGAAGATCTGCATCTGTGGCTGTCTGGAATTTTATTTTTTATTATTTATTTTGTGATACTTTATTTACATTTCAAATGTTTCCCCCTTTCCAGGTCTCCTCTTTGGAAACACCCTATCTCCTCCCCCTCCCCCGCCTCTCTGAGAGTATTCCCCCTCCAACCACCCGCCTACCCACTCCCGTCTTCCCCCCTTGACATTCTCCTTTACTGGGGCCTCTAACACCCTCAGGCCCAAGGACCTTTCCTTGCCCTGATGGCCAACAAGGCCCTACTCTGGCCCTACATATGTGGTCAGAGTCATGGGTCCTTCCATGTCTATTCTTTAGTTGGTGGTCCAGCCTCCAGGAACACCCAGGGTGTCAGCCCAGTTGACACTGTTGCTCCCTCCATGTGACTGCAAGCTCCCTCAGTTCCTTAAGTCCCTTCTCCAATTCCTCCATCTGGGACCTCACTCTCAGACCAGCGGTTACCTTAAAGTGACACTTGGGTATTCCAAACATTTAGGCTAATATCCACTTATCAGTGAGTACATACCATGTTCGTTCTTTTGTGACTGAGTTACCTTGCTCAGGATGATATTTTCAAGTCCCATCTATTTGCCTGGGAATTTCATGAAGTCATTGTTTTTAATAGCTGAGTAGTACACCTCTGTGTAAATGTATCACATTTTCTGTATCCATTCCTCTGATGAGGGACATCTGGGTTGTTTCCAGCTTCTGGCTATTATAAATATGGCTGCTATGAACATAGTGGAGCATGTGTCTTTATTACATGTTGGAGCATCTTCTGGATATATGCCCAGGAGTGGAATAGCTGGGTCCTTAGGTAGTATTATGTCCATTTTTCTGAGGGTCCACCAAACTGATTTCCAGAGTGGCGGTAACAACTTGCAATTCCACCAGCACTGGAGGAGTGTTCATCTTTCTCCACATCCTCGCCAGCATCTGCTGTCACCTGAGTTTTTGATCTTAGCCATTCTGACTGGTGTGAGGTGGAATCTCAGGGTTGTTTTGATTTGCATTTCCCTGATGACTAAGGATGTTGAACATTTCTTTAGGTGCTTCTCAGTCCAACGAATTTCCACAGTTGAGAATTCTCTGCTTAGCTCTGTTCCCCATTTTTTGATAGGGTTATTTGGTTTTCTGGAGTCTAACTTCTTGAGTTCTTTGTATATGTTGGATATTAGCCCTCTATCAGACTTAGGATTGGTAAAGATCTTTTCCCAATCTGTTGGTTGCCGTCTTGTCCTATTGACAGTGTCCATTGCCCTACAGAAGCTTTGTAATTTCATGAGGTCCCATTTGTCGATTCTTGATCTTAGAGCATAAGCCATTCGTGTTCTGTTCAGGAACTTTTCCCCTGTACCCAGGTGTTCCAGGCTTTTTCCCCACTTTCACTTCTATTAGATTCAGTGTGTCTGGTTTTATGTGGAAGTCCTTGATCCACTTGGACTTGAGCTTTGTACAGGGAGATAGGAATGGATCAATTCAAATTCTTCTGTATGTAGACCTCCAGTTGAACCAGGACCATTTGTTGAAAATGCTGTCTTTTTTCCACTGAGTGGTTTTAGCTCCTTTGTTGAAAATCAAGTGACCATATGTGTGTGGGTTCATTTCTGGTTCCTCATTTCTATTCCATTGATCTGCCTGCCTGTCATTGTACCAATACCATGCAGTTTTTATCACTACTGCTCTATAGTACAGCTTGAGGTCAGGGATGCTGATTCCCCCAGATGTTCTTTTGTTGTTGAGAATAGCTTTTGCTATCTTGGGATTTTTGTTGTTCCAAATGAATTTGTGAATTGCTCTTTCTAAGTCTATGAACAATTGAGTTGGAATTTTGATGGGGATTGCATTGGATCTGTAGATTCCTTTTGGCAGGCCATTTTTGCTGTATTAATCCTGCTAATCCAAGAGCATGGGAGAGCTTTCCATCTTCTGAGGTCTTCTTCGATTTCTTTCTTCAGAGACTTGAAGTTCTTGTCAGACAGATCTTTCACTTGTTTGGTTAGGGTCACACCAAGATACTTTATATTGTTTGTGACAATTGTGAAGGGTGTCATTTCCCTAATGTCTTTTTCAGCTGAAGTTGTTTATCAACTGCAGCAGTTCTCTGGTGGAGGTTTTCGGGTAACTTAAGTATACGATCATATCATCTGCAAAGAGTGATATTTTGATTTCTTCCTTTCCAATTTGTATCCCTTTGACCTCCTTTTGTTGTCTAATTGCTCTAGCTAGAACTGCAATTACTATATTGAATAGGTAGGGAGAGAGAGGGCAACCTTGCCTAGTCCCTGATTTTAGTGGGATTGCTTCGAGTTTCTCTCCATTTAGTTTGATGTTGACTACTGGTTTGGTGTATATTGCTTTAATTATGTTTAGGTATGGGCCTTGAATTCCTGATCTTTCCAAGACTTTTATCATGAAGGGATGGTGAATTTTGTCAAATGCTTTTTTCAGCATCTAATGAAATGACCATGTGGTTTTTTTCTTTGAGTTTGTTTATGTAGTGGATTATATTGATGGATTTCCGGGTATTGAACTATTCCTGCATCCCTGGGATGAAGCCTATTTGATCATGATGAATGATCATTTTGATGTGTTCTTGGATTCGGTTTGCAAGAATTTTATTGAGTATTTTTGCATTGATATTCATAAGGGAAATTGGTCTGAAGTTTTCTTTCTTTGTTGGGTCTTTCTAAGGTTTTGGTATCAGTGTAACTGTGGCCTCATAGAAGGAATTGAGTAGTGTTTCTTCTGTTTCTATTATGTGGAATAGATGGAAGAGTATTGGTATTAGTTCTTCTTTGAAGGTTTGATAGAATTATGCAGTGAACCCATCTGCTCCTGGGCTTTTTTTTGGTTGGGAGACTTTTAATGACTGCTTGGATTCCTTTAGGTATTATGGGACTGTTTAGATGGTTTATCTGATCCTGACTTAACCATGGTATTTGGTATCTGTCTAGAAAATTGTCCATTCCATCCAGATTTTGCAGTTTTGTTGACTATAGGCTTTTGTAGTAGGATCTGATGATTTTTTTTGAGTGTCCTCAGATTCTGTTGTCTCCCTTTTCATTTCTAATTTTGTTAATTTGGATCCTGTCTCTGTGCCCTCTGGTTAGTCTGGCTAAGGGTTTATCTATCTTGTTGATTTTCTCAAAGTACCAACTCTTGGTTTTGTTGATTCTTTGTATGGTTCTTTTTGTTTCTACTTGGTTGATTTCAGCCCTGAGTTTGATTATTTTCTGCCTTTTGCTCCTCTTGGGTGCATTAGCTTCTTTTTGTTCTAGAGCATTCAAGTGTGCTGTTAAGTGGCTAGTGTATGCTCTCTCCAGTTTCTTTTTGGAGGCACTCAAAGCTATGAGTTTTCCTCTTACCACTGCTTTCATTGTGTCCCATAAGTTTGGGTACGTTGTACTTTGATTTTCATTAAATTCAAGGAAGTCTTTAATTTCTTTCTTCATTTCTTCCTTGACCAAGTTATCATAGAGTAGAGCCTTGTTCAGCTTCCATGTGTATGTGGCCTTTCTGTTCTCATTGCTGCCATTGAAGACCAGCCTTAATCCATAGTGATCTGATAGGAGGCATGGGATTATTTCAATCTTCTTGTATCTGTTGAGGTTTGTTTTGTGACTGATTATATGCTCAGTTTTGGAGAAGGTACCATGAGGTGCTGAGAAGAAGGTATATCCTTTTGATTTAGGATGAAATATTCTATAGATATCTGTTAAATCCATTTTGTCCATAATATCTGTGAGTTTCACTATGTCTCTGTTTAGCTTGTGTTTCCAAGATCTGTCTTTTGATGATAATGGGGTATTGAAGTTGCCTACTATTATTGTGTGAGGTGCATGTGTCTTTGAGCTTTAGTAAAGTTTCTTTTATGAATGTGGGTGCCCTTGCATTTGGAGCATAGATGTTCAGAATTGAGAGTTCTTCTTGGTAGATTTTCCCTTTGATGAGTATTAAGTGTCCTTCCTTATTCTTTTTGATGACTTTTGGGTGAAAGTCGATTTTATCCGATATTAGAATGGCTACTCCAGCCTGTTTCTTGGGATCATTTGCCTGCAAAATTGTTTTCCAGCCTTTACTCTGAGGTAGTGTTTGTTTTTATCACTGAGATGTGTTTCTTGAATGCAGCAAAATGCTGGATCCTCTTTATGGATCCAGTCTGTCAGTGTATGTCTTTTTATTGGGGAATTGAGTCCATTGATGTTAAGAGATATTAAGGAATAGTGATTGTTGGTTCCTGTTATTTTAGATGTTATTTTTACATTTGTGTGGCTATCTTCTTTTGAGTTTGTTGAAAGATTACTTTCTTGCTTTTCTAGGGTATAGTTTCCCTCCTTGAGTTGATGTTTACCATCTATTATCCTTTGTAGGGCTGAGTTTGTGGAAACATACTGTGTAAATTGAATTTATCTTAGAATATTTTGGTTTCACCATCTATCGTAATTGAGAATTTTGCTGGGTATAGCAACCTGGGTTGGCAGTTGTGTTCTCTTAGGGTCTGTATGAGTTCTGCTCTGGATCTTCTAGCTTTCATAGTCTCTGGTGAGAAGTCAGGTGTAATTCTGATAGCTCTGCCTTTATATGTTACTTGACCTTTTTCCCTTACTGCTTTTAATAATCTTTCCTTATTTTGTTTATTGGTGTTTTCACTATAATGTGACGGGACGAATTCCTTTTCTGGTCCAATCTGTTTGGAGTTCTGTAAGTTTCTTGTATATTTATGTTTATCTCCTTCTTTAGGTTAGGGACGTTTTCTTCTATAATTTTGTTGAAGATATTTACTGGTCCTTCAAGTTGGGAATCTTCACTCTCTTCTATACCTATTAACCTGCTCCTGGCTAGTTTTGTTCATTTCCTATGTCTGTTTGATTGTGTTTTCCTGTTATTCTGCCTGTTTGATTGAGTTTTCCTGTAATTCTTTAATGGATTTTTGTGTTTCCTCTTTAAAGGCTCCAGTTGTTTGTCTCTGTTCTCTTGTATTTCTTTAAGGGTGTTATTTCTTTCTTTCTTCACGTCTTCTATCATCAGCATGAGAAATGATTTTAAATCTGAGTCTTGCTTTTCTGGTGTGTTGGGGTATCCAGGACTTGCTTTGGTGGGAGAGCTGGGTCCTGATGATGCCACGTAGCCTTGGTTTCTGTTCCTTATGTTCTTACCCTTGCCTTTTGCCCTATTGTTAACTCTGATGTTAGCTGGTCTTACTCTGTCTGGTTGTGGCTTGCCCCTCCTGCAGGCCTCTGTGTCAATACTCCTTGAAGACCATCTCTCTCTGAGAGGTATTTGAGTTTGGAGAGCTGTGGCACAGGGTCAGCTCTGGGGTGCAGACAGAAATCAGAAGGATCTTGTCCCCAGCTTTCCCTTGGTTCCTATGTCCTCATGGTTCTGCAAGGGTCCCTCTTGACCCAGTGATTTTGAACAGAAGTGGTGGTTTTGCCTGTGCTCAAAGGTGTGTCATCACTCCTGTGATACCAGCTCTCTCCTGGAGCCCTGTGGCCCAGGCTCAGGTCCCCAGGCACAGATGGAAACCAAAAAGTTCCTATCTCCGACTTTACCTCAGTCCCTGTGTCCTGAGGGTTCCGGGCGGGTCCCGGTGAGCAGTGGTGCTCGCCTTAACCCCACTGACAGCTTTTCCACGCTCCTGGGAGGGTAGCTTTCTCCTGGTGCTAGTTGGGTATGGAACCCTGGTGGCCCAGGCAGAGGTCTCCACCCATAGATGATGATGAAGGGATTTTAAGGCTTAGGGAAATTGCAATGCTAGAGTAAATATGTTGTGTAAAACCTAAATCTCCACAATGGGAAGGCCCAGAAGTATGCCCTTCACCAATCCTATAAGACAAAAACTGGTGAAAAGGGCATCAGCACATTTGAAGAGTTTTGTTCTTGCCCTTTTCCTTGTTCCAGACCTTAGGGTTGGAGATGCTGCTGCTCATTAGATGAATTAAATGCAATGGGTTTAATTGGGTCACAAGGTAACAAGGGCCAGGTAGCAGCATTGAATCGCCAGAAACAAGGTGGTCGTAGTTATTATAATGGACAGCATAGACAAAACAACATTTATAATGACATATACTATGATGGTCAGCACAGGTGAAATGAAATTTATAATGGCATGACTCATTCAGACCTTTGGTTCTGACTAATCAGTCACGGTGTTACCAGGTATGAAATACATAGGAAGCCTACTGCATGTCTGTTTGATCTGTATAAGCAGAAAAATTCTCAAACAAATGAAAGAAAGGCTACATTGGATCCTGGCAAAAGGAAATCTCGGCCAGTGAATCAATTTCCATACTTGAGCCAGTTTGCAGACCCAGAACCCCTTGAATAAAGAGGTAGTCAGGTTCCCTGGGGAAGGATCTTGATAAGACACCTAAAAGTTTTGCTGTTAGCCTTTCTCCAGTCTTTCCCCAGAAGGATTTATGGCCTTTTACAAGGGTAACTGTACACTGGGAGAAAGGAAATAATCAGACTTTCAGGGGTCTATTGGATTCTGGCTCTGAATTGACGTTGATACCACGAGATCCCAAGAAACACTGTGGCCTTCCAATAGGGGCTTATGGAGGACAGGTGATTAATGGAGTTTTGACTGATGTCCAACTTACAGTAGGTCCAGTATGTCCCCGAACACATCCTGCAGTCATTTCCCCAGTTCCAGAATGTATAATTGGGATAGATATACTTAGAAATTGGCAGAATTCTCACATTGGTTCCCTGACATGTGGAGTGAGGACTATTATGGTTGGAAAGGCTAAATGGAAGCCATTAGAGTTGCCTCTACCAAAAAAAAAAAAAAAAAAAAAAAATAGTGAATCAAAAAGCAGTACCATATTCCTGGAGGAACTGAAGAAATTAAGGCCACTATCAAGGACTTGAGAGATGCAGGGGTGGTGGTTCCCACAACATCTCCCATTAACTCTCCTATCTGGCCAGTGCAGAAGACAGATAGATCATGGAGATTGACAGTTGACTATTGAAAACCAAATCAGGTAGTAACTCTGATTGTAGTTGCTGTACCAGATGTAGTTTCATTACTTGAGCAAATTAACACATCTCCTGGCACCTGGTATGCAGCTATTGATCTAGCAAATGCCTTCTTCTCAGTACCTGTCCATAAAGACCACCAGAAGCAATTTGCTTTTAGTTGGCAAGGCCAGCAGTATACCTTTACAGTTTTGCCTCAAGGATATATTAACTCTCCTACCCTGTGTCATAACTTAGTCAGAAGGGATCTTGATTGTTTGTCTCTTCCACAAAATATCACATTGGTGCACCATATTGATGACATTATGCTGATTAGACCAAGTGAGCAGGAAGTAGCAACCACTCTGGACTCATTGGTAACGCATATGTGTATCAGAGGATGGGAAATAAGTCCAACCAAAATTCAAGGACCATCTACCTCAGTGAAATTCTTAGGAGTCCAGTGGTGTGGGGCATTCAGAAATATTCCTTCTAAGGTGAAAGATAAATTATTGCACCTGGCCCCTCCCACCACCAAGAAAGAAGCACAGCATTTAGTGGTCTATTTGAATTCTGGAGACAGCACATTCCTCCCTTGGGTGTGTTACTCAGGCCCATTTACCAAGTGACTTGGAAAGCTGCTAGCTAAGTGTGGGGCCTGGAATAGGAGAAGGCTCTTCAACAGGTCCAGGCTGCTGTGCAGGCTGCTCTACCACTTGGACCATATGATCCAGCAGACCCAATGGTACTTGAGGTGTTGGTGGCAGATAGAGATGCTGTTTGGAGCCTCTGGCAGGCTCCTGTAGGTGAATCACAGAAGAGACCTTTGGGATTTTGGACCAAATCTCTACCATCATCTGCAGTCTATTCTCCTTTTGAAAAACAGCTCTTGGCCTGCTACTGGGCCTTAGTGGAAACTGAACATTTGACAATAGGACACCAAGTTACCATGCAATCTGAACTGCCCATCATGACCTGGGTGTTATCAGACCCTCCAAGTCATAAAGTCGAACATGCACAGCAGCAGTCTATTATCAATTGGAAGTGGCACATCCATGATCGAGCCTGAGCAGGTCCTGAAAGCACAAGCAAGTTACATGAAGAAGTTGCTCAAATGCCTATGGTTTCTACTCCTGTAACAATGCCATCTGCTGCCAAGTATGTGCCTATAGGCTCATGGGGTGTTCCCTATGATCAGCTGACTGAAGAAGAGAGGACTAGGACTTGGTTTACTGATGGCTCTGTGAGTTATGCAGGCACCACCCAGAAGTGGACAGCTGCAGCATTACAACCCCTTTCTGGGACAACCTTGAAAGATACAGGTGAAGGAAAATCTTCACAGTGGGCAAAACTTCAGGCAGTACACATGGTATTACAGTTTGTTTGGAAGAAGAAATGGCCAGATGTATGATTGTTCACTGACTCATGGGCTGTAGCCAATGGATTGACTGGATGGTCAGGGACTTGGAAAGATCACCATTGGAAAATTGGTGAGAAAGACATCTGGGGAAGAAATATGTGGATAGATCTTTCCAAATGGGAAAAGGATGTGAAGATATTTGTGTCCCATGTAAATGCTCACCAAAAGACGACTTCAGCCAAGGAGGAGTTCAATAATCAAGTGGATAAGATGACCCATTCTGTGGACAGTCAGCCTCTTTCCTCAGCCATCACTGTCATTGCTCAGTGGGCACATGAACAAAGTGGCCATGGTGGCCGGAATGGAGGTTATGCCTGGGCTCACCAACATGGACTTTCTACTCATCAAGGCTGACCTGGCTACAGCTGCTGCTGAATGCCAGATCTGCCAACAGCAGAGATCAACACTGAGTCTCAGATATGGCACCATTCCTCGAGGTGACTAGCCAGAAACCTGGAGGCAGGTTGACTATATTGGACCACTCCCTCTGTGGAAAGGACAACGTTTTGTTCTTACTGGGGTAGATACTTATTCTGGTTATGGATTTGCCTTTCCTGCACGTAATGCTTCTGCCAAAACCACCATCTGTGGACTTACAGAATGCCTTATTCATCGTCATGGTATTCCACACAATATTGCTTCTGACCAAGGAACTCATTTCACAGCCAGAGAAGTATGACAGTGGGCCCACGATCATGGAATTCACTGGTCTTACCATGTTCCCCATCATCCTGAAGCAGCTGGTCTGATAGAAAGATGAAATGGCCTTTTGAAGACACATTTACAATTAGGTGGCAGCAGCATGAATGGATGGGGCAGAGTTCTTCAGGAGGCAGTATATACTTTGAATCAGTGTTCAATATATGGTACAGTTTCTCCCATAGCCAGGATCCATGGGTCCAGGAATCAAGGGGTGGAAAGAAAATAGTTCCACTCACTATTACTCCTTGTGACCCTCTAGGAAAATTTCTGCTTCCTGTCCCCACAACTCTAGGTTCTGCTGGCCTAGAAGGTTTGGTTCCAGAGGGGGGAGTGTTCCTGCTAGGCGCCACAACAAACATTTCATTGAACTGGAAGGTCAGACTTCCCCCTCGTCATTTTGGGCTTCTAATGCCCTTAAACCAACAGGCTAAGAAGGAATAACAGTGTTAGGAGGGGTGATAGATCCAGATTACCATGGGAAAATTGGATTGCCTCTCCACAATGGAGGTAAGAAGGATTATGTCTGGAGTGCAGGAGATCCCTTAGGGCATCTCTTAGTACTACGATGTCCTATGATTAAAGTCAATGGGAAACTACAACAGCCTAATTCAAGCAGGATGACAAAGGATGCAGACCCAT
>CM052704.1:43794016-43818356 GCA_028551405.1 Uromys caudimaculatus | reverse complement strand
GCCATTAGGGACTCCATGAGCAAGCTTAGAGAAAGGCTAGAAAGACACAAGAGAGAACAGGAGGCTGGACAGGGGTGGTTCAAAGGATGGTTCAGCAAGTCGCCTTGGATGACGACTTTGTTTTCTGCCTTAGCGGGACCCCTGCTGATTTTATTCCTTTTGCTCACTATTGGACCCTGTTTAGTTAATAGATTAATATCTTTTGTCAGGGAACGAGTAAGTGCTGTACAGATTCTAATGTTAAGACAGCAATACCAGGCTGTCTCCGACGATACAGAAATATAGTTCTAAGATTAGAACTAGGTACTAGAAGAAGTGGGGAATGAAAGACCTGACCCCCTTATGAGGAAAGTTAGACCCCTAGCACACTTGGAGCCAGAAACAGAAATAGGACTGAAATTGCCTGCTTGATCAAACCCCACCCAGCTGCATTCTTTCCCTAAGAAACCAGTGACCTTGGCCTGGCCCCGGGGCCAGAGGCACAATGTTTCAGGAACTAGCTAACCATAAAAATGTTTGTGCAACTGCCTTGTGACTAACTTAGAACATTCTGTACTTCCCCATAACGCAAATTCTTTCCGTTCCCCACCCCTTGCTTTGTGTTTTTTCCCTTGCTTTGTGGTTTTTTTCCTTTAAATACCCCTGACTTCAGCTGCTCGGGGTCGTACTCCTCTGCCCCTGTGTGGGTTATGAGCTCCATCCCAGTGCACTGGTCCCCCGATTAAACCTCATGTGATTGCAGCAAGGACGGTCTTTCGTGAGTTCTTGGGGGGTCGCGCCATCCCGAGACTTGAGGTCTCCCCAGCTCGGAGATCTTTCACTAACATCTTTCCTTTGTTTTAAATGTTTAGTGTTTTTGCTACATGACACAGGGAGTCTTTTCTGGTCCTGAGTATTTGTTGTTCTTACAGAAAATATTTCCTGTGTTTTTGACCTAGGTCTTTTCTCCATTTTCTATATTTGCATGTTTGGTCTTTTTATGGTATCTTAGAATTCCGGCATGTTCTGTTCTTGGTTTTATTTTATTTTGGCATGTGACAGTTCCTTTGAGTGAGTGTTGCTAGTCTTCTACTTTGTCTTCAAGACCTGACATTCTATTTTCTACTTTATGATATCTACTTACAAGGCTTTCCTGTGAATTTTTTTTCTTGAATTTCAAAATTTTTCATTTCTATTTCTACTTCATTTTTCTTTCTTCAGAGCTTCTACCTCTAATGATCTTTTTCTCCTCTTGAAATGTTTTTGTTATTTTATTCAGCTGGGGTGTGTGTGTGTGTGTGTGTGTGTGTGTGTGTGTGTGTGTGTGGTCTTCATTGTTATACTTGATCAGAAACCCTTTGAATTTTCTAATTTTGTTTATTATTGCTACTTTTAATTCATTGCCTGGTAAGTCATGTAACTCGTTTTTCTTGGAAGTCATAACTATAGGTGTACTAATTCTCTGTGAGATTATTGGACTGGTTATTCATGATTGTGTTGTGATAGAACCGGAGCATATGGAGTTACATCATTGCTTGTGTTTCTTAGTACAGAAACCTTGTCCCTGCTTTGTTGAGTGGGTGTTTGAAGCTCTGTTTCCTATTACTCCACCTTGTCAGGTGAGTGACTAGCTGGATGGTGCCTAGGAGTCAGTCTTTCAGCAATTCATTTTTGATGTTTAAGTGGGGATCAGAAATAGTCGCAGCTCAGGAAAAGTGAGGTTTCTAAATCTAGGAGAAGACATGAAGAAGGGTTCAGAAGAGAGAACAGGAAGGCAGGCATGGGATACATGTTCCTCAGGTAGGTTCAAGACATTTTTATTTAATCATAAACCAATCTAGACTCAGTATCTGTTCTTGGATCAACTAAAGAAAATTTACAATATCACTATTTGAGTTACATAGTTGTACATTATTTAACTGATAATTTTAATTGGTAACATAAATAATGATACTGAACAGAAAGGTAAACATTTGATTTAAAAATCAATTGTTATTTTGTTTTTTCCCCTCCAAATCACCTACAAGGAACCAAAATAGAGTTGAAATTACCTTTTCTTTCTTGTTCAATGCAGACCAATCAGTGTTAAACAATATGGGTCCATTGTTTGCTTAGAAGAATGTAAACAGCTACTGCACACAACTGTAAATTGTGCAGAAAGGTTTCTCTATTGAACTGGCTGCTTTGAATCACAATGGGACTTCAAGCAACTGGATAAACTTTTATGTAGAGCTTTAAATGGAAGAAGAAAATGGTGAAATACACAGCTTTAGAAGTGGCTCACACTAGTGTGCTTAAGAATGATGCCAGCCTTAATTCTCCCAGGATGCTCTAATGAAAAAGGAGTGTAGAGATGATTGAGTGAACCAGCCAATATTATGGTTTCTGATTTTGTGTTTGTATGGGATTCCTATGTGTTTGAATGAGTGTGTCTCTGCATCCATATTTGTTTTTTATGCCTTTTCTTGGGCCCTTTTCCTTTTGCTTGTTTGTTTTATTCTATTCAGATAGGTTTTGTTTTGCATTATTTTATTTTATTTTATTTTATTATCCCTTAGAAGCCTGTTTGTTTTCTAATGAGAGAAATAAAGGGGTATATCCAAATGAGAGGATGGGTAGAGAGGAGCTTGGAAGAGAGTAAAGTGACAGAGTATAATATAATCAGGATATATTACATGAGGAGAAAAAAATCTATTTTCAATAGGAAAAAAAAAAAAAAAGCAAATCAGCAAAAGGAACAAGTTGTGATTCTTGGCACTTGGGATTAGGGAGAGCTCGATGCTATCAACCTTTCTAGACACCTTGAGTATGTTGAGCTACACAAAAAACAAAGGCTTCAGCCTGACTTCTTTTTATCCTACTCTGTATTTTGTATCTCACATATAATGACACAGTAAATTTGAACAAAGACTCTTAAAGAACACAAGCTGAATAATCTGAAATGTGACAGATTGTTTGAAGGTTGATCATTCAGCCCAGAAATTGATACCTAGGAAGCAGATGGTATGTTTTCACTGTCCGATTCTAGTTGGAAAACCTAACATTAAGAAAACTCAAGCAAGCTGAAGTCAGTCAGATATCACTAATTCAATGCTCAGGAAGTCTGAAAAACCTTAGAAATGCTTTGTTTGGTTCCCATTGTTGTTTTATTATTATTATTATTATTATTATTATTATTATTATTATTACTATTATTATTATTACTATTATTATTTTACATTTCATATCTTTGTGGTAGTATTTAATGTTTGTTTGGGAGTTTCTGTATTTTGTTTGTTTCCTCTTTCTGTTTTGGTTTTGAAACAGAGTCATACTATATAGCCCTTGTTGTCCTGAAACTTCATATATAGACAGGTTGGCCTTGAAGTAACAGACCAATTTGCCTCCTTCTAAGTGCTAGGATTAAAGGCATCCACCACATACCTGGCCTCACACTGTATATCTGTATATGTTGCTGGTATTTTTACGTTTATAGTTTTGTCAGATATCTTGAAAAATATCTCGTAGAAAATGTATCATTCTACTGAGTCTCCACAGCAATTGTTCAGACTGGCTAAGCATAGTAGCCAATAGAAGACACTGATTTTAGGAAGAAATTGTCAGAGAACCAGTCACTGCTCTGTCCTGCTAGTTATAAAATCTTTGTTTTTCAGTTCCCTACCTTTTATCATAAAATATTAACAGAACTACTTCAAAGAGCTGTTGTTCTGACCATTAAGTGAGTTGATGTTTGCAAACTCTCTAGTCTTTATGACATGAAAAGGACTTCGTAGTCATGGGAAGAAAAGAACTAGATAAAAAATCCAATTTTTACAAGATGGGACTAAGCTAAGGATTTTTATCACACTGTTCATAAGAAGAGAATGCTAAAATTAAGGGTGGGTGAAGTTGCTTATTTGTTTTGTTTCTTTTTAAATTAATTTAAGTTCTCCTAATTATTGGCTTCATCAGCTCTGTACTAATGATCCCTTGACTCTCATTTTTATACTCCTCTCAAAAATGCTCATTCAAAACCACTATGTATGTGCTGTCTACTCTGCTGTCACACCTTCCCAAGCCCGTATCACTCACTTTTGATAAAACTTAGATTGTCTAAGAAATACAATCTAAGGAAAAATGGGAAATTACTAAAATATTAATCTATTAAAAATGATAAATTTCCAGTGGAATCCTAAAATATTTATATACATATTCCCCATCTAGAGAGCGTGTGTGTGTGTGTGTGTGTGTGTGTGTGTGTGTGTGTGTGTTTGTGTGTAATTAATTCTTTGAGAGTTTCATACAATGAACTTTGATTACATTTATGCTCAGTTTTTCCTGTTTACTGCTCTCAGGTCCAACTCCATCTTCCTGTCACCCAACTCTGTTCCCTTTTAAAAAAAAATAGGCCAGTGATTCCAATTCGTGTTGCCTGTCCTCCTGGTTGTAGCACCATGCACTTGAGCAGAGTGGACCTACAAAGAGTCTCCATTGGAACTAAGGCTACACTTTTATCATTGGCCTACACTGGCCATTTTTCATGGATTCAATTCTCGGCATGTGGTACCAAGCCTTGAATGTTCTCTATGATCCCTTTATGCTTTCAAAACTAGTACCATCTGGACAATGCTTACATGTTATTAAGTCCAGTTGCCAGCATGATGCTTGGCCCTCTCTGACCCATACCTTTTGTGTAGTGATCCTGAAGAAATACTTTCAGAAGATTTCACTTCAATGACACTTGTCTGCTAAATCATGGCTAATTTCGGAAAGATTTCACTTCAGTGGTGCTAGTCCCTTATTAACCACAGCTGATTCTTCAGCCCCAGCTGACCAGAGCCACAGGTTCTTAACATAAAGTAGTGCACAGATGGATCTGAAACTTCATAAGTCCAGCCTCCATACTCTTAGAATTATCTCCTAAATTTTTTCAACAGCTCATTAAACTTTTAACAGTCAATGACTTTTCCATCCTGAAGTGTCAAAGTCTTTCCACAATCCTTCCCAAAACAAGAAGGTAATGTCTGTCACAGCAATACTTCACAACCTGGTACCAAGTTTGTTCTCCGGTTCCTATTGCTGTGATAAAACGCCATGACTGAAAGCAATGTGGGAAGGAATGAGTTTACTTCATCTTATAGTTTACAGTCTGTCATGAAGAGGACTCAGGGCAGGAACTCAAGGTAGGAACCTGGAGACAGGAACGGAAGCAGATGCCGTGTAGAAGAAATACTACCTAATGGTTTGTTCCTCACGCCTTGATTACCTTGCTTTCTGATATAACTTTGGGCCACCGGCCCAGGGATTTTCACTGTTCCATATCAGTCATTATTCAAGAAAATGCCCCATGGGGCTTGCCTATAGGCCAATTTAAATAGGGCATTTTCTCAGTTAAGGTTCCCTCTTCTCACAAGTCTCTAACTTGTGTTAAGCTGACTAAAAGTGACCAACACAAGTGGTGTTCCAGTCACCAACCTCAGCCAACTTGCTCTGATAGTAGTGGCAGATGACTACAAAACAGACAGTTGTTGATCAATTCAGTGATTTTAGGAATCTAAATTTAGGGTGCTGTGTACACTAATATGTTAGTGTGAACACAAATAGAGATGAAGAGGAATTCAATTCCTGTGAGACTAATGAGAAGCATTAGGTTAGGTGGGAAGTAACAGAGAAGGGCCTATATGGGTGTGGGCACAACTGATGAAAGGGAAAAAACGGAGTGGCTATGTGGAAGTATGGGTTAATTGTACTAGATAGCATAAACGAGCTCTGACTCTGGGCTTAGGAGACATAACTGTAAGAGGAATGGGTATGGAAAAGGGAAGAAAGGAAAAGAAAAATGGAGCAAGTGAAAATGGGCAAAATAGTGAACCATGCAGTGGACAGTAGGGGACAGTGTTGACCAGTTAGGATGCCCTCCTGTACTCTGGATTTAAAAAATATATATATAATCTGCAGGGGAGGGAAAGCTGGATGGCAATATAAGAAGTAAGATCACTGTGCTCATTTCCTCTCCTTGGATGACCCCTGCTTTGTCTTCTTATTCCTGGTCATGGCTATCCTCCATGATGCTTTTAAATGCTTAACTCTCCGTGCATGGCACTTTTCTTTTAAAACTCTGTAGATAGCTGATAGCCAATCCACCACAGTTGCTACATTTTCAGTGGGTGGGGAGTGGCCAGTGGCGATGATCTTTGTAAATCTCAGAGGAATTTGTATTTAGCTCCCACAGCATTGACTTTCCCCAGTAGGATGTTGATGGTGGGCTTGACAGCAGTTACTGGAAACCACTCTGAAATTTCTACTAGAGCTGTTTTTGGAGATTTCCTCATGGAAATCATTCAGTCTATTTGATGTGGTAGAAAAGCCTAATATAGTGGTAAAGCTGTTTTCCTTATAATTTCAGAAGCCAGTCCCCTGCAGTGATGGCAGTCAATGCCTAATGGTAGAAGATTTGTGTTGGAGTGTTGTAATGGATGGAGTGATAAACCATTCTATTCTCTTTAATTTCCAAGCTGCATGTGAACTGGCTTCCAATCCACCATCTACTGCTGCATGACCCTCCCCCTACACACACACACACACACACACACACACACACACACACTCACAGAGACATACACACATATGCACACACCTCAAGTTCAAATCAAACTGTTCTGTTCTACCTACTTCAAGTATGTGGGTCAGCAAAGAGTCCATCACTGAGCTATATCCCCAGAATCATTATTATTGACTATTTTGAGACAGAACCTCTCTAAGTTTACCAGACTTGCCTAGAACTTACCACTCTACTGCATCAGCCTCCAGATTAATTGGTATTTGAGGCATGTGCCACCACACTTAGCAGGGATTTTATTTTGATACATGTATCCAGATTTGAGAAAAACTCGGCTTCTCCAGAAAAGAGACAAAAGAGTGAACCTCTGCACCACCCAGCATCATTTTTCTCATATTACTCATGACTCTCAGATGCCAAACACACATACACACGCACACATACACACACAAACATACACACTAGCTGAACAAATATTTAAGTTGTAAATATTTGAAGAGACCTCAACTGGTGAACTACGCAGCTTTCATATGTATCACGGCATTTTCCCTCATGATGATCAGGTGTAATAAATAAATCCTGACTTGTAAGGTAAGAAGTCCAAGCATCATGACTTCATGAATTTTCTTCAGGTACACAGTATCAGAGCTACCCATAAAATACATTCTTTTTAGTTTAAAATAACTTTATTCATATATACATCGTATTAACAATTAAGCAAGTTTTAATTGACTGAATAACTTAGGCTTTAAGCCCACTTGTCCTTGTTCATTCTTCTTAACATACATTATTCTCTTTTCTCATCTATTAAATAAAAATAGTAGAACTGGACCATTACTGACCTTTTCTATATCTTAGCATATTATTATTATTGCTGTGTTTAGTGTGTGCTGTGTTGTGTGTGGATAGTATACCTGTGTGGTGCATGCATGCAAGTGTACAGTGTTCATATGGACCCGAATGCAGTAGCCACAGCAGGATGGCAAATGTCTTCTGTTGCTCTTTACATTATTGTCCTGATACAGGGTCTTTCCTTAAAATGGAGACACATCTTTCAGCCAGACTGGCTGGCCATTGAGCTCTTGGGATCTGCCTAATTCTTTTCTCCAGTACTGAGATCAAAAGTACAGGCTGTCATGTTTGCCTTTTTATATGAGTGCTGGCAATTTGAACTCTGATCCTTAGGCTTACAAAGCATCAGCATTTGTCTACTGAGGATTGGTGCCTTTTTCTCTATTTCAAATGTTGATGATGTATTTCCAATACCAAGCTAAACTAAATAAACACACTCCTAATGTCTATAGCATCTAGAATATTAAAACTGGTGTGTAGTTTTTACTTAATATGAAGAAATAACTCACAAATACTTATGTCTTTAACTGAAATGAAGGTTATTCCCTAGTCTATTCCTACATTCCTATGGGAATGGACCCTAAGTACATGTGATGTGAATGGTGTCCTGCACTGACTGACAGAAATTTAAAGACCTTTCCCAATAGCTTTACTCTTTATTCCCATAATATTTTTTGGTTTTGATTTAAGACTGGAGAACTGGACATTGGAATTGCCAGAATACAATGTTTCGTAATTATTGTCTATACTAAATCACTCTCCGAAAATTTTCATGCTTAATACATTTTCTCCAACCAGTAA
Source organism: Uromys caudimaculatus (assembly GCA_028551405.1). NCBI lineage: Eukaryota > Metazoa > Chordata > Mammalia > Rodentia > Muridae > Uromys > Uromys caudimaculatus. The sequence continues at coordinate 43,810,186 of CM052704.1, read as the reverse complement.
TTGTTTCCTGTTGTTCCCAAGAGTTAATGTGAATGGAACAATGTATCACCTTTTCAAACAAATGTCTCTGGCTTCTCATCTCACACAGGGCCTTTTAAATTCAAGGGTGTAGGCCCATATGATGAAGCAGAGATCAGGCTGTGAGAACATTTAATGGCATCCTTTGTTTGTAGAAAACTTGGACCATTATTGATTTCCCTCTTACTTCACCTGTCACCTGCCTTCAGATATCCCCAAATTTGATCTTATAGCCTCAGAGTGTCCCTCTTGTGATGATATTAGAGGGTAGTATTGTATCCACAGATGGATAGTATGAGATTATTAAATTATTGAAGGCATACTCTTGGAAAGGAGACTCCATTTTCATGAAAGAGGATATTCCTACAAAACAACTCCTCCCCTGTTTGCATTCCATCCTGGAAATGTGACCTCTCCATCTTGCCCTGTACTGTTATCCACTGGAAGGTTCTTGTGAAAGACACAATAATCCTAGGATCATATTCTCAAGCCTCTGCATCTGTACCTGTGTGTGTGACATAAGTCAGTTTATTGTTTTGTAAAGTTACCAAGCTTCAGGATTTTGTTTCAGTAAGGAAAAAAAAATGGATTGACGTCTATATGAATCACCAAAGCTAAAATATTTATTCTATTGTGAAACTGGAGGATAAGGATTCAGAAGTCAAAACCAAACTTCCAGAATATAGCCTTGGAAATCAACATGTGGAAATGATGTGTTATGAGTTTGTTTGTTCACTTCATGAATAAATGAGTGATTTGATGGATACAGTAACAAGGAGGAAGGAAATCTGTACAGTTTAGGGAATGGACACAAGTTTTGCTGAGTCACAGTGAAAGAAAGGAAGTCATTAACACAGAGGAATTAGCAGACAAGAACCAAGAATAAACATTGTTTCCTCTGTGGGTTTTCTGGGACCATTTGTCCCCAAAAATGTATAACAAGGGTTGGGGCCAATGGGAGCTCCAAAAACTGAAAGGAGCAAGATGGAAGTAAAGCAGTGCACATTACCGGAGGTAGGGAGACAGAAGAACACTCTGGAGAAATAAGCCACTAAGAGAGTGGAGAGGACACTCAGTGACATAGACACTAAAGGAGATGTCATTAATTATGGGGTAGTCAAGAATGTCTATTCTTGTAAAAAGGTCAAGGAAGATAAGAATCGAGAAAAGATGAATTAACTTGTCAATCAAGAAGAGTTGACCTTTGAGAATGTGGCTTAAGAAAAAAAAACACCTGATCTTTGGTAGTCTCTAAATCACTATGTAGTTCATTGGGTTAAAAGGAAATGTATTTTTAAACCAAGATTGGATACTGGAAAAGCATCAATACAAGTCAAGCACATTGCCAGTATAAACCACAAGTAGTCGCCACAAAACCCACAGAGCAAACAGTCTTTAGCTTTGGATCTTGTCTGCCAATTCCTCTGTGTTAATGGCTTCCTTTCTTTCTCTGTGACTCAGCAAAAACTTGTGTCCATTTCCCAAACTGTACATATTTCCTTTTTCATTGTTATTGTATCCATCAAATCATTCATTTATTCATGAAGTGAACAAATAACTCATACGACATCATTTCCATGTGTTGATTTCAATATTTAATAAAATTCATGTTTTTGAACTTATTTCTTATGTGTGTGCCAAAGGCAAACAGAGCCAAATAGTTGAACTTTGTTTGAAGAGTCATGACAGAATTATGCTTGACTTTGCATAATATAGGTTAACATAATAGGGTGGGGGGGATCCTGGACAACTGTCAAGGAAAGACTATTTTGCTAAGCGATATTGTTCTTGATGATAATTCATAACTTTGCCTTCAGGTTTCATCAGAGGCTATGTTGGCCAAAATTCTGATGTTGACATTTGTCTTTGAGGTCAGCAACCTCCCTTTTCTAATATTTGATCTATCTGTGAAACGGAAATGCACTGCCTTTTCTTTGTTTCCTGATCGAAGTCATCTCAGAAAAGGCTACAGCACACATCTACCCTGCAGATCAAAGTCAGTAAGGGTGTTTACGGTTTTTTTTTTTTTTTTTTTTTTGGGTTTTTGGTTTTTTGAGACAGGGGTGTTTACATTTTAAACCTTCATTAAAATCATTGAATGAAATGACTTTGTCTTTTACAAAGAATCACCATGCAGGTATGGAAAAACAGTAAACAAACCTAATTTTTAAAGAAGGCTTCACTCAGCCTCCTTATCACCCCACAGAAAGCCAAGTATCCCCAAAGCCCACTGCTTTCCCTCTCTGTACCCCAATGGTATTTGCACAGCTATGACTTGTTCACATCATTGCTAAAATACCAAGGAGACACTTTGAGGAAGATATTTCTAAAGCACATAATATTGTGGTGGCTGCTTTGAGAGCACATTTTGAAACACTCATGGACCTGTGTACAGTGAATACAAGAATAGTGAGTTCTCTTCTCTGAACCTGGTATCTGATGATTAACCCTTTCTTGCATTGTGTAATAACCAAAAGTTTTAAAATCATCTCATAATTCTTTGTTCAATGACAAATAAGACCATTTAGTTATTGTTCTGCAAGTTCTCTGCAGTATAGACATCAAAGTGTCTTTGGAGTCAATCTGAGCCCTGTGCTGCCCTAATTTTTAATGCTTCTTAACTTTTTATACCATGTCCTGGAAATATTGATACAAAATTTATTCTTTATGTTTTTCATTCTCTCCAAAGCAAATTGTTTAGTTACAACACAAAATTTAGCAAGTGTGTGTAACTTTTTGAAATGGTATGCTTAATATGCGTGATGTTTTGCTTTATCTTAATCCAAGAAGTAACTTAATCCAAGAGGTCAAATATAAAGCATTCTAGACCCAATCTCTACTACAACCTTCCACATGGATTCAGTCTTACAGATTCAACTCTTTATTCAACAATGATCACTGAATGAAATTTTGGTATAATGCTTTTGCCAAGTCCATGGATTTTTGCACCATTCTAACAAGAATGAGAATACAAGATTACAAACAAGAACTCTACATTGGAGCATAAAAGAGCCAGCATGTGGGAGAGAAAATGCCAAGCAGACTAAAATGAGAGACTGGTGATCTTTGGTTCTCTGAAACCCTCTATTTCTTCATAAACTGATATCACTAAATAAGTAACTTTTCTATTGCTGCGATAAAATGCCATAACCAAAGCAACTACAGAAGGAAGGGTTTATTTTGGGCTTACTGTTCCAGATCAATAGAAATCCATCACCATCATAGCTCATGATAGCAAGAAGGCATGGTGTCTGGAACTGAAAGATGGAAGCAGAGTGAACTTGAAAAGGTATATGCCTTTAATACACTCTCAAAACCCACCCTCAGTGACATTTTTTTCTCTAGCAGGGACACACCTTCTATGTCTTCCCCAAAAGAGCCATCAACAACAGGTGACCAAACCCTCAAATGCCCAAAATTGTGGAGGACATCTCACTCAAAGCTCAATAGTTTTTTTTATATTTCTGCCATGGAATTTTTTTTGCCATTGTAATAATACAAACATTATTTTACTACTCCTTGGAAGTTAGTATGTTCATATGTGTGCTCCTTACTACAGAGAAATGCTTTCACTATTATTTTAAAGCAATCTAATTACATATGTTAGTATTGTAATAGAAATAATGTGCCTTGTCAGTGAGAAATAACTCAATACACTTAGAGCTGAAAGAAAAATTCTTTACTTAATACCCTGGCCAACTGGGGCTAAAAAGGTTTAAATAAGACCTAGGCTTGAACAGAAACTTTTACAAAGTTATATATACCTTAGGCATATACATTTTACTTTATTTTATTTTATTTTATTTTATTTTATTTTATTTTATTTTGGTGTTTTATATGCACATATCTCTGTGTGGGGCATGGGATCCCCTTCAACTGGAGTTACCAGCAAGTGTGAGTTGCCATGTGGGTGCTGGGAATTGAACCAGGGTCCTCTAGAAGTGAAGCCATTGCTCCTAACCTCTGAACTGTCTCTCCAGCCCAAGTATTACTCATTTCACAAACACTGTCATACTTAAATATCTTTCAGAGGCCAACCCAGAGTTATATTTTGAACAAGTTAAACAGAGACAGGATACTGCAAGTCTGGCCCATAGACAGATTTTTTAAAAAAACAAACAAACAAAAAAAAAAACAAAGCACAGATATTACAATTGTCAGAATTGTTTTAAGTATACTAGTATTGTTCTTTTTCAAACAGTTGTTACTCAGGATCATCTTGCCTAACTGGTGAAATTATGTTTTCCTACCAAGAGAACAGGGACTTAACAACAGACCTAGACTTAATGATGGTTGTGACCCTGCACTGCCTTCCAATGAGTTGCCCTTTAGAGGTATGTCTTTGAGACATAAGGGCCTAATGGCTGGTCAATTCTAGTGAGTAAACACATACATTCCAACATCCTAAATTTTGCTTATCTCTAACAGGCCTGCTTAGCATACTACTTGTCTTTGGGGTAGTTTTAGGACACTGCTCTTTTAGCTAAATTCCACTTGTGTGACTTAATGTCTCCTAAGCAAATCTATTAGTAATTCCTTTATAATATCAGTTCTATGACTTGAACCTTCTTCTACATGAGTTTGCTAGTTGACAACCAAGTAAGTCTATTGTTTCACAGAGTGGTAACGACATTTTGAAGCCATTGTTAGACTGGCAATTGGCTTAACCACTCATTTGTTTATTCTCTTTTTCTCAGAAGACAGAGTACCTGTTTGGAGGTTCTTGCTCTCCTAGTTAAAAGATAAAAAAAAAAACGAAAAACAGATATAGAGAAGAACTCAAGAATAGTCTGTTGTATTAGGAGAAGGCAGAACAGGGCAGGGAGGCTTAGAATTTCAGTGGGAATTTCAACTGGCAGAGGTGAGAGGATCTCTGTGAGTTAAAAGCCAGTCTAATCTTCACAGCAAGTTTCAGGCCAGCAAGGGTTCCATAATGAGACTGTGTCTCAAAAAAAGAACACACAGTGTTTGGGCTGAAAGGATGAGAAGCCTGATTAGGGTCAGTTGACATCACAGAGGAAAGAGAAATCACTATGTTCCTCTCCGAAGATGTCCAGAGATAAACTGACAGTGTTACCAAATTGTAATAAAGCAACTTGGACCCTGGGCAGTATTTGCCAAAATATCTATTAAAAAGGTGAGAGATCGAGTCAGATAAAGATTTATTCATTTTGGAAGAACAGATAAAAGAATTCAGTGATACCACCCACCCCCACCAAAGTTTGTCTGTGGGAAGTTGACCAAGAGGTTCAGGTTGAAACACAAGGCAAGATATATGCATAACTAAGCAGTTTGGGCCAAGATGAGCTCCAGCCCATCCCTGACCCATCACTGTCTCAGCTCTGCTTTGTTAGAACTATGTGAAATCTTTCCCTGGGAAGCAGGTTAATAGATAAAAGGAGAGTCATGTGTGCCTTTCTTTAAAATATTTTCTCCGCAAGGATGGCCACAACAGTAGACAGGCTGTAGAGGAATTTTAACTCAGCAACATGGCTGCTCTGCCAAAGGATCATATCCAAAGACCTTCTAGGTCTGTGTGGTCTGGCTGGAATACAGACATGCCCTTAGTGCACATCTTTAATCCCACACAATGAAGGAAAAGTTAGTTTGTAGAAGGAAGCAGCCATGTTTGAAAGTGATATCTAATTGAGGGGCAAAGTAATGAATCAGAAAAAGATTTGACAGAATGAGTCAGAATAGGATATGCCCAACTCTCATGAGAACAAAGAGAAAAGAGAAGACTAAAGAGAGCAGCAGCAGCAATGAGAGAGAGAGAGAGAGAGAGAGAGAGAGAGAGAGAGAGAGAGAGAGAGAATGATAGTTTTTACTAAAGTAGTTTTACAGAGACAAGTTGCAGGTAAAGACAGAATGAACCAGAGAATGAGAAGGAGCCAGACAATTAGAACAGATTGCCAGAGTTTGTTTGAGGCCAAGCAGAGGATTTCAGTCAGAGCTGAGAGAAGCCAGTTTGAATCAGTCAGCCTGGAAAGGCATTTGAGCCAGAACAGTTGCATTGAACCAGCTAGCCAGAGTTCAGAAAGAGCTAGAAAGTGTGAGTTTATTCAGTAGTAAGTCTCAGAGGCTGAGAACATTCTAGGCGTAGGTTAGCAGATGAAAACTGGAAGCTGAAGCTTTTAAAGATCAGGCTTAGAGAAGATTAGATTGTACAGAGGCTAGATGATTCCAGGCCTAGGCCTAAGGATAGTTAGAACAGAGAAGAAATGCTCTGGGCTTAGCCCATGCTGTGAATTAACACAGCTTGGGTAGAGCTCTCATCTCACCCCTCCATCTGATAAAATAAAATTGATACTTACAACAAGCAAATAAAAGAAAAGAGGAAGCATACAATCTGTTCACCATGCACACATGCAAGGGGGCATCATGTAAGGACATGAATCTCACAGAAGAGACATTTTGTGAAAGCTTCAACACCCTCTTTCCAGAGGATAGAGTAATGGAGTAACAGTGAGTGGGAAGAGTGTCTCAAGTTTAAATGGGAAATTAATTATTTTTAAGGGCAACAGGTAGATAAGAAAAACACTAACAACAGCTAAGGACAGACATCCTCTCATCTGTAGAAGAGTTGCTGACAAGCTAAGAAACAGTAAGTGCGACAAACTACACCATGAATACATCTTATTATAGTCTGAATATTGTGGTATATACCTAGAATATAACAGCAAGAAGGCAAAGGCAAGAAGACTACCGTGCGTTTGAGATCAGCCTGAGCTATATACTGATACATACTACATACTTATCTCAAAGCAAACAAATACCAAGCCATTATTCATTATAAGATAAGGTCTCTTAGGTAGTATCTTCAGGAAACAAAATGATATTTTTTAGTGTTAACAGATAAGAACCTTTTAGTTTTCTATTTATCGTCCTAGACCAATACAATATTAAGGAAAGAATCCAAGACAATTACATTAGAAAACACTGTGTTTGAGGTTGGGAAGTAGGGGAGAAACACATCGGAAAATTAGAGAGAAGTTTATTTCTAAGTTTGTTGAATTTCTTTTAAGTTGACCTCTATAGCATGTAAAAGTATTATACACAGAGGGGCTATTTTCTGTGGTGATAGAGGTCTGCTAATATCTTTTTCTTACAGGATATCCACAACCGTCGCCCATTTCTTATTTCTTTTATTAGAGAGAGGATAAGGAATGAAAGGTGGTGTTGAAATTATCTGAATATGCTGAGGATATATCTGAATATGCTTAGGAAACACTCCATGTGTGTCCTAAGCCACAAGTCTCCATCCTCTTATAAAGCTACTTCTACTTCTTTTCTGAGAAAGTTGGTTGCAATAAGTCTACAAGAAAACAATTTTTAAAAGACAGGAAAGTATGCAATGTGCTTTGGTCGGTTCCAGAGATGCCGGGTCCTTTGTAGTTGGAGAGTATACTGCAGCAAGGCAGTCTCCATGGCCCAGTGGAATAATCCTGCCCCAAGCTATGAGGTCATTTGTAGAAATTCAGCATATAGGCTAAGGAAGCAGTTACATCTACTGAGATATAAGTAATGCCTCATTAGAAATGTGGACAATAATCTTGTGTTATTTATTTCAAATCATTAAACCAATAGCTTTTAGGTTTTGTAAGATCTTATGAAATACCAGGAAACTAAAACTGATTAATGGCCCTAAAGTTAAGTATCTACTTGGTCTGTTTATCCAGAAGTGGTTTTCCATTAGCCTCTTAAGATATTGAATGAAGGAAAAACATTCATGTGTAAAAAGTTGACTTGATCTTGAGCACCTTGCTAATTCATCAAGATGTTAGTTAGCATTTTGGAAAGTCCAAAGAGGCTCTTTGCAGAAAAAGTAGGCATGGTGCCCATAGTATAAGGAGTAGCTGCATCCTCTTCATTCCTTGGTGCTCACAGCAGCAATATCTCACTAGAAGAAAGAATAGTGCTCATTGTTGTTATTGTTACCAGAGTCAAGGCCATAGCAATCTCTGCGAAATTAAGTCAAACCACTCATTCCAGAAAGAACACATGAAAACTGATGATGAAAAGCAGGGAAGAGATTTAGTGAGTACAACTTTAGTGGTAATACAAGAAGACACACATATTTACCCTGTATTTAAGGATATCTATTTGAACCTGAGGGAGGAAGAAATGAAATAGGCTCAGTCTTAGCTCCCTTCGAGGAGTATCATGGAGGTAATTGTTCCCTACTCTTGGGTTCAGCCTTATCCTACGCTCCTCCAAGTATCACTCCTGATCAAAGCTGACTACATGCTTAAAGAATAGGAGGCATTCCAATATTGCTCTGGAGGTATAGAACACTACATTTCAAAAGCAGAATACCTTAAATATTCTTTTTGGTACCTTTAGCTTTGAAGGGTATAGGCAAATTTAAAGCCTACTAACCTGTTTTACTAATTTCAGGCAGCCATGAACAGGTGACACATTATCTTAGTTAAGGTTACTATTGTTGTGATGAAAGATGATGGCCTCTAATTTGGTGAGGAAAGGGTTTATTTGACTTATGCTTCCACATCACTAGTCATCATGGAAGGAAGTCAGAACAGGAACCTGAAGGCAGAAGCTGTGGAAGGGTGCTACTTACTAGCTTCCTCTTAATGGCTTGCTCAGCCTTCTTTCTTATAAAACCCAAGACCACCAGTCCAGGGATGGCACAACCCACAATGGGCTGGGCCCTCCTCCATCAATCACTAATTAAGAATATGCCCTACAGGCTTGCCTACAGTCCATTGTTATAGAGGCTTTTTCTCAGTTGAGGTTCCCTCCTCTCAGATTACTACAGTTTATATCAAGTTAACAGAAAACTAGTCCTAACACAAATTCACATGTAGAATTGGGAAGGGATCTGTCTCAGAGTTTTAAACTAAGGAGGCAGATGCAAAATAGAGGCAGAGATGTTTCCCATTCTTACTTGGCTTTACTTTTCCCCTGAGCATCTGGAGGCCCAAGTGAAGAGTTCATGCTTTTTAGCAAAAGCAGCCCACAATGAAGTGGAAATTTCTGGTTGTGTCATATGATGCAGACTCACATGGTGTTCTGCTGAGGCAAGACATGTGATGTTTGCATAGAATATAAATATGACTCAACAGACAGTGACAGGGGACTTGCATAACTGGCCTCGCAATGCTTCTTGGTCTCAAATCTTGTTGATCCTCACTTCATAGAGAGAGGCATGGCAGAGAATTTCTCCTGGTGTCCCAGCTGGTCCTCGTCTTTCCAGCTGATTTGTACCTATTTGATGAAGGCCTGGCTGTTTCTGCTGGATCATGCCGCCGCTACTGATTCATGTTTGATATCCTGACACTACTGAACTAGCCTGCTGATATACTAACAACAGAGATTGGAATCATCCCAAAGAACTACTTCTAATCAGGTCTATAACACCTTGTCCTATTCACCATCCTTTCTCCCTCCCTTTGAATGGTAGGCTAGAAGGGGGTCAAAGCATTTGAGAACCCTTATTGAAGTAGGTTTTGAAAAATCTTAGCCTACACCCCAATGTCTTCCTTTCTTTCATCTCCTCTATTATATACATGAGGAAACACAAGTAAGTGATGAGCAAACATACCACTCCAACTAGGAGAGCATCCTTATACCTGCAAATGTTATACAATCCTTAGTATCAAATAAGAATGAGAACAGAAGATAGAAATTGGTCAGGTAGGACAAAGTGTGTCCTTGATGGAGAAATGCCAGAGGAAAGATTTGTTCTTGGTCCTAGTTATCTCTTACTCTTACTCTGAGTTTCAATGTGTATGGCCTGCACACCCTCCTTTATAGGCCTCACAACAGTTTCTGTCATAAGCCCTTCTACAAAACCCTCAGACCAACAGCTGATTAATACTCCATCCCCAGCAGCCTGTTCCTACTATACAGCAGTTCTGCCTTCTCTCTCTCTTAACTTCCTACTTAAAAATATGCAATAAACTTCTCTCTAAATCTTGTCTTCTCTTGTCTCTGTATTTCCTTCTTCAAATTCACAAGACAAGAATGGAAAGGCCATTGAATCAGTGAAAGGTTTGTATGTCTGTGAGCATCTGGTATCCTAAATCCTGAGTTCAAGGCCTTCCCAAAAGCCTACAAAGACTCCATCATTTAGGAAGACACTATCCACATAACAATATCAGCAGGCAAATACACAAAAGTGCAAGCAGATTAGTTTGCATTGGTTCTCTGAGTCAGTACTAGTAGAATGAGTATGCTGTCCCTTTGCAATCTGCTCTTCCAAAGTGGACAGATTTGAACTTTTAGGCCTTCTTCAGACTGTGCAGTGTTGCTGCTACTGCTTCTGTTAGAGTGAGAAGTTATTCCCTAACATTTTGATGAAGCATGAAGCTCTTCAGAACACCATCCCTCAGTGCTTTGTGCTTTCTAAGTGAAGAGTTATTGCACTGAACTAAATCACCAAACCCTGGGAATTCTTACTTTCCCAGTCAACTTAGAACAAAAATCACACTTACACTTAAAACAAAACAGGAAATATTCTTTATGTTTATTTCAATCTTTATTAATTTTATCTTATGTGTGGGGGTATTTTACCTACAAATATGTGTATGTGCCACATGTGTGCATACTGCTTGTAGAGGCAGAAGAGGGAAATGGATCCCCGTGCAACTGCAGTTGCAGACAGTTGTGAGCTACCATATAGGTGCTAGGAACTGAACCCTGGCCATTTGTGAAAATAACAAGTTCTCCTAGCCACAGAGCCATCTCTCCAGCTCCAGAAACAATTACTACCAATTAAGTCCTCATGTGTTCCATTCACTTGTTTTTGTCAGATAAGATAAAGTACACCATGGACTATAGAGGAAAACAACTCTCCCCTCTACTCTTCACAAGCACTTAGGTAGAACTCCAAGTAACAAGACACAGATTACCAAGAGGAAATCAGAAGTTCTATAACATGTATGCCACTTTTCTACGTGAGACATAATACATAAAAAGCAAGTAGATTCACTATAGTATATCTCAAAGAACTAGCTTTGGCTTCAGGCTTGAATTGCATTGTTTTCTGAAGCAAAAGGAAAAAAAAAAAAAGGAGAGGAGCAGAAAGAGACTCAGTTAAGGTGAGCTTCTAGACAAAGGCACTTTATGCAAAAAACTCAAGAGTGTTTTGCAAGGTTTTCTCTTGACAGATTTTAGTGATTTCTCATCCTGTTCCTTCTATTACACAGTGGACATGCCCACAAAGGAAAGTTCCTTTATAGTTCTAAATTTCTCTTTCAGAGGTACAAATTTAGACTGTCTCTATATTTTCAGTTAATTTATTCCAGTCACTCATATCAAGTGGCTCACTTACCTAGTTTTAGTTACAGGGATTCCAATGCCCTCCTGCAGCCCCCATTGGTACCTATACAGACAAGCAGACATGAAAACACACACACATGCACACATGTACAAGCACTCACACACACATACACACACACTAAAATAAATATTCTTTTAAAAGGCTCTTTAAACCTAGTCTTTCAGGCAAAGAAACCCATTTTGTGACAGTATAGTTAGCTTTCTCACAGTCATATTTTGTGGTGCTGTGCCTTAAACCTTGCAGTCAGCATATCTATCATGCCAGGGTCCTTAAGGGCACAAGTCTCCTGAGAAAAGAGAGAGGATTTTGTGCTGAGTACTGAGACAGAGGCATCCAGGGCAGGGAGAGGAAGCTAGTTGGTATCATCTGGGGGTTGTTAGTCATGGAAAGCTTGACAAAATTGTTGTCACTATAATTTGTCACAGCATATTCCATTTGATTGCTTCAATCCATTTTGTTTAAAAAAGAAAGCATCCTTGAAACAAAGCATTATTTAAAATAAAGGTTTTTGTCCTAGCCTAGTTAGTCACTAGAGTTCCTGGGAGTAACCATGTGCCTGATGGGTTGTCACAGTGACATGGGAGCAGAGTGGAACTTTTCCTGAGAGTTCATTAGTCCAGGCTCTTAAGTATTTTAATTAAAAAAAGATAAAATAGCTGAGCTACTATAGAACTGGAACTATAAACAGACACCCAGGTCCACTACCAGAGCATTTCAAGGAGAAAAACCAAGAGACTAAAAATCAAAGACTCTGGGTTCATTACAATTTGTCCAAATTGGGAAGAAAAAGAAATATAAACAGAAAAACAAACAAACAAAACCTCTTAATTTCTCACCTTGCCATGGGAGTATTACCTTGGAGAAAAGATGGATCATAGGATCTTTTTGTAGTTTTAGCTGAGAGGTTAGGGATTCTTTCCAGAAGGATCTCATTGATTGATTCCACCTCTAACATAGTTGTCTGCATCTCAGAAAAACTGTTATGAGAGATAGATAGATAGATAGATAGATAGATAGATAGATAGATAGATAGGGAGGAGAGGCTACACTGTTGCAGAGAGAGGCTAAGGAATGGTAATGCCATGCTCTGCTGGGGCATGAGATTTGATGCTGAGTTGCATATGTGACTTGTTTTTGAAATATCAGCACTTGAGAGAAGGAGACAGGGTATGGTTGAAAGTTTGAGGCCAGTCCAGGCTCTTTAGTTTGTCTCAGAAGGGGGAGAATAAATAAAGGGAGAAAGAGAAATAAGAATGGAGAGCAGTAGGTAAGGACACATACTTTGTTTTCCTTTCATATCCAGAATCGAGATTGGGGTGTGTGTGTGTGTGTGTGTGTGTGTGTGTGTGTGTGTGTGTGTGTGTACATATGTCACATAAAGAAAAGTGAGGCTGTCTTAGTTAGGGTTTCTATTATTGCAATGAAATAAACACCACAATCAAAAAGCAAGTTGGAGAGGAAAGAATTTATTTGGCTTATACTTCCAGATCATAGTCCATCATTGGAAGAACTCATGACAAGAACTCATGCAGGGCTGGAACCTAAAGGTAGGAGATGAAGCAGATGCCATGGAGGGGTGCTGCTTACTGGCTTACTTCCATTGGCTTGTTCATCCTGCTTTCTTAAAGAACCCAGGACCACCAGCCCAGGGGTGGTACTACCCACAATGGGCTGGGATCTCCCCCATTGATCACAAATTGAGAAAATGCCTTATAGCTGGATCTCACAGAGGCATTTCCTTAACTGAGACTCCTTTCTCTGTGATGACTCTAGCTTGTGTCAATTGACACCCAAAACTAGGTATAGAGACTATTTGTGGAAAGGAAGAAAATCAGCAAAAGCTAAGAAGGAGAGATGGGAAAGGGTAGTATATCACAGAGAATTTGAGATAATTTATTCTCGAGGCAGATGTGAGTAAACATGGCCCAGGGACATGGATTCAGGCTTTCCTGAATAACATTGAAGGTGGAAATGGTTATATGAATTTTGTAGTCACTTAACAAAAGGAAATCATAAATCATGGAAGTTTTTAAAAGATCTATGGAGACACTGGGTAGGTGAGTACAACAAGCTGGAAAATATCAGATTTGGATATTATCAGATGATGTTCTTAGTTGTTACACTGGTGAAAGCTAGTAGTTCTTGTGGCCTGTTAACTTAGGGAATTTTAAGGTTTTACCTGGTCAGTGAGATGATGTTAGGTCAGACCGAAGTGAGCAGTGGATGGATAATGGATGGACTAAAGTTAACTCAATGCAAATTGGTTCTGGGCCTCCAGTATTTCATCTCTCTGTAACCACAAAGTTCTCATCAGCCAGTCAGCCTTGTATAATCATTATCAAGGATGTGGCTCTGTTTGTATCTGATAATTTCTGCTCATAATGATAAGAGGGCAATATGAGCAAAATGCAAGTATTTATATATATGAACATATTATGATGAAGTTCATTATTTTGTATGCTAACTTAAAAAAGTAAAGAAAAATAAAGTAAGTTCCACAAAAACAAATAAATAAAAAGAATATTTGAGGCATAGACGCCTACCAGATAGAATCCTTTCCCTAGCACATATGCATGGAACCAGGAGATCTGGTAAAAATAAGCTTAAAAGTTTGCTCTAGTTCTTTTTCCAGTTTCTTAAAGTTCCCTCCCTCCATTGGGTTGTCAACTATTTTTGGAACAGTTCAGGACATGTTTAAGCAGCCGTGTTGTAGAGATTTCATAAATGTAGCTTCTCTGTCATAGCTAGAAGTCATGATCTAATGGCAGACTTTCAGATTCTTTGGCTCTTAAAATCTTTATGCCAGGAGAAAGGCAATAACCTCATGTCTTCTCTCATCTGATGTTTCTAGTTCCAAGTCTTCACATGTGAGTATATAAACTGGAGTAATACAGATACCAGGAAAGTAAACGGTGATCATCAGGAGATGAATGGAAAGCCTTAGAGAGCAATTACATCTGTGAACCACACAATGAGCAGTACTACAATAGTGGCACTCATGTCTTGGAGGAAACAAACAGCCGTCTAATTGGATTCAAGGCCTACTAGACAGAAGGAAAATGTGCCTGATACTGTAAACCTAGCCAAATATATACCTAGTGAGGCTGTGGGGAGACATTAGAGGAGAACCCACTACCATCACTTTCCTAAACCAATATAATTTCTAACAGCATTCTAAATACTTATCTATATATACAAAGATAAGTATAGAAGTCATTCTTCACTAAAGAAGTTTCTTCCTCCTCCTCCTCCTCTTCCTCCTCTTCCTCCTCCTCCTCCCCCTCCTCCTCCCTCCTCCTCCTCCTCCTCCTCCTCCTCCTCCTCCTCCTCCTCCTCCTCCCTCCTTTATTTTCATCTTCTTTTCCTGGTAGAAGACTATTACAGAAACTAATAGAAATGAATGCAACAACTCCTTAGGGTACTCAGTCCCAATAGATACATCTACAAAATGAATCCCACATCCAAGTCTCCTCTGTCTTGTTGATGCCATCAAATCCCTTTTTACATGCTGAACCAGAGATCCCTGTATCCTACTTTGTTTCTCTATTGCTGCAAAAGAACACAATGACAAAAATCAACCTTGAGAGAGAATGATTCATCTTGTAGAGGAATTTTAATCTAGCAACAGCGCTGTTCTGGCAAGGGATTACATCCAAAGACATTTTAGGTCTGTGTGAATGAGCTGGAATGCAGAAATGCCACACACCTTTAATCTCTCTGACTAGAATACAAAGATACCCTTAATATACACTTTTAAGGTAAAATTCATTAGTAGAAGGAAGCAGCCAAGTTTGAAAGTGAATTCCAATAGAGGATCAGGCAAAGAATCAGAGAAAGATTTGACAGTATGACTCGGGGACAGGATATACTCAACTACCATGAGAAAAGAGAAGAAAGAGAAGTTTAAGAGCAGGGAAAAAAAGTCAATCACTTGGGAGTCAGTGAAGTGAGTGCAATGCAGGGGAGTTGAGTTCTTACTGAGTTCATGCAGTTCAGTGCAGGTCAGCAGAGGCAGTTGAAGCCAGAGAATAAGAAGGAGCTAGAAGATTAGAACAAATTGTCAGAGTTAGTTCGAGGCCAATCAGAGCAATTCAGTGAGTAGCTGCAAGAAGCCAGATTAAATCAGATTGGAGAGTTTGAGCTGGAGCATCTGAGTTGAACCAGCCAGCCAGAGTTCAGAAAGAACTAGAAAGAGTGAGTTTATTCAGCAGTAAGCTACTGCTTACTTCTACACATGTCACAGTCCATCACCCTATAATTGAGAAAAAACAGGGTAAGAGCTCAAGGCAGGGATCTAGAGGCAGGAATTGAAGCAGAGACCATAGAGGAGCATACTTGCTCTCAGGCTCAAGTTCAGCTACTTTTCTTATAAAATATAAGACTACCTGCCCATGGGTAACACTACTCACAGTAGGCTAGTCCCTCAAGAAAAAGGAACACCAGTGGCTTATGCTCTAAGATCAAGAATAAACAAATGGGACCTCATGAAATTGCAAAGCTTCTGTAGGCAAAGGACACTGTCAATAGGACAAAACAGCAACCAACAGATTGGGAAAAGATCTTAACCAATCCTATGTCCGATAGAGGGCTAATATCCAACATATACAAAGAACTCAAGAAGTTAGACTCCAGAAAACCAAATAACCCCATGAAAAAATGGGGAACAGAGCTAAACAGAGAATTCTCAACTGAGGAAATTCGCAGGGCTGTGAAACACCTAAAGAAATGCTCAGCATCCTTAATCATCAGGGAAATGCAAATCAAAACAAGTCTGAGATTCCACCTCACACCAGTCAGAATGGCTAAGATCAAAAACTCAGGAGACAGCAGATGCTGGTGAGGATGTGGAG
>CM052704.1:43751673-43793516 GCA_028551405.1 Uromys caudimaculatus | reverse complement strand
AACCTCCTGCTCTTCCCTCTGGTAAAGAGGGGTGGGGCCATAGGGACCAGGGTAAGGGATATAGAGGAGGAGAGTCTTGGAGTAACAGGTCCACTATTGAAGGTCCTTGGAGGATCGATTTGTTCTCAGGTCTGGATCTCTCCTCCCAGGCTTCTTTTTTTTCTGATGGCCAGCACCTGTGAGACATGTGAAGGATGGCACAAAGAATGTTTACCTTTTTGATTCTCTTGAATCTAGTTCTTTAGGGGTTCTCCCTCTATCAAATCTGATTCATATAACTCTGGGAGATGTGTAGAGTCTAATCACCCTTTTTTGGGGGGGGGTTTCAAGACAGGGTTTCTCTGTGTAGCCCTGGCTGTCCTGGAACTCACTCTGTAGACTAGGCTGGCCTCGAACTCAGAAATCCGCCTGCCTCTGCCTCTCAAGTGCTGGGATTAAAGGCGTGTGCCACCACTGCCCAGCACCTTTTTTTTTTTTTTTTTTTTAAACCACAAAGACAAAGCTTTTCTCTCAAATCAGCATGTCCTTTAACCATTAACTCGGAAAACCTTTAGCTTGATCTCTCTCCCAGAAAAATAATAAAAGATTCACAAAACTTAGAATCATACCCATTTTGACAATTAAAACAATTTAAAACAAATGAACTACACATATACTGTATGGACCTATTTCTAGGCATTTTCTAATTTGTCATGCCAGCATATTAACCCAAAATTCCCATGGAGCCCACGTTCAAATCATGAGATATCTTGCAGGACTTTATTATGCCAATCTTTAAAATTCTATCCTATGATTACTTGCTTGTAGGAAGCCTGCAGCTTTTACTGTCTGGCATTTTGCCTCTAGGCAATCATCTTGTCTTTGTTCACAGCAGGGGACCACAGAGTCATGCTTGAGCCCCCATGACTCTTCCTCCTGCTGAACAAGCGGTCCCCACCTTTTTTTTTTTTCTAACTTTTTCCATGTTTAACTGGATGAATCTGTCCGATGTCCAAAACAAACAAACAAGCAAACAAGCAAACAAACAAACAAACAAAAAACCCATCCATCGTCAGTCAGTTTCAGTCTTAAGAGCACAGAACGCAAAACAGAACAGAAGACAACAGTTCACCCCAGTTCACCCCTGATACGGGCGGCCAGCACATACAACCAACAACCAATACACAGCTCGTCCCTGCCATGGATGCAGAACAGATTTGTCCCTTCTATGGATGCAGAACACTTTCCCAGCCAGCTGCAGCTGTGCTGGGTTACAGACAACTCAGATCCTGCCACCCCTGCCACAGTAACCAAATAGTTTGTCCCTTCCACAGACTCAGAAACCAGGTGGCCCTGCCGCATCAGCAGAAGCCAGATACTCAGGCAAACTGAGGGTCCAAGGTGTCCCTCGGTCCCTCCGTGGCCACGGTGTTCAGGTAAGTCTGCCCACCGTGAACACCACTAGACAGGCGGCACAAAAAGTGCCCAGACAGATGGCACCGAAGTGCCCAGACAGGCGACCCAGAGGCCTACAGGTGGCACTGAAGTGCCCAGAGGCTTGCAAGCAAAACTGTAAGTAGGCGCCACAAAAGAGGAGGACAGAAAACAGACAAAGAGGGAGACAAACAATACCTGCTTGAGCGTAAAATCAAACTTAGGGGAGTAGATATCGTCTATCCCATCGTTAAAGTTGCAAACAAGACAAAACAGATACTGAAAATACACAGACAAAGACTGACAAGGGACCGTTTCCACTGAGACAAACAAAACCAATACAGAAAACCAGACGGCCGGGAGGACCGCGTCCTCTCCGGCACCCCGACGGGAATCTCCCAGGCGTCCCTGGAGTCCCTCCAGACCTCCTGGGACGTCTCCCAGGGCAACAGTCAGTGATCCCCCTAGCCCATCGGCCGATCACGCCCCCAGCCTCTACCCAAGGGATTTGCGACCACCCTCATCTCCGAAAACCTACTTGGAGGTGAGATTCTATTTGTGTTCTTGTTCGTCTGTGCCGGCTGAAGTCTGAATCTGTATTTTCAGTATGCGCACGCAGTCTGGTTTGCAGTCGCTCGTGGTCGCAAATCCCGGACGAGCCCCCAAATGAAAGACCTCCGAGCTGGGGAGACTCTCGCTCAAGTCTCGGGATGGCGCGACCCCCCAAGAACTCACGAAAGACCGTCTTTGCTGCAATCACATGAGGTTTAATCAGGGGACCAGTGCACTGGGGTGGAGCTCATAACCCACGCAGGGGTAGAGGTGTCCGACCCCGAGCAGCTGAAGTCAGGGGTATTTAAAGGAAAAAACCACAAAGCAAGGGAAAAAACACAAAGCAAGGGGTGGGGAATGGAAAGAATTTGCGTTATGGGGAAGTATAGAATGTTCTAAGTTAATCACAAGGCAGTTGCACAAACATTTTTATGGTTAGCTAGTTCCTGAAACATTGTGCCTCTGGCCCTGGGGCCAGGTCAAGGTCACCGGTTTCTTAGGGGAAAGAATGCAGCTGGGTGGGGTTTGATCAAGCAGGCAATTTCAGTCCTATTTCTGTTTCTGGCTCCAAGTGTGCTAGGGGTCTAACTTTCCTCATAAGGGGGTCAGGTCTTTCATTAGAAGCATTAAAAGAGAACGAATGAGTCAGAGACAATAGCGGGCCCATTAGATTAACAGTCATGTTTTGTAGAATGGAGATTATGAAAGCCAGAAAGGATCAGACTAGTGTTCTATAAATTATGGAAAAAGTCCATGTGCCAAACTCAGATTACTACAACTAGCAGGCTATTAGTTGTAATGGAAGGAGAAAGGGAATCTTCCCATGATAAACAGAGATTTAAGGAATTTATAGCCACTAAGATAACTCTACAGAGAATACTGGAAGAAATATTTAGGTCAGAAGAGAAGATTAACATAGCCAAGAAAACACAAGAAACACAAAATATTCCAGAATGTCAAATCAAAAGATGTCTAATAGAACTTAACAAAAACAACAAAATGATAGGAATTAAGACACATTATCCAATAATAACCCAATATTAATGGTCTCTGCTACCTAATGAAGAGACAAGGACTAACAGGTCAGATCAGAAAATATTTTTGCTGCCTCCAAGAAATATCCTTCATAATCAATGATATGATTGATTTACACCTTAGGGTAAAAGAATGGAAAAAGGTACTCTTAACAAATGGAACTAAGAAACCAGCAGGCATAACTGTTTAATGGCTGATAATATAGACCTCAAGCCAAACCTAACTAGAAGAGGCAAAGAGGGGTATTTAACACTCATTAAAGGAAACATCCAACAATAGGATAGTAAACTCATAAAATAAAAGCACTGAATCCTGGAGCAAACAATTGTACTCATCACTCACCAAGTCCAGAACAGGGGATAATTTTAACAATTCACCAATCTCATCAATAGGCAATACATCTAGAAAAAAAAATTAAACAGGAACTCTGAAATTAAGTGACATCATGAATAAAAACAGACCTGGCAGATATCTACCCACTTCACCCACATACTAAAGGATGCATGCTCTTAGCAGACCAGGGAACTTTCGATAAAATAGACCACATGTTATAAAATAAAACACGTCTCACCAAATATAGGACTGCCAGGAACCAACGGATTTGTAACCCTTCTTGGTGACCCGAGTAACACCATTTTGTATTAGAGTTGGGCATAAGAATAATTGTAGGTCTGAGTTTCGGTTTCCTGAGCATTGGACTCTGGCTTCTCAGAAATCAGGTGACCAGCCTGTGGTTACACAGCCGAGCTAGCAGCATCCTGCTTGCCAGGAACAGTGTGTATCCCCTTGGAATTTCCCCACCGCTGTTGCTTTGTGTAAGCCTTGGTTACTTTGTTCAAGCTTCCTTCTTTTGCTACAATATAAATCTGGTGAGAAATAAACTTCTTTGGGGCTTGATCAGACATCCTGTCTTGCCCCCAAGTATCTGTGTCTCTTGTCTCTTTTTTCATCCATCGGTCCTTTCCTAAGGTCCACGCTGAAGACCCCGTGGGCTGGGGCATAGGATGGTTGAAATCACACCCTGCAATCCATCTAAACACTATAGAATAAGGTGGAACCAGCAACAATAAAGAGAAGAAAGAAAGCACATCAATTCATGAAAGATAAACAAAAACATTACTGAATCAAAACTTCTTGAAAGAAAAGATCAAGGAGAAAATTTATTTATTTAATTTTTTAGAATTGAACACAAAGGAAAATATATCATCAAAAAATTATGGAAGACAATTAAGACATCATAAGAGGAAGATTATAGCACTATTCCTACATCAAATATTTGAAAGATTTCAAATTAACAACTTAATGATAAACCTGAAGGACTTATCAAAAGAATAATCAACCCCCTCCCCCAAATGTAAGTAGGAATAGATAATCAAAATCAGGACTCAAAGTAATGAAGTCAAATAAAAAAGAAAAAACTACAAAGAGTGAATAAAAGCAAGAATTGCTTCTTTGAAAAGATCAACAAGATTGACAAACATTTAGGGAAACTAAACAAAAGAGAAGATCCAAATAAAATTAGAGATAAAAGGGAGACATTATAACTGAAATGCAGGAAATTCAGAGATTCATAAGGGGATAATTAAAAAAAAAAAAAAAAAAAAAAAAAAAAAGCTGTACTTCACCAAACTGGAAAAGTCTAGAAGAAATGGATAAATTTCTGGATATATATGACATACCAAAATTAAATCAGGAGGAAGTTAATTATATATATATATATATAGATAGATATATAGATATATAGATATATAGATATATAGATATATAGATATATAGATATAGATAGATAGATATAGATATAGATATAGATATAGATATAGATATATACACACACACATAATATCTAGTGAGATATAAAGAGTAATTTAAAACCTCTCAACCAATAAAGCAGAGAACCAGATGGATTCAACCCAGAATTCTACCAGTCTCCAAAATAGAACTATCATTACAGGTCCTTTAACTATTCTGCAAAATAGAATAGAAAGAGGTATTTCATTTTACAAAATCAATGTTACCCTGAAATCAAAACCTGTAAAGCAACCAATAAAAAAATGAAAAGTACTAAAAACTGCTAGAGCTAACACCATTCTAGATTTCAAGTCATAGTAATAAAACTAGCATTGTACTAGTACAAGATCATACTTGTTGATTATCAAAATAGAACCAAGGACCCATATATAGACCCACAATCCTATAGCCACTTGATTTTTGACAAAGAAGCCAACAGTACACAGAAAAAAATAACACCTCAAACAAATGATGCTGGTCCAGCTGGATAGCTACATGCAAATGAATGGCCTCAATTTTCACCCTCCACCTTACACAGAATTTAACACCAAATGTATAATGGACCTCAACATAGAATCTGAAACACTGAATCTGATAGATGAGAAAATGAGGAATACACTTGAACTCGTCAGCACAAAAAACTTCAAATACATTTGCACTTTTCTAAACAAAAATAGCAATAGTACAAGCATTGAAACTAATAAGTAATAAAATGAAATTAAAATATTTTTGTACAGAAAATGATACTATTGCTTTAGTTAAGAGATAGCTTATAAAAGAAGAAAAAAGTCTTTGCCAGCTATACGTCTGAGAGAGGGTTAGTATGTACACTGCATAAAGAGCTCAGAAAATTAATTCTCAAGAAAACAAAGAGCCTAAATCAAAATAGGGCATAAAAGTAAGCAGAGAGTTCTCAAAAGATGAAATCCGAATGACTGAAAAATACGTTTTAAAAAGCTTAACATCCTGACTCCGAGGTTAAGGGAGCTGCACTGTGGTTTATTCTCTCCTGACCTGGATAAACTAACCTGGAATAGCTAATAGTAATGGTTAATTTTGAGATGTATTATTTTTAAACAAAATAATCTTTAAAGCAATATAGAATTGTGATTTATTAGTTAATTTTAAATTAAAATGTTGAGATCCTGTTGAAAGACAAAAAAAAAAAAAAAAAAAAAAAAAAAGCTTAACATCCATATGTGGCAGAGGAGAACCTTGTTGGACATCAGTGGGAGGAGAGGCCCTTGGGCCTGAGGGTGTTAGATGACCCAGTGTAGGGCATGTCAAGGTGGGAATAGGGGCATGGGTGGGTGGGTGGGAGGGAGGTGAAATTCCCTCATAGAGGTAGGGATGGGGAGGGGATAGGGGGCTTCCAAAGAGGAGACCCAGAAAAGAGGAAACATTGGAAATGTAAATAAAGTATCAAAAATAAAAGAAAAAAAAAAGGAAAAAAAAATAGAAATGGTGAGAAATACTGGTGTAGAAGTCAGGAAAGGGAGACCCTCTGGTAGAATGCAAGCTTGTACAAACCCTATGGAAGTCAGTGGTGAAATTCCTCAAAAAAGCTAAAAGTAGACCTACTATATTGTCCAGCTATACCACTTTTGGATATAAATACCCAAATGACTTCACATCTGTTCTAGAGATACATGTCCATCCATGTTCATTGTTGGATATAAATACCCAAATGACTTCACATCTGTTCTAGAGATACATGTCCATCCATGTTCATTGTTGCTCTACTCACTATAGCCATGGGATGGAAACATCCTGTCTAGGCTGCCCATCGGCTGATTAATGGGCAATGAATACATGGTTATTTATACAATGGAATATGATTCAGCAATTAAGAAAAATAAAATCATGAAATTTGTAGGAAAATGAATGGAACTCACAACAATCATCCCGAAGAAGGCAACTCAGACCCAGAAAGGCAAAAGTCACATTTGTAGATGGTAATGCTGAATTTTCAGATATGTGTGTTTCGTGTGGACTACCCATACAGGCCAGAAAATTACTAAGGGACTGTCTTAGTCAGGGTTTCTATTCCTGCACAAACATCATGACCAAGATGCAAGTTGGGGAGGAAAGTGTTTATTCAGCTTACACTTCCATGCAGCTGTTCATCACCAAAGGAAGTCAGGACTGGAACTTAAGCAGGACAAGGAGCAGGAGCTGATGCAGAGGCCATGGAGGAATGCTGCTTACTGGCTTGCTTCTCCTGGCTTGCTCAGCCTGCTTTCTTATAGGACCCAAGACTACCAGCCCATGGATGGCACCACTCACAAGGAGCCCTTCCCCCTTGATCACTAATTGAGAAAATGCCTTACCTCTGGATCTCATGGAGGCATTTTCTCAACTGAAACTCCTTTCTCTGTGATAACTTCAGCTTATGTCAAGTTGACACACAAAACTAGCCAGTACAGGGACCATAAAGAGAGAGTTTCCAGGGTGGTGACAGTATGTACTGGTATAAAGGGTAAGAGAGAATAATTGATGTAGTGGTTTGAATTAGAATAACCCCCCCCCCAGGCATATGAATGCTTGTTATGCAACTGGTGAAACTGGAAAGAATGAAAGGTATGGCCTTCTTGGAAGAGGTGTGTCCCTAGGGGTGGACTTCGAGACTTTAAAAGCCTGTGCCATGCCCAATTTGATTCCCCCTTTGCCTCATGTTGTCTCAACTATTTCAGCACAATATCTGCCAGTCTGCTGCCATGCTTCCCACCATGATGGTCATGAAGTTGCTCTCTAAAACTGTAAGAAAGTTCCCAATTAAATACTTTCTTTTATAAATTGTCTTGCTCATGTGGTTTCTTCCTAGCAATAGAAAAGTAACAAAGACAATGAAATAGAAAAGATTAAGCTGGGGAAGGAAAGCAGAGGGTAGGATAGAGAAGGGAATAGGGGGAAGGATAAATAACACTAAAGACCTTTCAAATAAGACTTGTGGAAATCTAATATATATATATATTATATATATATATAATATATATATAACATATATATTATATGTATATATCATTTATATCTAAACTTTTTAATATATACATATTATTTAAATATAATACTATATATTTAAATGGAGTTGCAATGCCTCTATTAGACACCAGAGGCTATCAAATAAAAAAAACAAGTGCCAGCCGGGCAGTAGTGGTGCACGCCTTTAATCCCAGCACTTGGGAGGCAGAGACAGGCGGATTTCTGAGTTCGAGGCCAGCCTGGTCTACAGGTGAGTTCCAGGACAGCCAAAGCTACACAGAGAGACCTTGTCTCGAAAAACCAAAAAAAAAAAACAAAAACAAAAACAAAAACAAAAACAAAAACAAAAAACAAAAAAAAACCCCAAGTGCCAGGAATGGGTAACCTCATTGAAAGTTGTTAGCCTAGGAAATGCTATAGACTTCAAAACATTACAGGCAATTACCATTGCTCTTAATTATTCTATACAAGGTTATACTAACACCTTTTTGCTGAAGATAACACACATTTGAATCATAGAACATAATGAAATTAAGCTGGCATAATCCTGAAGATTTCATTTCTTCTGACTAGCTTGCCTGGTGCTGGAAAGTGTTATACAAGCTACCAGAAGAGAAAAGTAATCTCCAATCTCACCCTGCTGTGAAAGCTATGAGCTCCAGTAATGACTGGTCTAGAGAGACATTCCCACTGGTGCAATAGTGAAATGGACATCATTAGAGGAAACTATCACTTTCTGATTAAATTGTCCCACTTCACAAGATGAAACCTATACCTTGCACTATTATCAGCACAAGAACATACGGCAGGATGGGACCTGGGCCCTTATGGAGAACCTAAAACAATTATGCCTCTAAACAGATATGGTATTAAACCAACCCATTGATCAATGCATCTCTCAACCTTCACCTGAGACGCTTCTATTTGCAGTATATAGTGATTTACCCAGACTCGTCATTGGCCAGGACACAGAATAAGGGACCTCAGAGTGCTCAGCTCTAAAGGGAACAAATATATCACCCCTACCCCTAAGGCTCAAGCACCATTGAAGAAGAGGGGGAAAAACGGTGTATGATCCAAAGGCAGTAGATTACTACAAGGAAAACATCCAGACATAGCAAGGCCGCTTCACACATAGAAGTAACAATTCCAACAGAAACCGTAAAACCCTGCAAGCCCAACAAAGAGCAAATCCAAGTATGTAGAGGGGACTTGGGTAGGAAGTCCCACCCCTAGCTGAGAAGGTATTAGCAACTTTAGCTGTACAAGAGGGAGAGTCAGTTTTCTCTAAGAGTGTAGTCCATAAGATGCTGACCAAGCTCTGGTGGAAAGCCGCACATCCAAGAATATTTTGGCAGCATAAAAAGACCTTGATCTGGGAGAAAAAGAAAACGAAAATAAAAACAAAAAGGATACAAAGTTTGGTGGGAAGGGAAAGAGGGGTGATCTGGGAATAGTTGGGGAGCGTAGGTAAATATAATCAAAACACATTAGGAAACTTCAAAGAACAATAACATATATTAACATATATAACTAAAGTTAGGACAGCTACAGGAAATGCCAAAAAGATCTTTGTGTAGTTACCTAAAAATACTACCAGGGAAGATTATAATCTGACTATTTGAAAGTCAACATGAATCTTGATTCTGTGTTTGTGAACGTGTGCATGTGTTCGTGTGCGTGTGTGCATGCGTGTGTGCATGTATGTGTGTGAGTGTCCATGAAAATGTGCACATGCACATACACGTGCACAAGTCAATGCGTTAACAAAGCGTGTCTCTTCGCCAGCCTCCGCTCACTCATGTTTTATAAGTCTGTCATTGGCCTTTGCTCAACATGGATGGAGATTTGTAAAGACATTTTTAGGAAGTGGTTCATTTGCATCAGAGAATGTATAGATGGATGAGTTAGTTCAGTTAGAACTTAATCATTAAGCTGTGCTCAATTTCTAAATTTTGAAACATTTCGAAAGCATTTTCAAAGAGACACTAAGCTCGTTAAGTGCCAGCACGCCTCACAGTGCACAAAATCGATCCTCCATGTGATTGTCTATGGCATGATGTAGACGTGCTCTTTCTGGGGGAAATATTTTGTAAAATTGGTTGAGTTTATGACATTATTTTGACACGTATCCAAGCAGGTGCATTTTTGTCAAACCAAAACAATTAAGGCACTCAATACAAAAAATAGAGAACTCATAGTGCTTCTTTCTAGTCCTTAAAATGAACTGCTTCTCTTTTCATTTTCATACTCAGATAAAATTGGGCTTTTAGAATAAGTTCAGTAATATTAATATTCTGGCTATGGAATAAGTAGGTAATTTAACCAAATTCCCACTTAGCACTTTGAAAGTTCATTTAGCACATTGTTCAAACTAAATGATGACAGAATTCTATCTTGAAAACAAAAGTAAGGTAATTTTAAAAGATAATTAAACGACCACAAATCTCAGTGGTATCTAGGCTGTGATAATTATGCCCTATACAAAGGGTTTTCCACTGCCGTCTGGAGCATTAGAGCCCCTTTGGAAGCAGTCTATGCTACTACGAAGGAAACGTTCTTATTTTTTTTCCTTAGTAACTTGACAGATGCAATTTATTAGCAGAGATTGAGAATATTTTTTATTTTTTGATACCAGCTAAAAAACTGCGTTCTCAGTCATCCTACTGTAATTCTATGTCCACCTGGCTCCCTCTAGTGATAAGAGTCATATCTTACTGAGACACTCAGAGGCTTCTGAGACTACGTATAAAACTTAAATCTTTTGAAATCACATCACAAAGGTATGTCTGAGATAAATTTCGGTATATAGGGCAAAAATTCTTACAGCAGCCCTGGTCATCTTTAATTATCTCTCTTAGTTTAATATTTTGACTATTTTACAGTAGTTTTGTTTTTAAACGTGGCAGTATATGGAATGACAGGTACTCTGGTATTCAACATCTCCTTTTCTTTTGGGAAAAGCAAGCTCAAATAAATGGATCAACTCTCCTACGACTAATAGAAAAAAAACAAGTCATTTTAAAAATCTAGTTAAGAAGTCCGTGACTTACTAGAAATGTGTGGAATTTTAAGTGTCAATCTCTACATATGGATATAAATGTCATTTCAATTACACACTTAATTGTTTTCTTTTAGCTCACGGAGCTTGAGATTTAAATGTGTGTTCAGCAATCAGACTATCAGTGGCCACCTCCCTGAAGCTTCTGAGCTTCAGATGCAGAAGAGCAGTTGATAACCCGTTCTGTAAAGGCTTGGTTAGCAAATTTTAGATTTCATGGATCATACCAATATCTTTGGCCCTCATGTTGCCCTGATAGCTTGAAAACAGAGGCAATTCTAACATGGATTAAGAATCGTATTTTACTCAGATGAGGATACAGCAATGCGCATGTTCATAGGACTACTCAGCAAGTACCAATTTGTATAAAATACAGGGATTTAATTGCAAATAGGAGCAATTGTATCATATGACTTGACTTAAATACCATGTATAAAACATCTCAACTAAACCTGTCACAATACATTTCTTTTTTTTTTTTTTAGGTTTATTTTTATTTATTTATTTATTTATTTTTGATACTTTATTTACATTTCCAATGTTTCCCCCTTTCTAGGTCTCCTCTTTGGAGACGACCTATCCCTTCCCCCTCCCCCATCTCTATGAGGGAATTCCACCTCCCACCCACCCGCCCGCCCACTCCCATATTCTCACCTTGACATTCCTCTTTACTGGGGCCTCTTCTCCCCCTGATGGCCAACAAGGCCCTCCTCTGCCACATATGTGGTCTGAACCATGAGTCCCTCCATGTGTATTCTTTGATTGGTGGTCCAGCCTCCAGGAAGACGGGGGAGGGGGGGAGGGTCAGGCCAGTTGACACTGTTGCTCCCTCCATAGGGCTGCAGACTCCCTCAGCTCCTTCAGTCCCTTCTCCAACTCCTCCATCTGGGACCTCACTCTCAGTCCAGCAGTTACTGTTACGGGAACTCAATTTAATAATTCTGAAATTGCTCAGTACATATTCTGAGACTACATAAATAAAGGCACTGTACTAAAATCAATACTTCTCACTGCAGAGTAAGAGAGAGTAAATCTGTGGGGTTTCAGAATTTAGTTATCTTATGCTCTCAAGGTTAGAAAGTTCCACATTGTTGCAAACACAGTACTTTTACATGTTGCAGGTGAGAGTAGTCCTATGTCCATGCTTTAAGCCAGGCAATTTTGACAGGGAGTGGAAATCTCTAAGTAAATTAAATACATCAGAGTTGATGTTTAAGATTGGTAAATCATAAGGGAACCTAAAAATTCCATATATCTGTGGGCCATTATCAAGGAAGACAGAAATGAGTATGATTGAAGAAATCTTTGAAAGCCCTTCGGTTTATTTTTAAAATGTGAATGGTCATTGTTGTATTTATGCCATATAAACATTATGTAAATCTAATTTATTTTCTTTTATTAGCATTGAAACATTACAATTATGTGCCAGATAAAATAGTTATGTTTAATTTGAGTTTCCATTTCATTGGAGGAGAGAGACTATTGCTTATTACTTCTTTGCTTTACTAAGGACAAGACATTTAATTTTTTAAGGTAAATTTTGAATAATTCTACTCAGTCCTAGTTTAACCGATTGCAAACCATGAGAGGCATTCTTATGTGAAGTGGGCACAGAGAAGGCTCACTGAGTCAGTGATGTCTAGTCTAGTCCAGATTAGGAGTTGAAAATCGATCTAAATACAAGAGGCTTGTGTACAGAAAACTGTCAGAAAGGAAGACTGAAGTTAGCAAGGTTGATGAGATGCTTCTGCAATATATCATTGCAGCTATTTTTTACATATATAAATAAAACGTTTTCAATGGATTTACAATTGTACCACAGAGTTTTCAGTTTGTGCGCTCTTGCCCTCACCTTTTCTGTCTTCTCGCTACAAAGTGCATTACTGCTCTTTTGCCAGGGTCCAGCCTCAACTCGAGTAGGTGTTGTCAAGGACTAGGGAATAAGAAAACACATCAATTGAGATTTAATACTGGCAAGCTGATCTTACCATGACAGTCCCTGAACTCGGGAGTCAGGGTTGAATTGACTCAGCCCTAGGCTTTTATTGAAATCATACAAGGAAGTTGAATTACAAAGTTCTTGGAGGGGTGGGGTAAATGCTTCTCTATTTTCCTGTGCCAACATTTTCTTGTGATACAGAGTAGTACAGATTTAAAACAGAAAAAAAAAAAAAAAAGGGAACCATACAATCTCAAACAGAAAAGTTTTACAGCAAGCACGATTCTTTTATATCTCTTGGTGAGCATCTGGTAAGGTCAGGAACAGCAGTATTGCAGTTACAAAGTCAGTATCTTTGAGGCAGTATGGTTTCATAAAAGGGCAAACATGAGGTCATACTGCTGACCCTGTAGTCTTTGTTATTTTTGGACCCCATCTGTCTGTCTACAAAAACATACTCACTTAACACGCATGGAGAATTCATGAACAGCCTTCACTTTAATATTTTTGGTAACATCTAGTTTCTGAATATCAAGTGGGCTCCTACTAGGTCTTGCAAGGTCACCAAATACCGGCTTAATCAAGAAAGGAGGAAAGAGAAGGAACAGTAACTAGATATGGAGAATGAAAAGTACTAAGAATAGTTGCAGTAATGACATCACAAGATGCTTATGTCAAAGAAGCAGGCCTTGGGGCCTCTCAGTGCTCATACAGGGGCCCACAAGAGGCCACAGCCTCGTGCTCTGAAACACAGTACCCCAGGCAAGTTTTTCTTCCTTGACATCAGGGTGCCAGGCATCTTGAACTTAATGTGGGGTTTCTCCAACACTCTTTAATAGTGCTAATCTTTGTAATAACTTCCAATATTTCATCTTAAATGCATCCATACTCCCGAACTGCCCCTTTCTACTTCTTTTTGCTACCAATTCTTACTATAAAAAGTAGCCATTAATAACCATGCTATGGCTTATATCTATGCTATCTTGAAATTTCCTCTGCCAAATAAATCGATCCATTACTTTAGAATTAAGGTTCACTCAAATTTTCAACACTTTGGCAAGCCACAGCCTGATTCTTTGCCACAATGTAATTAATGATAGTTCCCTGTAGTGCAGACCTCAGAGAAGCCTTGTTGTTTATATGAGCATGCTCCTTATTGTCTTCATTTCCGTTGACATTCCAAAGTCTCAAACCCACCCCAGCATTGCTCAGTAAAGGATATTTAACTGCATTCAAGGGTAGCCTGTATCTCCATATTTTCCCACATCCCTTCCACTAAGAACACTCGACTCACAGCCATGACCCCGATTCTCTGGTACCAATTTTCTATATTAGTTATGTTTGTGTTGCTGTGATTTGACCAAAAGAACTTAAGAGGAGAATGGCTTGGTTTTGGCTCATGGTTTCAAAGAGATTTCAATTCATTATGATGAAAATGTGTCATCAGGAGCAGCCAGGGTAGCAGAAGAGTGTGTTGGTGACCTTGTGAATGGCCGCTGACAAGGAAGCAGAGGAATCAATCAGTAGCCTGGAGTGAGTATAACTTCAGAGGACCACACTAGGAGATCTACTCCTTTCACACACACACACACACACACACACACACACACACACACACACACACACACGGTTTTTCTTGTCTTTTTAAGATATATTTATTTTATTTATATGAGTACACTGTAGCTGTCTTCAGACACACCAGAAGAGGGCATCACATCCCATTACAGATGGTTGGGGGCCATCATGTGGTTTCTAGGAATTGAACTCAGGACCTCTGGAAGAGCAGTCAGTGCTCTTAACCACTGAGTCATCTCTCCAGTCCCCTCAGCCACATTTTTAGAAATTATCTTTAATCTTTTTTTTTTTTTTTTACAGTCCAGTCTTTATCCCCCTCCAGATACCCCCTCTGGCAGTTCCTCATTCCTTCTGCCTCTAAGAGTCCCACCCCACACACACATACCCCACCTCACCCTGCAAGGCCTCCCCACTCCCTGGGGACTCAAGTCTCTCAAGGGTTAGGTACATCTTCCCTCACTGACGCCAGACAGACCAGGCAGTCCTCTGCTGTATATGCACTGGGGCCTCATATCAGCTGGTGTATGCTACCTGGTTGGTGGCTCAGTGTCTGAGAGATCTTGAGGGTCCAGATTAGTTGAGACTGCTAGCCTTCCTATGGGGTCACCTTCATCCTCAGTTTCTTCTAGCCTTTCCCTAATTCAACCACAGGGCCCCCCTGCTTCTGTAGATTAGCTAGGTGTATGTATCTGCACCTGACTCTGTTCAGCTGCTTGTTGGGTCTCTCAGAGGGCAGCCATGTTAGGCTCCTGTATGTAAGCACACCATAGTATTAGTAATAGTGTCAGGCCTTGGAGCCTCCCCTTGAGCTGGATCCAATTTGGGCTGGTCACTGGACCTTCTTTCCCACAGTCTCTTCTCCATTTTGTCCCTGCAGTTCATTTAGACAGGAACAATTCTGAGTCAGAGTTTTTGACTGTAGGATGGCAATCCCATCCCTCTACTTGATGCCCTGTCTTTCAACTGGAGGTGGACTTCTCCACAAGTTCCCTCTCCCCACTACTGGGCATTTCATCTAAGGTTCCTCCCTTTGAGTCCTCATCATCTCTCACCTCCCAGGTCTCGGGTACATTCTAGAGGGTTCCCCCCTACCTCCAACCTCCCGAAGCTGCCTGTTTCCATTCTTTCTGCTGGCCATCAGGGCTTCACTCCTGTTTTCCCCCCACCCCAATACCTGACCATGTTCCCCTTTTTCTCTCTCTGTCCCACCCAGGTCCCTCCCTCTCTCTGTGCCCCCCCACCCCCATGATTGCTTTCTTCTCCTTCCCAAGTGGGATTGAGGCATCCTCACTTGGGCCCTTTGGCTTGTTAGCCTTCTTGAGTTCTGTGGATTATGTCCTGGGTATTCTATACATTTTGGTTAATATCCACTTATTAGTGAGTACATACCAAGCATGTCTTTTGGGTCTGAGTTACCTCACTCAGGATGATATTTTCTAGCTCTGTCCGTTTGCCTGCAAAACTTATGATGTTCTCATTCTTA
The DNA here is from genome assembly GCA_028551405.1 of Uromys caudimaculatus. Taxonomy (NCBI): domain Eukaryota; kingdom Metazoa; phylum Chordata; class Mammalia; order Rodentia; family Muridae; genus Uromys; species Uromys caudimaculatus. The sequence continues at coordinate 43,777,688 of CM052704.1, read as the reverse complement.
ATAGCTGAATAGTAGTCTATTGTGTAAATGAACCACATTTTCTGTATCCATTCTTGGGTTGTGGGAAATCTGGGTTGTTTCCAGCATCTGGCTATCATAAATAAGACCATTATGAACATAGTGGTGCATATGCCCCTGTGGCATGGTGGGACATCTTTTGGGTATATGTCCAAAAGTGATATAACTGGGTCTTCAGGTAGATCTATTTCCCATTTTCTAAGGAACCTCCAGATTCATTTCTAAACAACCCAATCAAAAAATGGGGTATAGAACTAAACAGAGAGTTCTCAACAGAGGAATCTTGAATGGCTGAGAAGCACTTAAAGAAATGTTCAAAGTCCTTAGTGATCAGGGAAATGCAAATCAAAATGACCCTGAGAGTCCACTTTACACCAATCAGCATGGCTAAGATAAAAAACTCAGGTGACAGCACATGTGGGCGAGAATGTGGAGAAAAAGGAAAACTCCTCCACTGCTAGTGGGATTGCAAACTGGTTCAAGTACTCTGGAAATCAATCTGGAGGTTTTGTAGCCACTTCTTAAAGGCTCTGGAGCCTTCTAAAATAATGACAAGCTTTGGGGCAATCATCTAAAACATGAGTCTGGAGGGGGTGGCATTTCAGACTTCAACAATCACACACATGACAGTCTTAGTAGTTCACTTAGGCTTCTATGTAAATGATTTTATTTAGATCTATTTAGCCTTCAAGGGTTTTACTTTCAAATACATCTCTTTTGTGGTTAGAAATCAGAAGGAAACACAATCCAGACCATAATAATGGACACAGCCAAAACCAGAAATTCTTTATAGGCTTCGTGCATAGGTAAAAATAAAAATATAGGTTACTTAATATGTATTAGAGAATTGAAAAAGTAAATGAAAGACCACAAAGACAGATAGAGAGAAACATTAATAAGAAACAGCTTTTTCATTTCCTGCTCTTTATCCTTCTTCTCACCTCCTCTTTATCCTCCCCTCTTCCCTCTCCCAGTGCTTCTCCTCCTTTCTTTTGACAGGTTCTCACTATATAAACCAGGCTAGCCTTGAATTTACTCACCCTCCTGCCTCTACCTCCTAAGTGTTGGGATTATAGGTGTATACTATCACACTCAGATTTCTTAGATGCTCTTAGACCAGAGTTGCTTAGCAACTGATGAGCTATCCTGGTGAGACTCAGTGAAGAGTGCTTTTAAAGACTGACAGCTCTGAACATCTTAATTGCTGATGTAATATGAGAGCGAAGTTGATGGTAAAAGATAGAGGATAAATCACACAGAAATGTCCTGGAAATTGGAAGTGTGTGGAGGTCCATATAATTATCATTGATCGATGGATTTCAGGACTTTTTACAAGCAGGGATTTTTACCATGCAATGTTAATGAAATCTAGCCATCTGTCCTATGCAGTCTCCCATAACCCAAGTTTTATTGATTGTGTTTAATTTGTTTTGTAAGTCTCTGCATTTTCTGTAAGTAGATAGCCAAATATAAAATAACTGCCTACAATGACTGCCTGAAAAAATTCTGAAATGTGTGGTTCTAAAAAGTTCCAATCAAAGGTTATGTCTATACGACATTCCAATTTCTTTTGCCGTGCTTCCTGGAAAAGGTACCTATCCCTTTTAGCTCTCAGAACACAAGTCTAATATGTAAAAAACTAGTGACATTACCAGCATGGAGTTTAAGGTTTTAACTCAGATGTGGGGAAGGCCAGCTTCTGTTCTGAAAAGTGGCTGCCATTTTTGGAATCACTACTGAAATCCCTTTCAGAAATACATTCCTTCATTACTATGTTTTAAAAACATCTTTGCTGGTATGTATTTCACATACCACTAAATTCACCTACTTAAAGTATACAATTCAATAGTTCTAGTATGTCACAGAATAGCACAAGGAATCACCTCAATCTCATCTTTAAACACACCCACCATCCTCTCAAAATCCTCATTTTCACTAGAAGTCAATTCTCATTCCTACATTGAGAAGACAAAAGTATCCACTAATCTACTATTCTGTCTCCATGTCTTTGTCCATCTGGAAGTTATACATAAAGGAAGTAGATCAAAGAACCTGTGTGTTCTGGTGACTGCCACCTTTAGTTAAATACAACGGCTGCCAAGGTAATTTCTATAACAGCACATATATATCTGTACTTCAATATTTTTAGTATTGATATTTCATTATATAAATTGATTATTTTTATTGTTCTACTTGTACTGGCTAGTTTTGTGTGTCAACTTGACACAAGCTGGAGTTATCACAGAGAAAGGAGTTTCAGTTGAGAAAATGCCTCCATGAGATCCAGCTCTAAGGCATTTTCTCAATTAGTGATCAAGGGGGGACGGCCCCTTATGGGTGGTACCATTTGTGGGTTGGCAGTCTTGGACTCTATATGAAAACCAGCTGAGCAAGCCAGGAGAAGCAAGCAAGCCAGTAAGTGACATCCCTCCATGGCCTCTGCATCAGCTCCTGCTTCCTGACCTGCTTGAGTTCCAGTCCTGACTTCCTTTGGTGATGAACAGCAGCATGGAAGTGTAAGCTGAATAAACCCTTTCCTCCCCAACTTGCTTCTTGGTCATGATGTTTGTGCAGGAATAGAAACCCTGACTAAGACACCACTGTTAAGTTAATGGGCACTTGAACTATTTCCTTTTATTGGTTATTTTGATTATTTTAATTATCATTTTATTCTTGTTAAATTTAGATGGTTTATGTTTTTAGTTCTCTGGAGAGTTGATGTGTATGTGGGTGTGTGAGTTTATAATAATGCATTTGTTTAAATAAATATAAACATAAATATAAATATAAAATATAAGTAAATGTCTCAGTACTTTATTAATGTACCAAAATATCATTTTTAAAAATGTTCTTCTTGCCCGTTACTCGCTCTCTTCTCCTGTGATGATCCTGTGATATATGTTGGTATGTTAACTGTGTCTCAAATTTCTCTGAGTTGTAGTCTCATTTTACTTAATTTTTTCTTTCTCTTTTCCTGAAAGCTTAGTTTCTTTGACCTATCCTATGCTACACAAACAAAGTCAGGACAAAGGAAGAATCTGCCTTTGCCGGTGTTGTTTATATTCAAGCCACACTTTATTGGTGATCTTTTCCTGCTGAAGCTCAATAATTTTTTTTTTCATTTTTGACATTCAAATTAAATGAGAAAACATCACATTTTTCCTTAAACAATGTCTCCAGTAGTCCCCATTTTCAGCTTGCATTATTAGTTCAGGCCAGATTTAAAAGATGAACACAGTGTTATTATTAATGTGTTTAAACCTCTGTAGATAGATGATTCTATAACAAATATGTTCATGTGGCTTCAGTTATGTGCAGGCAACACTAAAGCATCACTAATGCTGCTTTGAATAGGTAATCTAATTAGTTTCTTTTTATAAATCACATAGACTTAGATAAAAATGATTAAATAGATAGCATTTAAAAAGGTGTGAGAAAAACTAGTGTTTTTGTAAGGATAACCTCATTTTCTCATTAATCTTTTCTGGGAAAAGCTATTATCTTTTGTCACCATTTTCTCCACTTGATAATGTTGAATTAGCTTGTTCTACATGCTCTTTATCACTCAGTAATGGATTAAACAACCAAGTTATGTAATTTGATTTGATTATTTTGACTTGAAAATAGAAATTCTCCACCTTTACAATATACTGTAAGTGCACAATAATATATAACACATTGTTTTAAACCATAGTATACTAGAAGTTATTCAGAAAATTTATTTCTTAAGAGAGATTCAACCAAAGTCCTACAACAAGCAAATTAAAGGAAAAGAATCATTTTGGTTGCACTTTATTTAAAAAATAGGTAATAAAATTTAATTATATACTATAATAATATTAAGCTAAAAATGCTATAATACATTGTTATGAACACTCTATCTCAATATATTTATATTCAATTAAGTCCAGCAGAATATCATAGGTAGAGACTGGTTACAAGTGGCAAATCTACTGTTCTTGCCATTCACTTCCACTGCTCAGTGTCAAGGACCATTTGACAACATCCTTTAAGTAAATTAAACTTTAGCCCCTAACCTTAAACTTTGACATAGCCAGTAAAGACACTAAAAATTATTCTCCTTTACAATCTTTTATAAAGTAAAGATTGAATTTTACCAAGCAGTACGGAAGAATGATGTTTGTAATTTGAAATAAAATTGGTAAAAGTGGAGGTCATTACCTTAAATGTAATAAGCCAGTCCCCAAAGAACAAATGCTTTTTTTTCATGTGTGGAAGGAAATGAAGGATATAGAACTAAAAGGGGATTCTAAGGAATTAGAAACAGGGAGAGGGGAAGGAGGTAAGGAAGAAGAGTAGAGGGGATGCTATGACAAAGGCACATTTTTATATACATCTGTGGAAATGTCACAATGAAGCACTATGTCTTGTTTCATAAGTACCACCAACAAATGGGAAAGAAGACAGCCAGAAAGAAGGGAGGAACTGGAGACAAAGGAACAGTGAATAAATAAATAAGACTCGAATAACTTGTAGACTTTAAAGATGATTGTTTTATTTAATGAACACATACAATTTATAATTAATTAATTCATATTTATGTGATCCATTGAAGATTAGAAAAATAAAACAGAAGAGGGCTACCCACAGACCTTCTCCACTCTCTCTTCCCCGAGGACCAATCCTCAGGATTGCACCTTGTGCTACAATAGAATACCTGCTGTAGCCTCACTTTCCCATCGATGTTTCCTGTGGATCCCACAGACCATCCACACTGACATCTCCTCTCCCTTTGTCTCTGTGTCCCATCCTGCAACTCAGGTGAATACCTCCTGCTCAGGCAAGAGCCATGCCTGCTGTCTTAGTTAGGGTTTTACTGCTGTGAACAGACACCATGACCAAGGCAAGTCTTAGAAAGGACAATACTTAGTTGGGCTGGCTTACAAGATCAGAGGTTCAGTCCATCATCATCAAGGTGAGAGCAGGGCAGCATCTAGGCAGGCATGATACAAGCAGAGCTGAGTGTTCTACATCTTCATCTGAAAGCTGCTAGTAGAAGATTGGCTCTCAGGCAGCTAAGGCATGGGTCTTAAAGTCCATACCCACAGTGACTCACCTACTCCAACAGGGCCACACCTACTCCAACAGGGTCACGCCTAATAGTGCCATACCTGGGCCAAGCATATACAAACCATCACATTCCACTCACTGGCCTCCATAGGCTTGTTCAAACACATGTCTATGGGGGCTATATAGAGCCATAGCATAATTAAAAAGTACATTTAGTCCAACTTCCCCATGATCTATAGCAGTCTCAACAATGTTGAAAATCCAAAGTTCAAAGTCTTGTCTGGGATTCATCCAATCACTTAACTGAAAATCCCAAATCAAGACAGGAAATGAACTAGGTGAACTCCAAACTCTGCATCTCCATGTCTGATGTCAAAACAGTCCAGATTTCCAACTCCTTTTTCATCTTTGTTCACTGCAGCAAACTCATTTTCGTGGGCTGGTTCTACTCCCTGTTAGCAGCTTTCAACAGAAGATAGACCATGGCTCTGTCATCTTGAATATCTTGGGGTCTCCAAGGCAACTTCAATGCTACAGCTTCTATTTTTAGTGTCTGAGATCCACATATGATCTTCTGGGCTCCTCCAAAGGGTTGGTATCACTTCTCTTGCTCTGCCCTCTATAGTACTCTAAGCTCAGTTTGATCCACTCCACTGCCACTGCTGTTCTTGGTGATCATCCCATGGTACTGGCTTCTCCAATACACAGGAGTCTTCCACTGCAACTAGGCTTCACCAATAGCTTCTCATAGGCTTTCTTCATGGTGCCAAGCCTCAAATCATTTGCATGACCCCTTCAGTCCTGAGCCATCAACTACAACTCAACCTTCACCAATGGCCTTCCATGGCCTCCCACAGTGCCAAGCCTTAGCTGTTCTTCTTGATCCTTTCATGCCTTCAAAACCAGTATCACCTAGGTGACTCTTACACATTACCAAGTACAGCTACAGCACAAAATACAACCTTGGCTACCTCTGGAACATAGATTCTTTGTGCTTTCAGAAAACATTTGCCAGAAGATTTCACCTCAGTGATGCTGTTCTCTCTTCTTTTTATTTATTTTTATTTTTATTTTTGGATATTTACTTTATTTACATTTCAAATGTTTTCCCCTTTGAAAACCCCTATTCCATTCCCCCTCCCCCTGCCTCTATGAGGGTGCTCCCTCACCCACTCACCCACTCCTGTCTTCCCTCCCTAGCACTCCCCTACACTGGGGCATCTAAAACCCTCAGGCCCAAGGGCCTCTCCTTCCATTGATGGCCAACAAGGCCCTCCTAATTTCTTAGCTCCAGCTAACTAGCATCAATTGTCCCAGTAGTCCTTTCTATTTTTCACTCTAAAGCCAGAGCCAGATGGCCGAAGCTTCTTTGGTCTGCTGCCTGCTGGGGCTGGAACATGGGCCACCTTTATTCCATTACCAACTTTATGTTTTCTAACTCCCTCACTGTCTATGATTGGTTGTCCTGAAATTTGCTCTGTAGATTGACCTTGAACTCAAAGATCTGTAATGGCTCTCTCTCTTGGAAGTAAAGGTGTGGACTGCCATGGCTGAATTTAAGCTTTTCTTCAGCTAAAACTTTCTCTGTCTCAGGCTGGCCTTGAACTCAGAAATCTGATTGGCTTTATCTCCTGGGATTAAAGGTGTGTACCACCAGGCCTGGATCTAAACATAGCTGAGTAGGATCTTGCCCCAGAGTCCCACTCCCTTAATTTGTTATCTCCTTGAACACAGGGTTCAGCTCCATTTCACTTCCTGATACCTCATTAATACTTGGACCGTATATTTTATATTTTTCCTTTCTAAGCTTGCTATGCTTGTTTAAAATCCTCTTCATGAGACTTAACCAGAGAACAAAATCTATGATGGGCATTTCTGACACTTATTTTGTCAATGCAATTAATCTGAGTCTCTTCACTTTAGCTTCAGGCAGATGCTTCAGACAAGGGCAAAAAGCAGCCATGTTCTTCACCAAAATAGTACAAAAACAGTCTCTGGGCCTCATACTCAAGTTCTTCTCCACTGAAACCTCTTGGGCCAGGTCTGCACAGTTCAAATCATACTCATCAACAAAGTCTTCCATATTCCACTAAGATAGCCCATTAAACCCAACTTGAAGCATTCCACTGTTTTCCAAAGTCCCAAAATCCACATTCCTCCAAACAAAAGCATGATCAGGCCTATCACAGCAATACCACAGTCCCTGGTACCGATTTCGGTCTTAGTTAAGGTTTTACTGCTGTGAACAGACACCATGACCAAGGCAAGTCTTATAAAGAACAACATTTAATTGGGGTTGGCTTACAGGTTTAAATGTTTAGTCCATTATCATCAAGGTGGGAGTAGGGCAGCATCTAGGCAGGTATGATACGAGCAGAGCTGAGAGTTCTACATCTTCATCTGAAGGCTGCTAGTAGAAGGTTAGCTCCTAGGCAGCTAAGACATGGGTCTTAAAGCCCATACCCACAGTGACATACCTACTCCAACAGGGCCACACCTTCTAATAGTGCCACTCCCTCGGTCAAACATACAAACTATTACACCTGCCAAAAGACCAGGTAGGATGCCCATGGATCTTCTCTATTCTCTCTGTTGTGCCAGGCCCAATCATTAGGGTTGTTCCTAGCACTACAACAGACCCTTTAACTTCTGGCTTTCCCTTCCCCTAGCCTCTAATAACAGCAAGCATTGTCCAAGAACTCATCAGCTGAGCAGGCCAATAAAACAGTCATGCACAGTCAACATACTCTCTGAAAATCCAGAGACAAAACAGAAATCAAGGGACAAAACACTCACTCAACAAAGGGAACAAACCCAGAAATCAACACCTAGACCTATAATCACCCCAATCCCAGGTGCCTAGACAGAATTAAGACAGAATCAATAACAGCCAGGGTAATATGTCTCCACAAGAGCCCAGCTATCCTATGTCAGCAGGCCCTGACTATTCCAACATAGTCGAAGCACAAGAAAAACACTTTAAAACCAATTATATGAAAATGATAGAGAACCTTAAAGAAGACATAAATAAATAGCTTAAAGAAATCCAGGAAAATACAAACAATTGGAGAAAGTGAATAAATCACTCAAAAAAAGCCAAGAAGCTACAAACAAACAGCTGGAATAAATGAATAAATACCATAAAAGAAGCCAAGAAAAATGAATAGTTGAAGGAAATGAATATATCTCTTGAAGACCTAAAAATGAAAATAGAAGCCATAAAGAAAACACAAACTGAAGGAATTCTGGAAATGAAAAATTTAGGAATGCAAGCAGAAAGTACAGGGACAAGCTTCACCAAGAGAATACTAGAGCTGGATAAGAGATGCTCAGACGTTGAAGATATGATAGAAGAAATGGATGTATTGATCAAAGAAAGTGTTAAATATAAAAAGTTCTTGACATAAAAAAAAAAAACAAGAAATAAGACAAAGCTGCCCATTCTCTCCACACCTATTGTACTTGCAGTTTTACCTAGAACAATAAGACAACTGAAGGAGATCAAGGTAATACAAACTGAAAAATAAAAAAGTCAAATTTATTATTTGCAGATGATATGATTGTATATGTAAGAGACCCTAAAATTCTATGGAAAACCCCTACAGCTTGATTTCAAAGTGAGCAAGATTAACTCACAAAAATCAGTAGCCTTTCTATGAACAAATGATAAACTTACTGAAAATAAATTAGGGAAACATCCTTCACAATAGCCTCAAATTAAGATATCTGGAGGTAACTCTAAAGTGAAAAACTTGTATTTTAAAACTGTTATATCTTTCAAGAAAGAAATTGAAGACAATATCAGAAGATAGGAAGATCTTACACGCTCAACTGTCATTTTACCAAAAGTAATCCTATGGATTCAACATAATCCCCAACAAAATTCCAACACAATTCTTTGCAGAACTTGACGGCACAATTTTTGAATACATATAAAAATAAAAATCGCAGGATATCTAAAGCAGTCCTAAACAATAAAGGAACCCTAGAACTATCATCATACTTCATTTCAAGTTTTACTACAAAGCTATAGTAATAAAAATCACATGATATTGGTATAAAAAACAGACACATTGATCAAATGAATGAAGTTAAAGATCCAGACATAAATCCACAAACCTTTGAAGACCTGATTTTTCATAAGGAAGACAAAAGCACACACTGGAGAAAGATAGCATCTTCAACAAATGGTGCTCATCAAACTAGATGTCTGCATGTAGAAGAATGCAAATAGACCCATATTTACTACTCTGCACAAAACTCAAGTACAAATGAACCAAAGACCTTAACATAAAACCAGACTAAACCTGATAGAAGAGAAAGTAGGGAATATTCTTGAACTCATGGACAAAGAAGACAACATTCTGAACAGAATACCATTAGCATAAGCACTAAGATCAACAATTAATAAGTGGAACCTCATGAAACTATAAGCATCTGTAAGTCAAAGGACACTATCAATCAGACAAATTGATAGCCAACAGAATAGAAAAATACTTTTACCAACTTCACATCTGATAGAGGTATAATATACAAAATATATAAAGAACACAAGAAACTAGATATCAAAATTCAAAATAATCCAATTAAAAATGGGGTACGAATTAAACAGAGGAATTCTCAATAGAGAAATCTCAAATGGCTCAGAAACATCTGGTAATGTTCAACATCCTTAGCTATCAGTGAAATTCAAATCAAAACTACTTTGAAATTCTATTTTATACCTGTCATAATGGCTAAGGTCAACAACACAAATGTCAACTCAGGCTGGTCAGGATGTGAAGCAAGGGGAACATTTCTTCATTGTTGATGGGAGTGCAAATTTATATAACCATTAGGGAAATCATTATAATAGTTCCTCAGAAAACTGGGATTTGATCTACCTCAAGACCCAGCTATACCACTCTTGGGCATACCCAAAGGATGCTCCATCCTCCCACCAGAACACTAACCCAACTATATTTACTGTAGCTTTATCACTGTAGTCAGAAGTGAAATAACCTAAATGTCCCTCAGCTGAAGAACTGATAAAGAAGATGTGCTACATCTACACAATAAACTACTACTCAGCTGTTAAAACCAATGACATCATGAAATTTGCAGACAAATGGATGCACTTAAAAAACAATCATCCTGAGAGAGGCAACCCAGATCCAGAAAGACCAATGTAGTATGCATTCATCACTTATAAGTGACTATTAGCTGTTAAGCAAAGGGTAATCAAGCTACAACCCACAGACCCAGAGAAGTTAAGTAAAAATGAGGCCTCTAGGAGAAACATATGGTTCTCCCTGGGAAGGGGAATTGGATTTTTGGGCAATGACTGGGAGTAAATAGGACAGGAAGCAAGAGGAATCAGCTTGAGTGTGGAGATTCAGAGTGCAGGGAGAGACAGTTGACACTGGGGGGTATTTGAGGGTTCAGTGAAAACTTCCAAGAATCTATGAGGATGACCTTACGGAGGACACTTTTTAGGGGAGGATATGAAGTCTGAACTAGCCAATTTTGTTGCCAGGCAAGACTTCCAGTGGTAAACTGGGTTTTACTCTGTTAAACTGTTGGCTAAGGTGGTCCCACAGAGATCTATAAAGAACCCAGGCTAATGCTGACAGAGGGTTGCTCTCCAAAAACTGACAGTAGTGCCCCATTGTTGAGGAAAATATTCACCCAGCTCACTGAATACAGAGAAGTTGAGCTAGTGCCTGGATGAAGGCTATGCTCTCATCTCTTTGATGTCGGAAGTTACTCTGCAGGCTATGGAGAGAGAAACCCGGCAGCCCCAAAATCTTTGACCTACACAATCTTTCTAGCCTGCAATATGTGCCAGTGCAATTGTGGAACAGAACTTCCGGGAGTGGCCAACCAATATTTAGTTTAACTTGAGACCCACACCTTAGAGCGAGGCCATATCCTATACTGCTCTGATGGCCAGGAACCAGAGATTGGATAGCTCAGAGACCTAGGGTAGAACCAAATGCAATTGCCAAAAAAAAAAAAAAAAAAAAAAGCAATGAAATGATTCCTAAGGATATTCTACTATACTCATAGATGGCTGTCTTGTTCAGTTCTCATCAGAGAGGTTTCCTCCTCCAACAGATGGAAGTGGGTGTATAGACCCACAGTCAGATATTATATGGAGATTATTTAATTGGAGGTATCCATTGGGTCCCTTCACACAAAGCTCAAGGAATCCTAGAAAGAGGGGGAGGAAAGATTGTAGTAGTCATAGGGGATGGAGAACACCAGAAGAACATGGCTCACTGAATCAACTAAGCAGGACTCACATGGGCTTACAGAGACTGAAGCAGCAAGCGGGACTGCAATGGTCTGCACCAGGTACTTTGCGTATATGCTAGGGCTGTTAGCTCGCTGTTTTTGTGGAACTCCTAACAATGGGAGCAGGTGTATCTTTGACGTTTTTGCTTGCTCTTGGTACTCTGTTCCTCCTGTTTGATTGCCTAGTCTAGCCTTGATATGAGGGCTTTTGCCTTATCTCATTGTATCTTGTTTTGTAGGGTTTGCTTGTTGTTTCTTGGAGACCTGCTCCTTTCTGAAGGGGAACACAGTAGAGAAGATCTGGAGGAAAGGTCAGAGGGGACAGGGAGGAGTAGAGGGAGGAGGGGGACTGTGGTTAGGATGTATTGTTTGAGGGAAGAACCTATTTTCAATGAAAAAGAAAAGAAAGTGAAAGAAAAATAACTTCTGTTGAACAGCAAGCTTCATAATAGAAATACATTTCTCCCACTTCCTATTGTCTCTAAAGGCAAACTTCAATTATTTATGCTGGTGGCACTTGGTCAGAAAAGAAAATTAAAGTTAGTAGTTCACGGACCTGTGGCTCATCTTCTGTTTTACTTCCTCTTCCATTTCCTCCCCCAGATCCCTTAGTCTTTAGTTTCAAACTTCTCCATAACAAATATTTTGCCAGAGGACCACTAAACCTGCATATTGCAATGATTAATGTTGAAATTCATATTTTTCTCCTGCTTGTGAAGGGAGCAGTGGAAGACACAAACAGAAATGAATGGGGAATAATAGCAGTTTCTAATCAAGACTTATATAATGGAAGCTTAGTTGTATTCATAATGCAATGATGTTGGAACTAGAAGCTAGTTCTTAACACTGAGCTGGAAAATACTGAGGTATTTTTTTTTTCTTGCAGTTCTTAAATAGACACTTATTTTTGGCTTTTTCCCCTCCCTGAAAACAGAATTACTTTGGTGGTAGTTTTAAAAGTTTTGAATATATAACATGTACTGTATATAAATACATTGCCTTTACAGAAATCAGGTCAATCTAGTATAGATAAAATTTTCTATGGATTTCTTTCTTGATTACATTCATATAAAAGGAAGGAATTATATTATAGTATTTCATGTCTTCTTAAAATTAATTCCAAATTGACAGATTTGGAGCGGGCAAATCAAGTCATTTTGGTTACCGACAGACATCCAAAATCCTAACTTTTATTCCAGAGGGAAATAAGAATTGGGGATACTCCCAGAAAACATGACTTTATATTAACACAAGACTCCCACTTAATTTCCTTCTCTGCATAGAGAACATTTCTTTCTGTTTTCCATCCCTCTTGCTATTCTTCCCTCCTTCCATTCTTTTCATCTCTATTTTAAAGGAAAGCATAGCCCTTGCATAGGTTTTAGAAAGAAGCAACAGTACTAAGTGAAACATGAAAAACTTGAATAGTCACCACATTTATTCCATTTTGAACTTGGTGAACTCATTTACAACCTGAAAGATTTGAGAAATGTTAAGAAGTTCACAGGCAAATAGAACAATGAAATAGCATTACTTTTAAAATGATAGCAGCTAAGAGCTCCTAAAAGCCCAACTATTACTGAAGTCATTTTTCCTATGTAAAATCATATACATACATATATATATTCATGTGTTTGTATATGATGCACATATTTGTACATGTCAAGGGCAGAGGAAAACCTCTAGTGTCTTTCACTCATCAGGCACTTTTTTTAAAAAAAAGAATTATTTATTTATATATAAGTACACTGTAGCTGTCTTCAGACACACCAGAAGAGGGCATCAGATCTCATTACAGATGGTTGTGAGCCACCATGTGGTTGCTGGGAATTGAATTCATGACCTCTGGAAGAGCAGTCAGTGCTCTTAACCACAGAGCCATCTCTCCAGCCCCCATCAGGAAATTTTTGACTTTTACTCTCCTTGAGACAGGGTCTCTCACTGACTCACAAATAGGCAGGTAGATTAGCTTGTATGGCCAGTAAGTTTCAAAAGTCTTACAGTTCTCTGCCTCCTCAGAGATGGGGTTACAAGCATGTGTCACCATAGGTGGCTTTTTACTTAGGTTCTGAACTCTAGTCCTAGTGCCTGCAAAGTCCAACACCAATTTCCTCTCTTTTGCTATTTGTGCACACATTGATTATATCACCAGGAAATTACTTAGTTTTTGTGGTAGGCAAAGTAGCAATAAAGTAATTTTAAATATATCATCTCATAAGGACTTAAATAACAAAGGCAGAAAATCATTTAATTCTTTTTCTTTTTTAGTATTCTCATTCCTATTTAGGGAAGAATCAAGAAATATGAAAATGTTAATACATAAGTATGTATTTTTTGAAAGATTGTAAGAGTCATCAATGGTAGATAACTCCAAGAAAAGAGTGTCTTCCAGACACGGTAGGGCAACTATATATATGAACTCTAGGTGATTGTGGCAGCGTGCACATGAATTATGCAAGCTCAAGACAGATGAAATTCTAGCATTTCCTAGCTAAGGAGCTATTGGCAACTGATAGCTGCTGGTAGAGTAAGAGAGAGATAGAGTCAGTTTTCTTTAAGAGTGTGGCCTCTTGTGGGTCATCTGAACCGGGTTCAAGTGGATGGTCATATATCCAATCGTATATAAACAGTACAAACTGGACTCTATGGGTTTTGTTTTGTTTTTAAAAAGATATCAGAATTGGTTAGGTAGAGGAGTGGGGTGAAGAAGTTGGGGGAGGAGTTTAAATATACTTGAAATACAGGCTATAAAATTCTCAAAATTACTAGCTAAAAAAATGAAAAGAGAAAAAGGAAAGTTGATGAGATTTTTGAAACAACTATTACTGAAGTCATTTTTCCTATGTAAAATCAAGTCAACATATAATATGAAATATAAAAGAAAAGAAAAAGAATTTTGAAAGTGTGGATTAAATTAGGCTGTGTTTCAGTTTACTGAATATTTATGGAATCACTAACCATAATCTCTCTCTTTTTTTAAAGTTTAAAACTATACATTTCTATATTCTAGAAACTTCAATAAAACAATGAATCATCATTTCAAATTTCTTTAAATATAGCTAAGTAATTCTAAAATTGGTCAACCATAGAATGGTAGATACTGTTAATTCACTATGCAACTCAATAACAACCTCACTTTGGCATGCATTACTATTCATTTAAAATATTTTGATTAAAATTATTAGAAGGATTTCTTTCATATCCCCAATGCTTCTCTATATTTAATGACAAACATTTCTCTGGTGTCATGTGAGAAAGAATCATTTTGCTTTCAGATAGAAACTACTCTACATGCATTCAAATGTTAGTAAACATGTCTATGTGAGTTTTATTAAAGAGCAGAGATATTACAGGGAGTTTTAGAGTCTTTGTCATATTAGTACAATTTAGTCCACTTGTAAGAATGAAGATTGGAGGGCTGGGAGGTGTTATGCTCAGCTGGACACAGGAGAGGGTGAGAGCTCCATTAAATTATGTGCTATAAAATAACTAGAGAGATTGTGTGCAGGAGAATGGCTCAGTGCTCCTGGCTGAGCTTTGCCTGGGAAGGTTTGATCAAAAGAAGTAATATCATATGCTGGTAGAAATTATAGCAGAATGCCACATTTACTTTATAATGTCTCCAGATGCGAGAAACAGAATGATACAGCGAGACAAAACCATTCCCCGCTATAATTATTTTAATCTTTGCTGTGTTGTTATAAAGGATTTCATTTTTGTAAAATTTCTTCTGCATTTTAAAGTGCTCTTTCAGCTAGAGCTTAAGGTTTCTCCTAAATTGTTCTGCATTCTTTGCAGACAGCGTCCTCTTGAGCCCTGCCTGGACAAGACCACATTTAGCAGCCCTGTTATTCTTTGAAGTTAAGAAAAAGTGACAGGGGTGTGCAGAAGTGTTTGGGAATAAGAGTTCTTTGCATTTTTAAACACCTTTTATGGAATTTCTATAATTTTCTATAGCACAATTCATTTTAATACTTCAAAAGAGATAAATAACGTATTATTTCAATTTCTTAGACTCAAACATTACATCACCTCAGACTCTAAAATCATTCATGTCAGTGACTACAAAAACTGTAAGCATAATTTTCAAACTTGCAAATTTTACTAGGGAAAAAAAAAACCTGTTTCTTTGATGAATTCAGCCATTGTTTTTATAAAGATCATTCTGGTTTCAATTCACACTTGAGAGTGCTGAGTAATATAATCAGGCACAAATCCCACTAAGTACAGAAATTCCTTGGAGGGATGCAACAAGCACACAGCACACTTTGGAAAATTTTAAGACATTAAGCTATAGACACATTCTCAAGAGAAATTTAATAGAGCAATTTACATATCAATGAAAAGATGAGTTACAGATCTTCAGCTAGGAGTGTTCTTTCTGTCTGTATGGCACATGGATGGGATGCCTGCTACAGAGTCCAAAAGCTGTGAGTTCACTATCAGGCTAAGCCATGTTTTCTATAATACCTATGGTAGATTACCTGAATGTGATTTCATCTTTTTAAAAGATTATATTTGTTTTAAAGATTATATTTATTTTATATTATTTTGTAGTATTTATGAGGCTGATACTAAAATGTAGGAGCAACTAAACTCATAACAATGCCCACCCAGAAATAGTATCAATAAAGTGAGAACTGAAAAACATTAGTGATATTTTCCTCCAATAAACTTTATTTACATAATGAACCTAAAATATTATAAATAATATGAATTCAAATATATATATATATATGGCAGTAAAACTGAAAGACTCATATCTAAAAACCTTTTTAATATTAAACAATGTCAAAGAATTATTTATTGAACCTTGATCTTTGTTCTTCAAATATAGTTGAGAACCAGAGACATGAAGGGAACGTCTGGGATAGAATAAAATTATTTTGGTAATAAAATGTATGAATTACCAGTGTCTGGTAGGACCATCATTATATTTTGGTCCTATCCAAAGCTTCATAGATGACAAGGCCCAAGTCGAATTATGTTTTTCACCAACACAGGGAGATAAAGCCTCTGAATTACATGTAAAAGATTTAAAGGAAATGCAAAACACATGAAGACAGAATCAGTACTTTAACTACCTGTTTAGCCCTGTGGTTGACTAACCTGAGCAATCAGTCATATAAACTGCAAGTAGCTACTAGCATTCTAGGAGAAAGACTGTATTTAACCCCTCAGCAGTCAGATAGCATTTTCTGCAACCTACTCCCCTGGCTATTAATGACCTAAGGGAATGATGCCAGAGTAGAGTGGTAGGAAACTAGAACGTGACGGAGGAGGTCAAGAAATAAGGCTGAAGAACAAGAGCATGGAGCTGGATGCAGTGAAGAAAGCATCCTTTGCTCTGATGATGCTTTCTCCATCTTCTCTCTAATGTCAATCACATGTCATTCTCTACTTGGGAGGGCAAGCCAGAGAAAATCTCCTCCCTGTTCTTATTAGATTGTGGTCTTCCCTTCTCCCTGGGGTTCTTGACTACAATCCCATTAGGACAAAGGGAACAGAGCCCCATAAATACAATGGAGATGACAGACTTTTCTCCAGGATCAGCTTTGGGGAGACATATTAATTTACTCAGGGTGAATGAAGGGATATAGTTATGGGGAAGGAGGTATGAATATCCAGGGGATATGGGGAAAGGTCTTTGACTGAAGGCTGAGGTACCCAGAGGCCTCATTAGCATGGGGAGGCATTACAGGAATCTCAGGTGCTTGCTGACCAGGGCTTTTATCAGGAGAAAGGAAGTGAACCTATAATCGCACCATGTCTACGCGACATTTCACAGGTAGAGGGTATAAGGATTTCAAGCTCTCCAGACAAGGTCAAAGAAGGAGAAACCATGGTGGTAAAGGGAGGACACCATTTTGCACCAAGCTCAGGGCTTTCTGGTAATGTCGGACTTTGTTAGCATGGTAACATTAGCTCCTTTCCAGTTTTTGCTGATGTGAAACTCAACCTACCCTCTCTGTATTGGAGTGGTTAATGCTTTAAAACTAATTTTTATTTTTTTATTTGCTCATTAATAATCATCTCCTAACTCTGTATTCAACATAACAGCAGCTTCAGCTTCCTTTATGGCTCTTACCTAGAATAAAAAAGAGAAATAATTTAATTTGTAGTGTGAGCATGGCTCCCAAGGAGATTGTGTAAGCAGAGCATAGGCTTTATTGAAGGTGTTCTAGGGTATCAGGATTCTCTGTGAAAGAGAAGAACACACATGAATTGGCATTGGTTAAATATTAACAACTTTGTCTTGGAATCTAAAAATAACTTTCTGTTCTACAAGATCTCACACTGCTCAAATTCCACTCTGAGCCAGAAAAAGTCATTTGAGCATTATGACTTTTGTCCTCTTGTCTTCCCAGGAAGACTGAAGTGGTTCACTAGAGCTGTCAGGACTTTGAAGAGAGATGCCTGGGAAAGGGTCAGAACACCCAGGAGCCTTCACAGACACTTCAGAATAGGCTCCAGTTCAGTTTTCATCTTTTTGAAGAGATTATGGGAACAAATTACTTTGGCCATAGTAAAGGATTTTTACTCATTTAAAGCAGCCATTTTTTTATTACCAGTTGCCATGGAACAAAATATAATTAATGTAAGTGTGACAGGAAGCTTGAAGTCCATTTGATTGCAATCTGTGCTTCATTTTCATAATTACATTTACATTTGTTCATCTTGAATGGCTTTCTAATCAACCCCGTTTCACCTCAAATGAAGGCTCAGCCATTGGAGACAGATTCTCCAGAAGTGGCATTTGAACACTTAGTCTCCTGTTTTCTCGTTCAGTGTTTAGAGAGTTTTGGGGTTAGGGAGAGGACTTAAAGGATCATAACAGGTTAATGAGCAAATGGATTAAGGATGTAAGGACTATGGGGACCAATTCCATCAGTAGACACTTGAGATGACTTTATATAAAAAAAGACTCAGAGTTCATATGATACAAGTGGTCTGAGTTCTTGGTGAGTAGGCTGGGATGTGTTTCCAAAGACCCTATAATCTCATACTAGGGCAAATGATTTGTAGTGCCTGGAAACACATGTGTCTATGAACTGTATATTTGCAGTCTAGTTCTTATAGAGTGGGTAGTATTGTTTTGTGGATTCAGGATGATTGAAGCTTTGCTGAAAACTGACATTCATGGAGTCCAGAACAAACACAGCCGTATCCAATGGGATGGCTTGTTAAACTTAACACTCAGCTGCAGTAGTACCATGTCATACTTCTTGTTGATAAAATTGATTTAATAACAACATGAATCTTCCAACATTCATATATGTGGCTCTTTTGCAAAAGCTCATCATAGTATCTACCTTGTGCTGAAACACAGATTTGTCAGAAAATAAGTTAAAAACTAAATTACTTACTTTACAGTATACTAAAATTTTCTTGAATAAAAAACATCTATTTAAGTTAATTTAGTATTTCCAAACAAAGTAAATGGACCTTTATTATAGAAAGTCGCACCTATAACCTTCACATGTTTATTCTTGCCTAAGCAATGGAGTGAGTGAGAGTTCTCCACAGTGATTTTTGAGATGCAATAAGTTCTAATAGAAGCATTGGTTTAATGACTTCCATTTTATGTAACATGTTGAAACATTTGAGGAATATAGCTTTCAAGAGATCAGAATTCCACTAAAATTCTAACCAGCCCACACAGACTTAATAAAGTTAATTTCTTTCTTTGCAGAAGAATCCTTTGCTGTTCATTGAACGCCTACTTACCCTTGGTTTCTTTTTTTAGCCAAGAACAATTTGCGCTTTTATAGCCTGAAGAATTATCTGCTTCTGCTCTTCTGGTTGTTATGTACCTCACTGTGGCTCATGGGAAAATGTGTTGAATTACTAACCCCATATCTAAAAATGTGATCTTATTTGAAAATAGAGACTTTGTGGATTCAGTCTATTTGAGATGAGGTCATTAAGATAGGTCTTATACATGATTTTATTACTGCCCTGGTAAAAAGGGCAAATTTGAGTTCAAGACACAGATGTGCCTTGGAGATGGTGAGACAAACAGACATCACATGTGAAGATGAAGGGTGGGATTCCTGCTCCTACAAATGAGTGGAGGGCAGACCACTGGACTATAGAAAGAGATGAGAAAGGAATCATTTTTTCAGGGGAGGAAGAACAGGGTTTTTTGTTTGGTTTGGTTTAGTTTGGTTTTGGTATTTTCCTGTGCCTTGACTTTGATTTCTTATCATTATCTCATCTGTAATCCAATCAATTTATAGAATTTTGTTAGGGAAGTCCCAGAAAATGAATACTAATCTCAACTTGGGTGAGATTTTGATTCATTTGAGGAATGTCTCAAAATTCCAGCAAAAGCCCACAGTAATAAGATGTTTGACTTCTCAAGAGGAATCTAAATGAAATAGACAGCTGGAAACTGCCATCTTGGCTCCTTCTCCCTTCCTGACAATTTCCTCCAAAGAACTTCACATAAAAAAAACCAGTGGACTACCTAAGCTAAACATTAAAAAACATTAAAACTACTAATATTTTATTCCAAAGTCCCATAAGAAATTGTTTGTACTATAGACTGAATGAAGAACATAAGTACTACTAATAAGATAGGTACCGCACTTCAAAGAATAACATTTGTACTATCAAACGCAATCAGGGAAGAGATAATCACTTTCATTTTAGCCTTATTAATAAGATTTATATTTTACATACATAATGATTTTTATTATTAGGCAAATGTAATTCTAAAGAACTAAATAAGGGACATCCAGCTATGTTGATAGCTCTAATTTGACATTTAATACATATTAATGTAAGAGAATATTTTAATAGCAGATTGATTATGTAAAGTTACTGTTTAATTGAATATGAGGCAGAAACTTAAGTGGTCATTAGGGACTTCTAGTTATCTTCATTTATCCGAGAGACTATTAATGCTAAGTGAGGTATCACTGGTTATAGAGGATGCTAATGTTGAACTCATGTGTGCTTGTCTTTTGATTTGAGGAATAAGTAAAAGTGAACAACTCTTCATTTCCCTTTTACTTTTGGGGGGGTGCAATTTCTTTTAGCTAATTCTCCTTGTTCACCCTTTTGCCCCTTTCTTTCTTCCCACCCTGTGGATAAAGGACAAGAAGGCAATTTTCTTTTTCCTATCTTTTTAAAAGAGTACCAGGGAGTACAGATTCCAAGCAGGGAAGAAACTAGAGCATAGAAACCCGCTACCACTTAAAAATAGTGTTTTCAAAATTGTCCTTTGTCCCAAACCAGGTATAACCTTCCACAATAACATGGATCGTAGGCATTGAACTGAAAATAAAATGTAGCTCCCACTTAACTGTTGGGTGTTTCAATGAGTTTGCAGTGTGTGGTGAGCCCGGGAATACATGATGAATCCATTACATGTTCCCTACTAAAAGTACAATGCAGGACTAACCACATCCATGCCAGCTCCCACACTACCTGTCTAACATCAGTCATGTCTTTCCCATCTTTGTCTTTGCAAGTTCTCTTTCCTGTTCTACCCCTATTTCTCATTGCCAGGAGCCTGCCCAGACACTGGTTCTCTCTAGAAGGCAGCCGAAGGAATGGCACATCAGTGGAGGGCAAAACTTGGTTTGGGGAGCTAAAAAGTTGCTTAGTATAAATAGTATTTACTCCTCTTGATTCTAGCTTCAGAGGAATTAATACCTGTTGCTTAGCAGTAGGGGGGATGGAGGGTGGGAGATGGGGAATGGGGGGTTTTGGTAAAGGATTTATCACTAGGGTTCCCTTCTCTGGTCAGGCAGCCAGGAACCTCTCATTGACCAAGCTACCTAATTCTCTGTGAACCGAAGAGTAAGGAAAAGAAAAGAATTAAAATTGTTCACACAGGCAAATATGCACAGACATACACACATTCATACATACATATATATATACTTTGACCGAGTACACCCACCTGTCTCAATCAACTCCACAGTGTTCATGCATGTTTACATATATACACATACACGTATACACATACATACAAACATATACATTTGGAAGGATGGATGGAGCTGAGTCCTCCAAGCCAAACTTTCTTTTCTCTGGCCTTTTTATAAACAAAAGTTCTTACACTTTATAGATAAAATGTTACACAAAAGGGGTGTTACAAAAGAATGTTGATATTAAGCTCAAAGCAGTGTTTCATTCTATAATCTCATTATAAGTTCAAAGCAACATGGCCCTGCCTTACCATAGTGCATACCTGTGGCGTCACAAAACTGTCCCAAGTGTATATATCTTTTTAGTGTAATTATAAAGGCTTATTGTTTGTTTTTACTTCCTAAAATGAGCTTACAGACAAGAGCAAGGGACAAGAACAAACCCATCCCCGCGCCCTTGAATTTGGAATCCATCTGTAGTGGCTATTCCTGATTGTCAACTTGACTATATCTGGAACGAACTACAATCCAGAATTAGAAGGCTCGCCTGTGATCTAGATTTTGAGTCTGGAAGACACAAGTTTCAGGTGTGGTGATACGCACACCTTTAGTCTGGGCCACACCTGCTGCTGGAGACCTACATAAAGACATTGGAAGAAGGAAGATTTTTTTCTTCTTTGCCTGCATGCTTTGTGGGATTAAGCAATTGCTACATCTTATTCACAGCTGCTGCTGACCATTGTTGGGGAGGTGGACTACAGACTGTAAGTCATCAACAAATTCCCTTACTATATAGAGACTACCTATAAGTTCTGTGACTCTGGAGAGCCCTGACTAATACACCATCCAAACCTTCATGTTATTTGGGGTCTTCTCTGTGTAACCTGAAAGTTCTAGAACTCTCTCTGTGTAGATCAGGCTGACCTCAAACTCCCAGAGATCCACCTGCCCCTACCTCCCCAGTGATATGTGCACCACAACCACCTGGCCACTTTTCTTTTGTTTAATCTTCTCCAAATTCTCTTTTCTTCCTGCTGATCCAATTCATAGACTGATTATTTACCCAGAGTTTTCATTTTAGTCTTCTCTAAAGAATGAAATGATTTTCCACTAGCATTCAAGAATGTGTGTTTTTATGTATATGTGTGTTCATATGCATGTGTGTTCTTAAAATTTTAAGTTATTTAAGGGATATATCCCTCAGGTCTCATTTTCATGATATTTTATGGTGTTTTTAAACATAAAATATGACAAAAATAGCAACTTGCTTGAATTTTGCACAATTATCCCATAAACACTTAATGATTAAAACATGATATATTGTTATGCTATATAAAATATGTTACATAGATATAAACTATCTCAAATATTCCAAAACAAATGGTCAGTGTTTAGTTTGGCTGCACTGTGATAAAAACATTAACAAGCTCACATATGGTGTGATATATCTGAGACCCTGTCTGCTCATCCTGTGTCTGTAAGCTGACACTGTATCCTTTATTTCTATTCTCCCTGGCACAGATGTCTTTTGTACAGACCAAATTCACTTTTCCGTTTTATACTCCTGTCTTAGTCAGGGTTTCTATTCCTGCACAAACATCATGACCAAGATGCAAGTTGGGGAGGAAAGAGTTTATTGAGCTTACACTTCCATGCTGCTGTTCATCACCAAAGGAAGTCAGGACTGGAACTCAAGCAGGGCAGGAAGCAGGAGCTGATGAAGAGGCCATGGAGGGATGAAACTTA
Source organism: Uromys caudimaculatus (assembly GCA_028551405.1). Taxonomy (NCBI): domain Eukaryota; kingdom Metazoa; phylum Chordata; class Mammalia; order Rodentia; family Muridae; genus Uromys; species Uromys caudimaculatus. Next base: position 43,754,736 of record CM052704.1, on the reverse strand, counting down.
CTAGCTTGCTTCTCCTGGCTTGTTCAGCCTGCTTTCTTATAGAACCCAAGACTACCAGCCCACAGATGGTACCACCCACAAGGGGCCCTCCCCCCTTGATCACTAATTGAGAAAATGCCTTACACCTTGATCTCACAGAGGCATTTTCTCAGCTAAAGCTCCTTTCGCTGTGATAACTCTAGTTTGAGTCAAGTTGACACAGAAAACTAGCCAGTACAACTCCCGAAGACAAAAATGATCTCTCATCTGTGCATTTAAGAATATCTTGGAAACAAGTCAGCCTGAAGCCGGGGACATTCCCAGGAAAGACTTCAGAATATTCTCTCTGGCCCACATTGAAAAGAAAAGACACTACAGAATTACTTAACTGGCAAAGTATCTTAGTCTTAGCTGCACATTAGATAAAGAAGATAAAAAGCCTATAATTTTATGTTTTAATTCCCTCATCTTCTACGACATTTACTGAGTGTCCTATAATGTTTCTCTGGGCATTCTGTAAAAAAAATGAAAGAAAGGTGAATATCACTAGATGCCATTTCTTTGATATTAGAACTTGGTCATTATTGTTAGTTTTTTTTTTTTTTTTTTCAAAAATCTCGTATGGGGATCTTTATGTTTAACTTTGTGACAAGATTTAAAATCAATTCCCTCAAATCACAGCAAATGCACATGCAGAATTATGAGCTATTTTTCCTTAGTGTTTTCCACAGTTGCTGGGCTAACATAAGATGATGCTTGAGAGAGAGGGCTATTCCACAAACAGACAGTAAGGACCATTTTCCTGCAGATGAGCAAGAGAACTAGAACATCAGGTGAGTAGGGAATACTTATAAAGGAGTAAATGAGCTGCCCCTCTGTCATGGAATATTAGGAACATTGAGGAGAGTGGTATTTCCTGACAACACAATAAAAATAATAGAAAGTAGCAAAACTGATGTATTCATTTCTTTTCTATAGGTACAGAGGGAAAAATAGACAACATTTTCCATAGGCTTATTTAGATTTTGACAAAAGTGTCGAAATTAGCTGCCAAACCAATCTGTTCAGGACACAACAGAAATCTGGGGCATGTACCACACTTATACTTAATGATGTCAAGTTTCTGCTTTTTATATTAGCTCATAATGAATTCATGGTTAAACATTATAATCTCCACTTCATAGGGAAGTAAATAGAAGTATAGAGAGACTGTGACTTCCAATACCTTATTAAGGGCCAGATGTAGGATTAACAGCTGGACAGCTGCTCTTGATGCACAGTTGATATGCCATATTTCATATCCTTGAGAAATGGTATCAGGGGCCAGCAGAACATAGGTCTGAGCATCAAAGAATCTTTCTGTACTCATCACCATCATGAACTCTTCTGCAATGGGAAAGATCAGGTCAGACTTGTTTGAGAAATTTGCAGGCCCATTTCTGTAGGTTTTTGAGTTTCTATAACAGATGATATGATTAATTTTATATAGAGAAGAAACTACATTTTATTTTATTTCCTATTCAAAGCACTTAGAATGCTAAATAAAAATTGATGACTTCTTGTAGCATATGGATCATTTCATTTCAATATTAACTTAGTGCAGATCCTAAAAACTAAATAGTACAGGCCCCCTTTATACATTAAAAAAAACAAAAAAAACCCAGCAAACTTTAAAAGAAATCAAGGTGAGGACCGGAGAGATGACTCAGTAGTTCAGAAGGCTCAGTTGACTGGCTATTTCCAGAGGTTCTGAGTTTAATCCCCAGCAACCATATGGTGGCTCAAAACCATCTATAATGTGATTTGACGTCCTCTTCTGGCATGCAGGTATACATGCAGATAAGGCATTCATATGCATAAAACAAATAAACAATTACATCTTTTTTTAAATTTTTATTTTTTGATACTTTATTTACATTTCAAATGTTTCCCCCTTTCCAGGTCTCCATTTTGGAAACCCCCTATCCCCTCCCCCTCCCCCTGCCTCTATGAGGGTATTCCCCCACCTACCCACCCACCCACCCACTCCTATCTTCTCACCTTGGCATTTCCCTATACTGGGGCCTCTAACATCCTCAGGCCGAAGGGCCTCTCCTCTCCCTGATGGCCAACAAGGCCCTCCTCTGCTACATATGTGGTCTGAACCATGGGTCCCTCCATGTGTATTCTTTGGTTGGTGGTCCAGTCTCCAGGAGCACCAGGGGGTCAGGCCAGTTGACACTACTGCTCCCTCCATGAGGCTGCAAACTCCCTCAGCTCCTTCAGTCCTTTCTCCAACTCCTCCATCTGGGACCTCACACTCAGTCCAACGGTTGCAGGGACGTGAAACTCAATTACATCTTTTAAAAAGAAATCAAGTTGAATATCTCAGTAATCATATGTAATATCTTGACACTTAAAATTACATGATGAAGACAGACAATTCTTGATAGTGCTGGCATTAAATCAGGAAGTAGCCTTCACATCCTTTAGTGATTACATTAAAATAAATATCTCCAACCCCCATGCTTCTTATGTAAAGATAATACATAAAAATCTCATATAGAAAATGGGAATGAGAGGAAAATATTATAAATTAGATTCTTTTTACTCTTAATCCATTATACCTCTTATGAGGTATTATCATCAGCAAACATTTATAAAGTGCTATAGTATCTGGAATGATATTTGAAGGGCAATGCTTAGAGAGAAAAAATGCTGACTCACATTTTTCTGAGAGGATATAGACACTCAATAGGTCAAGCATCAGGGTATACATACACTATCCCCTGTGTTGTATGAACAGGAAGACCTTAAAGAACATAAAGGTTTGGAGGGAATCCAAATTCAAGGGCATGGATAGGGGTTTGTTCTTGCCCCATCTTCTTGTCCATAAGCTCAGTTTAGGAAGTAAAAACAAGCATTATATTTTCAGTTTACATCAACTCTATGTACACTTGTATGTACAATGTGTTGTTATAATGACCAGAATATGTTTTGTAGAGCATGGTATGGTGCAATGGGAGGGGTGCCTCAGCAGTCCATGCTGAGGTATCCCTGCCATCCAAGGTACCAGCCATTCGACCGGTCTAGTATAGAATAGAG
>CM052704.1:43738196-43751573 GCA_028551405.1 Uromys caudimaculatus | reverse complement strand
AGAGGAGAGGAGAGGAGAGGAGAGGAGAGGAGAGGAGAGGAGAGGAGAGGAGAGGAGAGGAGAGGAGAGGAGAGGAGAGGAGAGATGCAGGCCAGGAACATTGGAGAGAGAAGGGAAGAGAGGGAGAAAGGTGTCAGAGAGAGAGGGGCAAAGGCCAAACAGTCACTTTTATAGTAAGTCAAGACTATCTGGCTGTTACTATATAACTTTTGGGTGTGGCCTAGAAGAAATGCCAAAAATGAATGTCTCACATTGAGTGAGAAGTGACATCTTCATATCAAGGGTTCCTTATTAACTGAAGCTTCCATAGAGTTGGAGGTATAGTGATAACTTTTCTACTGTGATAAAATATGACCAAGGCAACTTATAGAAGAAAGGGTTTATGGGGGGGGGGGAGCTCATGGTTCCAAAGTCCATCATCATTATGGCAGCAGGCAGAAGGCAGGCAGCTATGGTACTAGAGCAGCAGCTGGGAGCTCTCATTTGTAACTGAAAAGCAGGAGGCAGAAAGCATGCTGGAAAGAACATCTGAAACCTCAAATCCTGTTCCTAATCACAGTCTTCTCCAACAAGGCCACACTTGCTAATCCTTTCCTAATAGTTCCGGCAGTTAGAGATCAAGCATTCAAACATATGAACTTATAGGGCCATTCTCAATCAAACTACTTTAGAAGGATAAGTTGGTAAAGATGGCTGTGTTTGGGGAGGCTATAAAGGCATTGTAAATTTATGCAAAATCTTAAAAGTAGATCTACAGAAAATAATACATGTTTAACATTAATACATACAGATATATCTTAAACAGCCATTATTTGATCCTATTGTGTGTGATTCTTTCATATGAACTGAGACAAACCACAGACACTTATTTTGGTATGAGGGACCATGGTCGATGTGTCCAGACCCTCTGCACATAACTCTTATCATGGCTCGATAATCAATCACATTCAAGGTTACAGAGACATAATGGCAAGAAGTCTGACATTAGCCACAAATAGTGTAAAATGTTCTAGATGATGTTTTCTGTTGTATAAGAAGTATTTCAGAAACAGAAGACTGGATGAATATAAATGCCAAGACCAATTTGATAAAGTCTCTGCAATAACAATTTGTTAAAATGTTGCCTGATGCTATCGCTCAGGCAGCATTGTCCAAAGGAACAAAAGAAGAAAATGCAATCCAACACAAATACTACTCTACACTTTTTCTATTTGGCTGACTCCACCCTCATGTCCCTGGCCTCCATTGAAACCCATTTGCCCTGGTTACCTCTTTGAGAGGTTGATATTACCTCTAACCATTTAGCTAAACCTAGACTGGCTGAATTTTGAGTTTTATTAAATGAGGCCAATTTACAAAGTTGTGGTTATATTGCATTGTGTTAAGATGAGCTATCATTTTGTTCTCTGTTCTCATTGTGAAATAATCTCATGGCTGTTTCCAATCCAAATGCTGAAGCCTGACTGTGTAACAGCATTCAGAGCTGTGATCATCTCGACTCTGTATTTATTATTAATCAAAAGCAGTCCTATGCCCAGATGACTCTATTCCAGTAGTACAAATAATCTATCAAGATTTGCCAAAGGGTAACTTTGCTTCCTGCATTGTTAGAATCATTTATTTTATAAATTTTTAGAAACATGCAATTTCCTTAATAAATACCATTTATGCTCTCTCATGAACCACCATATTATAAATAACCTTTCTTTACAGTTAAAAATGATTCATTTTTTGCTTCCTGTGTTTGGAATATTATATGTAATTTGTGTATCTCAATGATGGAAAATGGAAAAGCACTTCAACTGTGGGCAGTGGGATCAAGAGCCTATGTAGTGCATGTGTTTGCATATTCCTCTGAAATGACAAGGGGGCAGATATTCGATGCTGTCCAATATTGTAATTGTCTTTCTGCCATAGAATGAGACTGTGTGTTAAATGCAAAAGCATCTTCCCTGGTAAAGTAAATTAATCTCACAAGACTGTAATTTCGGAATGACTGGCTGTACATGGTAGGTGCAGATGTGGTTTCTAACAAGTGTGAGTAGCTTTCCAGGCAAAGCTTGCTCTCTGGGGAAGTTGCTGTGTTCTCTCCAGAACAGACTTTGGTTGACAATACATAGCCATATAATAATGAGGATGCAGGGTCCCTTCAGGTACACTGCAGTCATGGGCTCTTTGAAAGAAGAAACTGTAAGGTTCTTACTAAGAAGCATTGGGTAAAAGTAACACGATAAACATGCAAATTTTTAAGCTCTAACCGAAGACAAACAATACCAATGCCTTTCACTCATATCTATGTAAACAGCATCCAAAATGAAACTTCTACAAAGCATCTAGAAAATGCTAGCTATTGTTTTATTTTTTAAACCCACCATATGTTTTCTCTTTTAAAGTAATTAAAGAATAATATACGCTCTGTTCACAGGAAAAAGTAGAGCATCTTTTTCTAATACACACAGAGAGAGAGAGAGAGAGAGAGAGAGAGAGAGAGAGAGAGAGAGAGAGAGATAGATACAGACACAGACAGAGACCCACAGAGAGACAGGCAGAAATAGAGAGACAGAGAGAATATAATTAAGGCTGGCATTTTAATAAACTAAATATTAGAGAAATCAAAGAATTGAAGTAAGCCAGCTTCAAAGTACTGTTATTTTGTACTGAATAACATGGGTCTTAAAGTATATAAAGAATAAATAGAAGTAAATTCTAAAATATCTTTTTAAATAGCTGTATTACTTATTCTAAAAATTCAGTTCAACAGATAGAACCCACTTGTCCACCAAATGTATTGTTGCTGAGATTGCTTCTGTTCTTGCAAAAATAAAATTAACCTCTGTGGCCTCTCATTAAAAGAAAAGGGAGTTCACAAAAACAATCAAAGCAGCTCAGATCATGATAGTCACAGTGTATATTTACTGATGAATAACGTATAAGATACTGAATTTTGTTTCCCTTGGATTCTGATAGAGACTTTTCCCCTAATCGATAGTCACTTGTAAGTAAACTAAGGTTTGCCAAAACACACGAATTAGTTGAATGGACTAAGAAACAATGTTCATCTTTTTGTTGTCTACAAGAAACACACCTTACCTTAAAAGAGAGACATTCAAGTGGAATAACAGAAATAAGTATTACCATCAAATGGGTCCAGGAGACAAATTGGTGTCACTCTTCTGCTAACTGAGAAAAGAGATGTCAAATCAAAGTTAGTCAGAGACATAAAGAACATTTAATTCTACTTAAGAGAACAGCTAACAAAGAAGACATTACAGTCCTAAACATCGAAAGACCAAATGCTGGAACACCAATGTTTATGAAAAGCATATTGCCTGACATATTTGGGATTCAAATAACAGATGAATCCCAACTCATTAACAGCATCCCACTTATTTTAATAACCTATTTCCTCCAGTAGAGAACTCATCTGGACAATAAATAGAGAAACATCAGAATTAAATAGTTTTATACATCAAAAGGACCAAATGGTTATCTACAGAATAGTCTACCAGACACCAAAAAATATACATTTCACTGAGTAAGCCAAAGAAGTTTTCTTATACTGGGGACACAGAACAAATTTCAACAAATATAGAAAGGTTTAAAAACTTAATGTATCCTTTTTTACCACAGTGCAATAAATCCACACCTCAAGAACAAAATAATTTCGAGGAGCTACAGTAACTCATGAATATTAACTAACACATTACTTAATGGTGCATGTACCAATGAATAAATCACAAAGAAATTTATGTGTAGTCTTGGAAGTGAACATGAAAATGCAGCATGCCCCAAACCTCTTGGACACATTAAAAACAGTTCTAAGGGGGCATAGTTCTAAGTGCCTACATTAAAAATACAAGCAATACGAAATGGACACAGTAAGTTGGGTTTATATATTTATTTGTTTGTATATATTATAGTAATAATGAGGGAATGAAAAGTGGGGCTGGAGGAACAAGGGGACACAGGAAGTATCAAAGGGAGAAGGAAGAGGTAAGAAATGATAAAATTACAGTAGACGCATAGGAAGTTTAAAAATGCTTTTATTTTGAGAGAAAAAAATTCTACTTCTAAACAGTCCCTAGTTCCATCTAAATGAAAATGTTTAAAGTCTTTATGAAGTAAAACCCAACTAAGATGTCATATTTTTACATCACAATTACTTCTTTCAATGTCAGTTCTATGAGTTTTAGATAACGCTCTTTGCAGAAGAAATGTGCTGTTTGAAAAAACAAACAAGCTTAGCAAATCCTTAGCTGAATTAAGCAAAAGAAAGAAAAAGAAGATTCAAATTAATGAAATTGGAGGTAAACATCACAGCATTACAACAGACACAAAAGAAATTCAGAAAATCATAGGGGGATTCTTTAAAGGCTTATAGCGCACCCCACCAATATGGAGAAACTAAGAGACAGATACAATTACAAATCTGTTCAAACCACCAAAGCTAAGCCAAGAGAAGATCACCGCCTTTGTAGACACATAAAAAGCAAGGAATTTGAAACAGTTAAAAAAAATGTCTTCTGGCAAAAAACTCAAATACAGATGAATTCACAGCAGAATTCTACCAGCCTTTCAAAGAATGACAACCAACATGTTTCACACTATTCCAAATAAACAGAAACAGATGGAGAACTTTTGAATTGTCTCTATGAAGCCAGCCTTACTCTAGTTTCTAAGCCAAATAAAGATACAATAGAAAATGGAATTACAGGCTAGTTTCTCTGATGGATAGGAATGCAAAAATATTGCCCAACATGTTTGTAAACGGAACATAGTCAGGAACACATAAAAATCAATCCACCATGATCAAGTTGGCTTTATCCTAGAGATGCAAATGTGATTTATTATGTAAATTAATTAATGCAATAAACATATAAATGGATTTAAAGACAAAAATTACATGATAATCCCGAGAGATGAAGAAAAGGCCTTTGAAAAACTGTAACGTCCCTATATCATAGCAGTCTTAGAGATAATAGAACTGTAGGAAACACACATCAACCCAATAAAAGCTATATTAAGTTCACAAACCCATATCCAACATCATCTTAAATAGAAAAAAACTTGAAGCAACCCCATTAAAACCAGGAATGAGACAGTGCTGTCTGCTCTTCTTAGTCTTTTACAGCTCAACTCCTTAGATAGAGCAGTAAGATGAGAAATAAAATAAAGTTATACAAATAGGAAAATAAGTCAAATAATTCCTATTTCCTTTCTCTCACGGTCCTTTATTCTGCACCATTGTTTTATGGGTCTGCTTTTGTGCCAGCACCATGCTGGTTTTATTACAATGACTATGTAATATAGCTTGAAATTAGGCATGGTGATACCTCTAATAGATTTTGTTCATTTTAACTGCTGTTAAAAATGGCTTCACCCATCTGGGATCTTTTGTACTTCCATATACATTTTAAGTTTTCTTTTTCCTTGAAGACTTGAGTTGGCATTTTGATTGTGATTGCAATGAATCTGTAGGTTCCTTTTGCGAGGTCTCCATTTCTACAATATTAGTCTTGCAAACTCAATGAACATGGCTGGATTTTCCATATTCCAATGTCCTCCTCAGTTTCTTTCTTTTGTGTGATTCTACTTGTAGAGATATTTCAAATCCTTGCCTAATTTTATTACAAGTTGTGTTTGTTTTGTGTTGTTTAGCTATTAGAAATGCAATTATTCCATGATTTTGTTATTAATATATTTGCTATTCTAACACTTTGTTGAAAGTGCTTATCAAGCTCTAAGAGTCTTTTTGTGGAGACTTTAGGAACCCTGAGGGGTTCTTAACATCTTTGTATAGAAATACTTTTACTTCTTTTCATACTTTACCCTTTTATTTATTCCTATAATATAAAATGAGAATGGAAACAGTAAACATCTTTGTATTGTTTAATATATATGTATATATAATATATACTATATATTTAAGAGATATATATTTCTTTTATAATTTAACTAACAGTTTAATTGAAATTTTAAAAATTTATCAGTTCTGTTGTTCAGTTCCCTTTTTTCTTTTTCAATTATATTTTTCCAGACAATATAACAAAGAAGCCATTTGCAACTGATGCCTGCTCTCAAAGGGAAAATCAGTCTTTTACAAATGGAGTGTCACAGGGTATATCAACCACACTCCAGGGTAGATCCTAGGAGTCGTTGGCCAACACAGTACTTTATGACTTTTAATATAAATGGAAATTTGTTCTTAAAAGTCTGTTTCTTTAACTACTGAGATAATGAACATGTTTTGTATTTGAATTGTCCCTGCATCTGTGGAATAAATCCAACTTGATCATGTTGAATGGTCTTTTTGGTGTCTAATTGAATTGACTTGCAAGTATTTTGTTGAGAATTTCTCCATGTATGTTCCTGAGAATATGCTTATCTATAATTTTCTTTTGTGTGCATCTTCATTTAGTTTGGGCCTGAGGGTAATAGTAGCTCTGTAGAAAGTATTTCTCATGTTCTACCCCCCACCCCTCCTTTTCAGGTGTGAGATTGAGGAATCAGTATTAGTTCTTTGAAGTTGATAAAATTACTAGTGCATCCATCTAGACCTGATATTGTTTTAGTTGAGAGATTTTAAATCATCATTTCAATCCAATCTTAGTTTAATTTTTGTAAGACACATGCATCTAAGATCATTTTAGACTTTATAGTTAACTGGAGTATTTTTTAGTAAAATCTACAAATTTCTGAATTTTCTTGGTATCTGTTGTAATGGCTCCATTATTTTTGTCTTAAAGTTCATTAATTTCGGTCATTTTCTGCTTGTTAGTTTGGCTAACGGCTTGTTATATATTCTTTATCTTTTCAAAGGACCAATTATTTTTCCTCATTTGTTCTTTATATTGTTGTTTCTATTTCAATAGTTTCTTTCCTGACCTTTATGATTTCTTTTTGCCTGCTGATCTGGAAATTGGCTTGTTCTTCTGTTTCTAGGACCCTAAAGAATATCATTGAGTTACTTGTTTGAGATTTATGACTTATTAATGTAGGTATTTAGTTATTTTGAGTTCTCTGGGATTTTATTTAACTTGCTTTCAGCAAATTACTATAGGGTTAAAATGGTTTTCAGAGGAATAACATTGCACTGGTTTTCTGTCTTACTGAATTAGGTTTTACACATATATCATTTTGTATATTTTTTCAATTGGACTGATTGCACTATCCAAATGGGACTTTGATGTGGAGTATTGAATGTGTAGTTCATAAAACAGTTTCTAGATGCTGTACTTTGTGAAATGTAGTTATAAGAGCAACCATTGCTACTATAGATCAATACTAATGTCACACTACCCAACTAACAATAGTGGCTTCTTTGACATCGATAGCTCTCAGAGGATAAATAATCAAAGGTATCATGAAATTTTAGTTAGTAAGATTACAAGTGTGAGGAATGTAAGATGTATTTCAATAAGAATTACTAGACTATCTTTAAAAAAAAAATCAATGTTGGCAAAGTAGCTGGGAGATAAAAGGTGGAATACTCTTAGGGTCCACAGATATTAGAGAGAGTTAAAGCTGTAGAAGATTAAAATTACCAGGCCCACAACAGAGGAGACAAGGATGCAAGAAAAAAAGAGGAAAAGAAAGAAAAATAGGAAGCAAGGTATATAAGATGTGGGCGAAGAATGCCTTATAGATACAGATTACATATCTGTATCAAGAAACAGAACAATGGTCCTGAAATCTGCGAAATACACAACCAAAAGCAAAACCATCATGTGACATATATGCAAGACTGGAGATTAAAAAAAAGAGAAAGAAAACAAAAAGATATTTATAGAGTGAACTACCACACAGATACTCTGCGTTAAAAGGTAGAATTGTCAGATCCTCTGACTCTAGCAGCTTCCAAGTGCTTCTGTGTGGAGGAGGAGCAAGTGAGAACTGTTATGTCCTAGATGCTTAGGTGTTCTTTGACGTGCTGGTGGGAAGACTGCGGAACCTTTATGATAGTTCTTCTGGACCCCTGAAATCTACCATGTTCTCTTCTGATTCTGCAGGTCCAGCGTGAGGAGCCTTAATTCCCCCGCAGCTTCTACTGCTCTCCCCTGCAATATTTTTACTGCTCAGTCTTTTCCTCCCTAAGAGCCACCAGGCGGCAGCATCCACCATCTGACTGCTATGACTCCTGCTGCTCTGTTAGTCACTTCAGACAGCCCTTTTAATCTTCCAGTTATCATTGTCATATCCTGCCACAGAAGAATATGGGTAATAGATTAGCCAGATCTCAGGAAGTATGGGTGTATTCTGAGGATTCATTGTGGCCTGTGTGTTCTCCTTCAAGTTGCCCACCTTCAATTTTCTACATTCAAATCTTTTCTGAACTATTCATTTATATTTTATAATATTTTTCATAACCATTATATGATTTCTTTTCCTCTTACCATGACAAAAATACTAGGCAAAAATGAACTTTGTGAAGTAAGGGATTATTTTAAGTTATCATTAAAAAGTAGGTCTAGCCCATCATGGCAGAGGAGGCAGAGCAGCCGTGGAGGCAGGAACATAAGGACACAGTCACATTGTACCTGGTCAGGAAGCAGAGAGATTTCTACTTGCTTTTGCCTTTGTGTTCACACTGGAATGACAGCCCATGGAAAGGTATCACCCATGATTCAGGATGGTTCTCCTCACCTCAATTAATCTTATCTAAATGTGTGCAAAGATTTAACTCCTAAGTGATTCTACATCCTGCCTAGTTCATATGCATGTTAACCATGACATTCTTTGATCTGAATCTTTTTGCTTCTAGTTTTGAACACTTGTAGCAGATAAAGGCTCCCATTTATGGCCTCAGTTGAATACGATTAGAGGTGAAAAAGAAGGGAGAAAGCAGAACTTGTACTGGGACTTACCATTTTAAGTTTTATATAACAGCTGCTTGTGAGCTTTGCAAGCTACATTTCAACTGCACCTTTTCTTTTTAGCTGTTCAGAAGCCTGAGCTTCCCAAAGGCAAATAAGAAATCAGAAAGCAAGTAACTTATAGTTAAGGACTGTTCTCCTGAGTGGATAGCACCCTCTGAAAATCTGTTCATGTCTAATATAACCTACAAACCTAAGCACACTCATCAAGAATGGTCACAGCTTCCTCCTTGGTAGGGTGGGAAGCAGAGGAGTGAACTAGTTTGCACGTCAAGTCCTGAGCAGGCTTACATGAGCATTTTCCTGCCGGGAGGAGACTGAAAATAGTATCAGAAGTGATGACTTAGTCTCAGAGACTTGTCTTGTCTTCATGGCTTGAAAATATTCCTTTATATTGGATTAATATGTGCCAATAGATGTATAAACAAAATTGCCGGGCAGTGGTGGCACACGCCTTTAATCCCAGCACTTGGGAGGCAGAGGGAGGTGGATTTCTGATTTCGAGGCCAGCCTGGTCTACAGAGTGAGTTTCAGGATAGCCAGGGCTACACAGAGAAACCTTGTCTTGAAAAACCAAAAAAAAAAAAAAAAAAATTATATAGAAACAAAATAGCTCAGAATAAGTGACAGTCTTGAAAGCTACTCATGGTCATTCACACACACACACACACACACACACACACACACACACACACACACATACCCTTTAACTACACTAAACTTACAAAGTGAAAGAGAATTTTCTCTATTTACTAAATGCATCCATCCTTTAAGGGAAATATAAGAACCTACCAATAGACCCTTTCCATCTTGAGGTAATGTGTTTTCTCTCTAGTAAAATCATGAGTCTTCTTTGACATCCTTCAGTTTAAGGATTGTTAGTGATGAGTGTTCTGACTCATACTTGTAACCCCAGGAGGTCTGATGAAAGGTCTAGACCAGCATCAAACACACAGTAAGTCCCAGGACAAGCTGGGCAGTAGCATAAAACATTGTTTCAAAAAAAATCTTCAATAGTTATTAGATTGATAACTACAAGTGAACACAAATTTTATGTTAAAAGGTAGGAAAGAGGAGCTGGGAAGATTAGCTAATTGAAACAAAAATCCTAACAAATCAAGGAGAATCCATGCACAACTACTTTAATCTTCCGTTTTACATTCAGTTTCAAGGCTGCGGTGAGTAATTATAGTTGCTTGCTCTTTTAGAATTTTATATTCTCTTTTCCTTTCACAACTACTATGTAGCTCTTTTTTATGATCAGAGCCATTTATTAAGAACTTTGCTTTTAGCCATCTTCTCTGTGCTTTTGTAGTTATCTCTCAGATTAAACTACTGAGTAAAGAAGTCACACTAAAAGGCATTAAAATCCACTGGTCTGGGACACCGCTCATGGCCCTTGTAAGGACAATGCCTCTCTCTCTTTCTTAATCAGAATCAACATGTTCTGCTCATCACTAAACTGCTTTTGATGTCTTTCTGTAAAGAGACAAAAAGCTCCAAATGGCCAGATGGTAGTCTTAATCCCCAAAGCCAACCTTATGTTTCCATGTGAAAGCCCCTCTCTCCTTTAACCAACATCAGTAGGATTCACACTTGTAGGACCAGGAGCAGAAACTCTGGGACATAGTTGTAATGATGATAATGAAGAGTGGCTCAGATGAGTTTGATTTATGGCCAGGAAGCAAGCCCTACTATCTAATAGATATTAAGAACATAAAATATTGTATCTTCTAGTAAATGAAGGCACCCTTTAACGTAGCGCTATCCATCTGAATCCATAGTAGAGTGATGAATGAGTCACTTCCCCATATGATCAGGCCATCTACCACTTTATGATGAGATAAATGGCAATACAGTGGACTATTGGTTTAAAAGAATGGACTACCCTTGTTATTAAGACACTTAAGAGTCTATGGAAAATAAATATGGACAGAACAAGTTCTCCGATAGGAGAAAAAACCAACCTCAACATAAATTAAAGAAGGAATCACTATATTCAATATTAACAGCAACTATATAAATATAGTAATGAAGGCAATATGGTATCAGCAGAGGAATAGTGAGGTAGATAATGGGAACATCACTGAGACAAGAGATGAAATGGGTTGTATATAAATATCACCAGCTGATTTTTTTCAAGAGTATAAAATAAACTCACTATAATAATAACCTTTTCAAAAATTGATCTAGAAGACAGTGGACAATCATGGGCCAAAAAATTTAAATAATACTCTCAGAAGTACATTTTACACCAATATGTAAAAATTATCTCAAAGTTGATCATGGGCCAATATGTAAAATGTAAAACTCTAAATTACTTTTAGAAAAATATGAAGGAAGAAAATCTTTAGGATCTGTGACTAGTAATATTTTAGAATAAACACTAAGATAAGGGCATGAACCATAAAAGAAAAGTTAGATTAATTAAATTTCATCAAAATGTAAAAAAAAAAAAAAAAAAACCAAAACCAACCCACACATTATAAGCAGAGTGTGTTAACACATACCTTTAATTTCAGCACTGTGAAGCTAAAGCTAATACAATGCTGAGTTCAAGACTGGTTTGGGTTACATAATGAGAATTAGTCAACCAGAGCTATGTAGTAAGTGTTTTCCTCAAAAACCAAAATCAATCCAAAACCATCACCACCAACAAAAGCTCCCAAATTATAGATTAAGAGTAGAAACATTTGCAAACCACATATGTATAAAAGGACTAGTACCTATAATCTAGACAATGTAAGGAAATACCAAAACTTAAAAGGTAAAAGAAGAAACAAATTAATTAGAAAATGGTCCAAAGTTATTAAAAGGGATTCTGTTTAAGAGGAACAGGAGACCATCAAAAAGTAGCCAAAATTAGAAGAATTAAATTGAATACACTCCATACCTATGTAAAGTGTTGAAATTGGAACACAATGATTGTACCAAATACTGAAGAAAATATACAGTAAACTACATCATTCTTATGCACTAGAACATATATCACCACTACGGGAGGCAATTTGGCAGTTTTCTATTAAACATGAAATTCTCAAAATACACAGCAGTTGTATCTTGGATAGTTACACCAGATAAATGAAAACTTAGGTTTACATAAAAACCTACAAAGAAATACAGATAATTTAAACTGGAAATCCTCAAGATACAGAGGGTAAATGCCAGGAGCCAGACACATCTAAGGCTTAAATATGTGTTCTTTTTTCCCAGGGAAAGATTTGGCAAAGTCTGATCTGGTGCTAGAGCCATGGTCTCAAGGAGCCAAGGTTGCAGTTATGGGCAATTTGACTCTTCCCCTCCTCTGCCATGGCTATCAGTTCTAAGGAAGCTGTGTCTATAATATCCTGTGTTATATTTGCCAGCACTGTTTGATTTATCTTTCTGTCCACCCTACATTGCCCATCTACCAAAAGTAAGATGGCTTTTGTACTGTGTGGCTTTAAGAACTTGCTTGGCCTAAGCCATCAGTTTATGTAAGACCTCCTGATCCTAACTTTCTGTCTGTTGTATCTTCTCATCCCTGGTCCTCTCCCTTCTTCACCTCATAGTTTCAGACATGTTCAGGCAGGTTCAGGTCAGTGAAAGATTAACGTGCTCTCTGATAGAGCTATACACTACCCCTCAAGCATGGAGTGGATCTGCTCTTTCACTTGAGTTTTGTGAACTTTTGTCAGCAATTAATGTGTTTTTAACTCTCAGTATTTCTGTGAGTCCTTTTCATAACTTATCAAATTAACAATTCTTCAGATTGTATCTTATGGTTATATAATTTGACATCACGGGAAACCTCAGCTTGGGCCACAGGGCTCCACAGCTAATCACCGCCAGGACAAAGATCCCACTCAGATCGTAAGAGCCAGGAGTGGGCCAAAGACGCGCCCCACAGCTCACCAGGTACTGCCCTGAACCCGCAAGACACAGGGACGAGGTAGGCGGGCCTAGAAACCCCCCCGGATCCCAAAAGCGGGCGGCTGTGGCAGGAAACTTCTGCCCGGGACACTAGGATTCCATAGACAACCAGCTCCGGGAGGAACGCAGAAAAGCCCATAGCAGGGGCAAAGCGTCCCCAGAGCTCACTGACTCTGCCCACTTTCTGCGGGCCACAGAGACTGACGGCCAGCAGCTTCCGGAGACGGCTGGAAACCTCAGCTTGGGCCACAGGGCCCCACAGCTAATCAGCGCCGGGACAAAGATCCCTTTCAGGAGATCGTAAGACTCAGCAGAGGGCCAAAGACACGCCCCACAGCTCACTAGGTACTGCCCTGAACCCGCGAGACACAGGGACCGAGGTAGGCGGGCCTAGAAACCCCCCTGGATCCCAAAAGCGGGCGGCTGTGGCAGGAAACTTCTGCCTGGGTCAATAGGATTCCATAGACAAGCAGCTCCGGGAGAAAATCCTCTCTCGCAGGCACGCAGAAAAGCCCCTAGCAGGGGAAAGGCGTCCCCAGAGCTCACTGACTCCTCCCGCTTTCCGCGGGCCACAGAGACTGTCGGTCAGCAG
>CM052704.1:43719899-43731224 GCA_028551405.1 Uromys caudimaculatus | reverse complement strand
GCATGTGTCTTTATTACATGTTGGAGCATCTTTTGGGTATATGCCCAGGAGTGGTATAGCTAGGTCCTCTATCTTAGTCAGGTGTCTGGTTTGGGTATCTGCAGAAAGGATAGATCCATAGGTGGGACAGTCTCTGTATGGCCTTTTCTTCAGTCTCTGCTCCATGATTTTGTCCCTGCATTTCCTTTAGACAGGAATAATTCTGGGTTAAAATTTTTGAGATGGGTGGGTGGTCCCATCCCTCAACTGAGGGCCATGCCTTTCTACTGGAGGTGGTTTCTTCAGGTTTTATCTCCCCTCTGTTGGGTATTTTGGCTAATGTCATACCAGTTGGGTACTGGGAAACTCACTTCTCTGGCATCTGGGAATTTCTAGTGATTTCCCCGGTTCCCTATCCCCCACTGCTACATATTTCTATTCATTTTCCTGACCCTCTGGACTTCTCTCTTATCTCTTCCCATACCTGATCCTGGCCCCCTTTTCCTGTCCCATTCTCCCTCTCTCCCAGATTCCTCCCTTCCTCTACTTTCTGTGATTATTTTCTTCTCCCTTCTAAGTAGGATTGAAACATCCATACTTTGCTCTTCCTTCTTGTTAAGCTTCAAATGGTCTGTGAGTTATATCATGGGTATTCTAAGCTTTTGGACTAATATCCACTTATCAGTGAGGACATACCAGGTATGTCCTTTTGTGTCTTGGTTACCTCAGTCAGGATGATATTTTCTAGTTCCGCCAATTTGCCTGCAAATTTCATGAAGTCATCGTTTTTAATAGCTCAGTAGTACTCCATTGTGTAAATGTACCACATTTTCTGTATCCATTTTTCCATTGAGGGACATCTGGGTTGATACCAGCTTCTAGCTATTATAAATAAGGCTGCTATGAACATAGTGGAGCATGTGTCCTTATTATATTTTGGAGCCTCTCTTGTTATATGCCCAGGAGTGGCATAGCTGGGTCCTCAGGGGAACCATCAGATTGTTTTCTAAAGTGGTATTACCAGCTTTCAGTCACACCAGTGATGGAGGAGTGTTCATCTTTTTCTACATCTCACCAGCATCTGCTGTTTCCCTGAGTTTTTGATCTTAGCCATTCTGATTGGTGTGAGGTAATCTCAGAGTCATTTTGATTTGCATTTACCAGATGACTATGGATGTTGAGCATTTCTTTAGGTGCTTCTCTGTCATTTAGATTCCTCAGCTGATAATTCTTTGTTTAGCTCTATATCCAATTTTTAAATGGGGTCATCCGGTTTTCTGGAGTCTAACTTCTTGAGTTATTTGTATATTTTGTATATTAGCCCTGTATCAGATGTAGGTTTGGTAAAGATCTTTTCCCAATTTGTTGGTTCTATCCTATTGACAGTGTCTTTGGCCTTACAGAATCTTTTCAATTTTATGAGGTACAATTTGTCAATTGTTGATCTTAGAGCCTGAGCCATTAAGTGTTCTTTTCAGAAAAATCTCCCCTGTGCCGATTTCCTGTTAGCAGTGCTTTCATTATGCCCCAAAAGTTTTGGTATGTTTTGCTTTCATTTTCATTAAATTCTAAAAAATATTTGACTTATTTCTTTATTTCTTCCATGACCAAGTTGTCACTGAACAGGGAGTTGTCCAGCTTCCATGTGTATATGTTCTTTTGTTGTTATTGAGGACCAGCCTTAGTCTGTGGTGATCTGATAGAATACATAGTATTAATTCAATGTTCTTGTATCTGTTGAAGCTTGTTTTGTGTCTGATTATATGGTTAATTTTACAGAAGGTACCATGAGGTGCCAAGAAGGTATATTCATTTGTTTTAGGGTGAAATGTTTTATAGGTATCTGTTAAATCCTTTTGCTTCATAACTTCTGTTAATTTCACTGAGTCTGTTTAGTTTCTGTTTCCATGATCTCTCCATTGATGAGAGTGCAGTGTTGAAGTCTTCCACTATTATTGTGTGAGATTCAATGTGTGTTTTCAGCTTTAGTGCTGTTTCTTTTACAAACACGGGTACTCTTGCATTTGGGGCATAGATGTTCAGAATTGAGAGTTCATCTTGGTGGACTTTTTCTTTGCTGGGTATAAAGTGTCTTTCTCCATCTTTTCTGATAACTTTTGATTCAAAGTAGATTTTATTCAATATTAGACTGACTACTCCAGCTTGTTTCTTGGAACCATTTTCTTGGAAATTTTTATTTCCAGCCTTTTTCTATGAGGTAGTGTCTGTCTTTGTTAGAAGGGTATGTTTCCTGTATGCAGCAAAATGCTGGGTCCTCTTTAAGTATCCAGTCTGTTAGCCTATGTTTTTTTATTGGGGGATTGAGTCCATTGATGTTGAGAGAAATTAAAGGGCAGTGATTGTTGCTTACTGTTATTTTTGTTATTAGAGGTAGAAATATGTTTGTGTGGTTCTCTTTTTTGGAGTTTGTTGTAAGAAGATTAATTTCTTGGATTTTTCGGGGTGTAGTTTCCCTCCTTATTTTGGAGATTTCCTTTTATTACCCTCTGTAGGGCTGGTTTAGTGGAAAGATAATGTTTAAAGATATTGTCATGGAGGATCTTGATTTCTCCATGTATGGTAATTGAAAGTTTTGCTGGGTATAGTAGCCTGGGTTGGCTTGTCTGTTCTCTTAGGGTCTGTAAGACATCTGCCCAAGATCTTTTACAAGGGCTTTTAGAGTTTCTATTGAAAAGTCTGGTGTGATTCTGATTGGTCTGCCTTTATATGTTACTTGAACTTTTTACTCTAACACATTTTAATATTCTTTCTTTGTTCTATGCATTTGGTGTTTTGATTATTATGTAATGGGAGGAATTTCTTTTCTTGTCAAATTTATTTGGCATTTTGTAGGCTTCTTGTTAATTTCTGAGCATCTCTTTCTTTAGGTTAGGGAAGTCTTCTATGATTTTGTTGAAGATATTTACTGGCCCTTTTTTCTTATTGAATACCCACAATGGTTGGGGAACTAGTAAGGGAACATTGTGGAAGGTATGTTTCAAGGAAGAAGAAATGGAAAATAGTCTTATAAGAGAGAAAGTGGGAAATGTAGCAGGAAAGATTAAATGGGGATGTGTATGGGATGACAGGATATAAATGGAATATGGGGGAGGAAAAATAAACACTAGAGGCCTGTAGTGGCTATTTCTGATTGTCAGCTTGACTATATTTGGAGTGAATTATAATCCAGAATTAGAAGGCTCACCTGTGATCTAGATCTTGAGTCTGGAAGACACAAGTTTCAGGTGTGGTAGTACATACACCTCTAATCTGGGCTACACCTGTTGCTGGAGATTTACATAAGGACATTAGAAGGAGGAAGATTCAATCTTCTTCACCTGCGAGGCTTGTGGGACTAAGCAACTGCTAGATCCCCGAGTTTTCATTCATAGCTACTGCTGACCATTGTTGGGGAGTTTGACTACAGACTGTAAGTCATTAACAAATTCCCTTACTATATAGAGACTACCTATAAGTTCTGTGACTCTAGAGAACTCTGACTAATACAAGGCCCTTTAAAAATACCACATAGAAATCTATTACTGTAAAAGCTTACTAAAATATATACATCATATACATATACACATATACACACATGTACACACACACATTAACCATATGCATACACATATGTCTCATATACATATGCATATTTGGAAGACTAAAACTATATCTTTATCTCTCAGTCTGCACATAAAGTACCTAAACACATTCCAAATGTATCAAAACTGTTGGCATAAGACCTGAACCTGAAGGTACTAGAGAAAAACACAGGGAAGGCACTTCAAGCTACAAGCATGGGTAAGTAATTACTGACTAGAACTCACTCACTAGGGAAATAAGGTCAACAGTTGATAAATGCGACCTTGTGAAATTAAAAATCTAGCTAAGTGACAGAGTGTTTGATTAGAATGCATGTGTTCAGGTCATTTTACATGCTGTAAAATCTACTTTTAAAATACAAAGGCTCTTAGAAGGGTGAACAAAATACTAACAGGAGGAGATATGGAGACAAAGTGTGGAGCAGAGACTAAAGAAAAAGCCATCCAGAGACTGCCCCACCTGGAGATGCATCCCATATACAGCCACCAAACCCAGACGTTATGGTGGATGCTGGGAAGTGCTTGCTGATGGAAGCATGATAAGCTGTCTCCAGAGAGGCTCAGGCAGAGCCTGACAAATACAGAGGTGGATGCTCACAGCCAACCATTGGACTGAGTGTGGGGTTCCTGGATGAGAAGTTGGAGAAGTGACTGAAGGAGCTGAGGGAGGTTGCAGCCCCGTGGAGGGAGCAACAGTGTCAACTGGCCAGACACCCCAGAGCTCATGGAGACTGGACCACCAATCAAAGAACACACATGGAGGGACCCACGGTGCTGGCTGCATATGTGTCTTGTTGGACATCAGTGGGAGGAGAGGCCCTTGGGCCTGAGGGTGTTAGATGCCCCAGTGTAGGGGAATGCTAGGGAGGGAAGATGGGAATGGAGGGTGGGGGAAGCACCCTCATAACGGCAGGGGGAGGAGGGATGGGATAGAGGGTTTCCGAAGAGGAGACCTGGAAAGGAGAAGACATTTGAAATGTAAATAAAGTAAATATCCATTCAAAACAAAAAATACAAAGGCTCCACCCAGCAGCTGACTCAGACAAATACAGACACCCACATCCAAACGGTGGATGGAGCTCAGGAACTCTTACAGAAGAGTTGGAGATAGGATTGTGGGCCCCACAGGGGAGAGGAACTCCACAGGAAGATGAACAGAATCAGCTAACCTGGACCCCTGGGGCTCTCAGAGCCAACCAACAAATATACCCAGGTTGTACCTAGGCTTCCCCACACATATGTAGCAGATGTGTAGCTTGGTCCTCATGTGAGTCCTGAACACCTGGAACTGGGGCTGTCCCCAAAGCCTTTGCCTGTACATGGGGTATGTTCTTCTAACTGGGCTGTCCTGTCTGACCTCAGCGGGAGAGGAAGCGCCTAGCCTAGCAGAGACTTGAAGTGCCATGGTGAAGGGGTACCCAAGGGGGCCCACACACACTCAGAGGAAAAGGGGAGAAATGGGAAAAGTATTGTGGGAGGTAGCTGGGAGGAGGCAGCAAGTGGGATGAAAAGTGAATAAGTCAAAACAATAAAAATAAATTAAATAAAAAAAGAAAGTACAAAGAACCAGACTATATAAAAACGAATAAAATGGAAAGAGTTGAATAGAGTATTCTCAAAATAAGAAATATAAATAGCTAATAGGTATTTTAAAAATTGTTTAATATCATGAGCCATCAGAGAAGCAAAATTCCAAGTGTGGATGGGGCAAGTTCACAGGTTATTAGATGAGAAGTTACAGGTGATCAATGGTTGCCGAGAAAGGGAGAAACAGTTTTCCCTAGATAATCCATGACAGGTGATCTTATTCTAAGTGGATAGTCCTAAACACATGAGTATGCAAACAACATTAAGTTGACTTAGTAGAATATGTATCTGTCTATCTATCTATCTATTTATCTATCATCAATCTATCATCTATCTCACTAGCTCTATCTATATCACCTATATCTCTACCTCTATCTCTATCCTTATCTTTATCTCTATATCTATATAATCTATATCCATCTATCATCTATCTCTATATATCATCCACATCTATGTATTTTTTATAAATGTAGTTCAAGAGGTCATAAATTTGAGATGGAGTAAGGAGACACAGGATGATTTGGAGACAGGAGAAGAGAGGTGTAGATTTTGTTTTTACATATGAAATGCTCAAATAATTTAAATTTAAACAAAAGAAGCAACATTATACAGTGCTATATATACATAAATGTAACTTCTACAGTAAAGGCTATGACTGGTTTATTTTTGAAGATTTATATTTTCTTTATAAAACTCAGATGTTAGTTTTAATTAAAGAAATGAAAACTCAACATTGAAAATGTATTTTTATGGACGGCATAGTCTTATTTTCTTTGTATCAATGATAGATTTTTTTTTAAAACACTTCATCTAATGTATCTAGATGTCATCTAATGTCATAATATTTCTATCTCCTTTCCCTTGTACCAACCATATTGATTCTTTAGAGCACATTTTAAAGTATTAGTTTAGTTTACATGACATTAGAATATATCTAGTGCTCTTTTCCTCATAACTTCTGTTTTTTCTCTTGCAGTGGCATAATTGTGATATTATCTCTAAGAATCACTCTCATGTCTCAGTTTTCAAAAAAAAACAGAACTAGACTTTAAAAAGCTTTCCTTCAAAATAAGATTTTTTAGTATAGTTGTTTTCATTCTACATAGTTAATGGCTTTATGCTTTTTGCAAATACTTTTATATTACTTTTGGAAATAGAGGGGTTTAGTAGATTCTCAAATGTGCCAAGCTAGAAGCAAACAAACGATCCAAGTCAGAGGCTGGAAAGGCTTATTGATGTTATTTCCTTCAGCAGAAAACAACAGATGTTTTCCCAAAGGACATACAGAAAGCTTTCAGAAACAGTGTTTACCATATTAGTAAAAATAATCAGGAAATCTATGGGTGTATCAGCAATAAATACTCACAGTTTCTGATGCCTTAAAAATCTTTTCTCAACAGGAAAAATGTTACGTGTCCAATGTTGTGAGAAAAGCGTGATTGTGAAGGTGGGGAAAGAAGAAACATCAATGAGCAATTCAAAAATGTCCTTCAGGCAGCAACTGTGAAAGAGCATCACATAGTGTATGTGTGTGTGTTTGTGTGTGTGTGTATGTGAATTTTTATCAAAAGGCATGTGATTGATTAGTCTGAGATGTTTTCTAATAACAGAGCATTAAACATAATATTCATTTGTAAAAACAGTCTTACATTTACCAAATCTACTTAATTTTAAACAGATCTACAAGTAATTTCACCTTCTTATATTTTTTAAATGCTACAGTAGGCACTAAATAGTCATTGTTCATATTTAAACAGCTTAATTACCTGGCATAGAAAATCCGGCTATTTTTTTCTCCTCTTTATCTGGCCTGTTCATTTGTGATGAAGAAAACAGCCAGGTTGTTGCCTTTGAACATCACATAGAGTGATGAATTTCAAGAACAGAAGGATCAGCCTCTGATTTGTGATCCATTTATAAGCAATGGGAGATAATAAAAGAGTTTTAAGAATATCATAAATGAAGCATGTGCATAAAGAATAATTCACTTGCAAAATCTATAGGATACATTTACCAAATGTCAAGTATTGAAAGATAATGAATTGCTAGGGAATCTAAGATTAATCTTTGTCTAACTCCTTCCTCACCTTACACTTTCTTTGTACACTCCATCCAGCTATACTGACCTTTCTGACATTGCATTAAAATGCCAGGCCCATTCCAGGGACTGGGCTTTGAATCAGTCACTTTAGCATCTATTTCTGTAGACACTTCAAAGTGTTGGCTTGCCATTCTCTATCAGGTTTCAAGACTAAATTATCAGTGAGAACTTACAGAAGAGCCCTGTAAACTCTGCCACCATCCCTCATGCCTAGGACAGCATATAAAAGCTAGTCAAATATAGTAATTGCAGATATGGAACAATAAGATGACTTGCTTAAAACATAATAAAATGGACACATTCTACAACCACTAGCAATGACAATTTGTAGCTCTCTTTGCTTTACCTAGTAAAAGAATGAAGGACATTCGAGAAAGTTAATGCTTTAGAAGAAGCCAATACAATTCCAAGGTGACCATGAAGTGCTCAGAGGGACCATGTGAAAGTACTTCAGAGACATTAATACAGAGATTACTTTATTTGATAATCCAAAAGTTCTTGTGTGAAAAAAAATCTCTGTAGTGTTTAAAAGAAGCCAGACAGTCTTTGTTCAATATCCTAAATTCAGAAGATTATTGAAGGAAATGAAACTGAACTAGTATCAAATCCAGCTGTTTTCATTCCACAAGTTATATCACTTAATCACAAACATCTCAGAGGGGAAATTGGATGCTATCTTTCTCTGAAAAAGAGACTCATCCAATTTTGGAAACAACATAGTACCAGATGATGCTAAATACTTGGATGTACTAGTTAAAGAAGCTGTTTAGGCTTTGTTGAAAGAATACAAATCAGAAGCTAGGGAAGGATGTTGTTTTATAAGCCCTATAAGGAAAGGAAAACTGAGTATCAAGATGTCTGCTTCAGGACAGGATAAAGTGTCTATGGCAACTAAAAACAAGGCAAACAAACAAAAACCCCAGAAAATTATAAAATTACATTTAGGAAACCAATGAAAAGGTTTAAAGGACCCAAAATTCTAGATAAGTTAGGCAATTGTTTTAAAAATTATTTTTGATACTTTATTTACATTTCCAATGTTTCCCCTTTTCTGGGTCTCCTCTTTGGAAACCCCCTATTCCCTCCCCCTCCCCGCCTCTATGGGGGAATTCCACCTCCCACCCACCCGCCCACCCATTCCCATATTCCCACCTTGACATTCCCCTTTACTGGGGCCTCTAACACCCTCAGGCCCAAGGGCCTCTCCACTCTCCCTGATGGCCAATGAGGCCATCCTCTGCCACATATGTGGTCCAAACCATGGGTCCATAGATGTGTATTCTTTGGTTGGTGGTCCAAACTCCAAGACGACCAGAGGGGGGGGGGGTCAGGCCCGTTGATGCTGTTGCTCCCTCCATGGCGCTGCAAACTCCCTCAGCTCCTTCAGACCTTTCTCCATCTCCTCCATCTAGGACCTCACTCTCAGTCCAGCGGTTACTGTAAAGTGAAACTTGGGCATTCTGAACTTTTGGGCTAATATCTGCTTATCAGTGAGTACCTACCCTGTTTGTTCTTTTGTGACTGAGTTACCTCACTCAGGATGATATTTTCAAGTTCCATCCATTTGCCTGCAAATTTCATGAAGTCATTGTTTTTAATAGCTGAGTAGTACTCCATTGTGTAGATGTACCACATTTTCTGTATCCATTCCTCTGATGAGGGACATCTGGGTTGTTTCCAGCTTCTGGCTATTATAAATATGGCTGTTATGAACATAGTGGAGCATGTATCTTTGTTACATGTTGGGGCATCTTCTGGGTATATGCCCAGGAGAGGTATAGCTGGGTCCTCAGGTAGTATTATGTCCATTTTTCTGAGGGTCTGCCAAACTGATTTCCAGAGTGGTTGGACCAGCTTGCAATCCCACCAACAGTGGAGGAGTGTTCCTCTTTCTCCACATCCTCTCCAGCATCTGCTGTCACCTGAGTTTTTAAAGATAGATTGATAATCTTTCCTTCTGGGAATATTGGTTGACTATGGGTATAAACTGAAGGCTGAAAAAATGAATATGCTTAAAATGAGGAGCATGTTCTGGGGCTCCAGTAAGCAATCACATCTTTGGCAGCTATGTGAGTGAGGGATAAAATTGGAGATCCAAGAGAACTCAAGCACAGCTAGTTTCCATCTCAAAACTGTTGTATTCTAAAGATGTTAGAGCAAAGGTTTAAAAGACTACATCAGATAACTCTGAAAAACTGGGTCAATTTCAATATTTTTAGATTCAATAAATTCATTCTTTTCAATTAGAAGCCTCTCAAAGACCACAGCATAGAAATATACAAATCATGGAAGGTTGAGTCAAAGCAAGGAAGCATAACTAGTATCACTCATACTTGCACGAATGTCACCAGATCCTTTTAAATTAACATGGAACTCAACATTTAACATGAAATATAAATGGAATAAATACTGAAAGTAAAATAATAGATTATCAGATTGAATTAGAAATAATTACATCATGTATAAAGGAAACATATCTTATACATAAAAATATAGAAAAGAAGTTAAATGAAAGCACAAAAGACAATTTCCTATTACTCCTAAAAGAATTTTCCTTTTTGAAAGAAAATGAGAAATTTTAAACAAATTTGTCTGAAGTTATTTGAAAAATTGATCTTTAAGGATGAAGCATTACTACATATAGACCTCTTACATGGTATGTAAGATCTGGTGGCTGGGTAAGAGCGCTATGAAATATTGTCTTCTGAGCATGGACATATACTATAAGTCATGTACATATGAACTCACAGTAGGTGTGGTTTCCAGTCCAAGACCCTTAGAAGACCAGGCCAGCAAAACTCCAGTATGTATGAGGGAGGGCTCATGAGCTAAAGAGATATTGATAGTTGATGGTTGCTGGGAGAGACACTCATTTTTCTTTACAGATGTGGTTGGTGGTGGTTTTTCATTCATCAGTGAGTAAATAGCCCAACACTCATGTACACATTGGCAGTGGTAAATGAACACATGTGATATGGGAACAAATAAACAATGATATTTGGGAAAAGAATGTATTAGAGGAATAGGAGTAATTGGAGGGGAAAAACAGAGCAATATGATCAATATATTTTAATGTGCCTTACCCAGAGTTACTATTGCTGTGATTGAAGAAGTCAGCTCATGTAGGGAGCTGCTGCCGTGCCTTAAAGATGGCGCAGGTTTCCTGCCTGATGCCACCCTGCAGGTGGTAAACATTTTCCTTATGGCTGTGGGTGGTGAATTACATAGCTTCTGCTTTAGAGTAGCCTATCTGAAGAACCTACGTGGTGGATTATGGTTGGAGGATTGTAGACTATTTAAGGGACAAGGGGAAGGGGCAGGAGAAGAGAACATCAGAAAAGGAAAAAGGTAAGTAAAGAAGAAGCTTGTACAAGGGACCTGAATAAACTGCTTGAAGAAGATCTCAGTCGTTGCATCTTTCTTGCTGGCCGAGGAGACGCGACAGGTGGTGGCCCGTACGGGGACCCATTTTTAAGAGATCAGAACTTCCTGCAGTCAGGGGGCAGCGCTGGAAAGTTCCCAAGGTAAGGTGGGACTATAAGGACCGTGGTTAAGTGGCAATGAAGTTCCCAGGGTAAGATGGGACTATAAGGACCGCGGATAATAAGTGGCAATGTGTGTTCGCGGAGTGAGCACGGAAAGTTCGCGGAAGTAGCGAACCAAAAGTTAAAGTGCATAGTACATTGAATTTTTGTCAGGATGGGGTCTTCCCCTTCTCATCCAATTTTTCTGGCTCTTCAGGAGCTGCTTTTGTCTAAGGAACTTGAGATGAGGAAAAGCACGTTGGAGAGGTTTCTGAGAGAATGTGATTCCATTGCACCTTGGTTCGCAGTTACCAGGAACTTAACCATACCTCGCTGGGATAAATTAGGGAAAGATTTAGATTTTGCCCGGGAGCAAGGGGCCCTAAAGCCTGGGGTCCGCCCAGTTTGGGAGCTTGTCCGAAGCTGTTTGGAAGAGGAGAGATTTGAGGGAAAGAAAAGTGAGAGCGGAACAGAAAGTGAGTCTTCAGACTCGGAAGATGAATTACAAGCTATGATAGAAAGGCTGGAGATA
>CM052704.1:43673285-43719399 GCA_028551405.1 Uromys caudimaculatus | reverse complement strand
GTGACAATTGTGAAGGGTGTCATTTCCCTAATTTCTTTCTCAGCCTGTTTATCCTTTGAGTATAGGAAGGCTACTGATTTGTTTGAGTTAATTTTATATCCGGCCACTTTGCTGAAGTTGTTTATCAGCTGCAGGAGTTATCTGGTGCATGTAAGTATCTACATCTGTCTTAGCTGCTTGTTGGGCCTCTCAAGGAACAGCCATGCTAGGCTCTTGTCTATTAGCACACCATAGCATCAGTAATAGTGTCAGGTCTTGGAGCCCTCCCTTGAGATGTATCCCAAGTTGGGCTGGTGACTGGACCACCTTTCCCTCAGATTCTTTGCCATTTTTGTTCCTGCAGTTCTTTTATATAGGAGCAATTCTGTGTCAGAATTTTTAACTGTGGGATGGCAACCCTGTCACTCCACTTGATGCTCTGTCTTTCTACTGGAGATAGAATCCATGAGTTCCCTCTCCCCACTGTTGGGCATTTCATCTAAGGTCCCTCCCTTTGAGTCCTGAGAGTCTCTCACCTCCCAGGTCTCTGGTACTTTCTAGATTGTCCTCCACCTCCCAAGGTTGCATATTTCCATTCATTCTGCTGGCCTTCAGGGCTTCTCTCCTCCCTCCCACCCCCATACCTGATGATGTTCTCCCTTTCCCCTTCCACTCACCTCCACTTTCAGTGATTGCTTTCTTCTACCTCCCAAGTGGGATTAAGGCATCCTCACTTAGGCCCTTCTGCTTGTTAACCTTCTTGAGTTCTGTGGATTGTATTGAGGTATTCTGTACTTTTGTTTTTTGGCTTATATCCACTTATTAGAGAGTACATACCATGCATTTCCTTTTGCATCCCAGTTACCTAACTCAGGATGATATTTTCCAGTTCCAGCGATTTGTCTGCAAAACTCAGGATGTCTTTGTTCTTAGTAGTGGAATAGTATTCTATTGTGCAAATGAACCACTTTTTTTTTTTTATCCATTTTTCTTTTGTGAAACATCTGGGTTGTTTCCAGCTTATGGCAATTACATAAAAGGTCATTATGAACATAGTAGAGCTTGTGTCCCTGTGATATGGTGGAACATCTTTTGGGTATATGAACAGGAGTGGTATAGCTGGGTCTTCAGGTAGCTCTATTTCTAATTTTCTGAGGAACCTCCAGATTGACTTCCAGAGTGGTTGCACCAGTTTGCAATCTCACCAGCAATGGAGGAGTGTTCCTCTTTCTGTATATTCCCACAAACATGTGCTGTCACCTGAGTTTTTGATCTTAGCCATTCTGATTAGTGTAAGGTTGAATTTCAGAGTCATTTTGATTTGCATTTCCCTGATGACTAAAGACTTTGAAAATTTCTTTAAGTGCTTCTCAGCCATTTGAGATTCTTCTGTTGTGAATTCTCTGTTTAGTTCTATATGCCATTTTTTGATTGGATTGTTTGGTTTTTTGGTGGTTAGCTTCTTGAGTTCTTTATATATTTTGGATATCAGCCCTCAATCAGATGTGGGGTTAGTGAAGACTTTTTCCAAATATGTAGGCTGCTGATTTGTCCTATTGACTATAGCCTTTGCCTTACTGCAGCTTTCCAGTTTCATGAGGTCCCATTTATCAATTCTTGATCTAAGAGCCTGAGCAATTGGAGTTCTGTTTAGGAAATTTTCCCTTGTGTCACTGATTTTGAGGCTCTTTTCTACTTTCTTGTCTATTTGATTCAGTGTATCTGGCTTTAAGTTGAGGATCTTGATCCACTTGGACTTGAGCTTTTTGCAAGGTAATAAATATGGATCTATTTTCATTTTTCTCCATACCGACTGCCAGTTAGATAAGCACCATTTATTGAAGTTGTTTTCTTTTTTTCATTGTATAATTTTGGCTTCTTTATCAAAGATCAAAATATTTTTTTATTAACAAAATATTTTATTGTTAAAAATTGTTTTTGCTATTCTGGGTTTTTGTTTTTCTAGATGAATTTTAGAATTACTCTTTCCATATCTTTGAAGAACTGTGTTGGGATTTTGATGGGGATTGTGTTGAATCTGTAGAGTGCTTTTGGTAGGATGGCCATTTTCACTATGTTAATCTTACCATTCCATGAGCATGGGAGTATTTTTTATATTTACATATGTTTTCTTCCATTTTGCAACAACAAAAATTAGTCCTAGACATTTTGTTGAGATTTTGGATCTAAAATCCTGAGCACAATAAAAGTATATCAAATATACAACAGCATTAATTTTAATCACCAAACAACTAAGAACAACAAAAACAGAATAAGACAAAAAAAAAAAATAAGTGCCTTCTCATGTCAAAAGACCTCTAGTATTTATGAGCAAATAGCCAAGAGTTGGAAAGTTGAATATCTATAAGTTCAGTCATCGGTTTTTAAAATATTTTTGTCAGTCACCTAGAATTTATACATTATTTTATATGTATTTTCTATGTACTGTTAGTACAAAGTGTTTCATTTATGTCACTACCTCCATAAGGATATTTTTCTTGCCACTTGATTGAGCCATTCTTTTTCAAAATAATAAGGCTGGCCACAGTTCATGAGTTTGAGTTTAATGTTCGGGAAACCTGTTTTCACAAGGTTCTCCATTTGATGATGTCTGCATGCTCGTAGGCCATTTCCTCTACTGGTACTGCTATGGTGTTTCTAGAACCTGCCATTGCTAGGACATTGTCTTCTTCATGAGCTGCTTCTGTCCACAGAGCACTTTCTGTCATTTCATCCCCTTTGAGCAGTTGTTCCTTCAAGTCACACAGCTTCCATGTTTCTTATTTAACTTCTGCTATCAGATTTTAGCCCTAGCCACCCTTTTATTCCACTCCTCTTTTCTCTTTAGCTTCAATAATCATATTTGAAGTTCTAATATATTTATTGTTATATAGTTACTATTTTTAAAAATATGTATGTTATAAATTGGATAGTTCTTACTTGTTTAAAGTTACATTTTAAATATAATGACTCCCTATCCTTTCTACAGCCTAGTAATATAGTTTTACTTATTAACTCAAATTGGTTGATCTGAAAAGGAAAGCACGATGAAGTTAAAAGCCTCAACAAACATGGCAAACTTGACCAAGTTTTCATGGTTTTAACCATTATATTCTCCTTTCTTTCTTTCTTCATGCATGAGATATGCACACAAACATTTATTTTTAAGAGTTTCATTAGCTATTTTAAGTTACATAGTAATGGATTTCATTGTGACATCTTAATACATGTCTGTGATGTATTTTGATTTTATTCACTTCCATTTTCCATTCCAACTGATCCATTTTCCATTTTAATGTCATCATCATCATCATCATCATCATCATCATCATCGTCATTTTCTGATTACCCAGTGAGTTTAATTAGGACTGCTTACAGTAGCATGAGTGAGGTGTGATTTACAGGAATGTAGGCAACCTACCAGTTATACTACTGAGGAAAATGCTTCTCCATCCTTTAGTAGCCATCAACTGCCCATTGATCCACAGTGAGGGGTGGAGCCTCCTGAGCCCCTATCTCCCACAACATACTGTTGATGCCCTCAGTCTTTCACATGTAGTCAAAGCTGCTGAGAGTCCCAGAGTACAGCAATCATGTCCTATCTGGAAGATAGCATTCAGTAATGTACCCCCTGCTATAGCTCTTACACTCTTTCTCCCCCTCTTCTGCAATCTTCCTTGAGTCTTGGAACAGATGGTATAGATGTCTTCCCCTAACACAAAGGGATAGAGAGATACATCCTCAGTTAAGAACACTGAATATTCTTCCAGAGGACCCAGGTTCAACTCCCAATACTCACAGGGAGGCCAGCAACCATCTGTAACTCTAGTACCAAAGCAATCTGACAACTTCTGTACTTTATATGCACAGCCCACATATAGTCCACAGACATATATATATACACAGAATATTCACATATAAAATAAAAATAAATCTTTCGAGTAAGTGGAAATATGAACTTCCAAGTTTTTTTCAGTTAATATAAGCATTATATAAATAGTTTTTGAAATCAGTTTGAAACTATGGATATTGTAGGGACAACTTTTCTATTGGTAGAAATTAAATATTTAATTTGGTTAGTAAATTCCATATACTACTAAGTTAAAACAGCTTCATAATAACATGACAATATCTTTGGCATCTACTTCCACATATAAAGCAATTAAAGACTCCAGGCCTTCTCATTTAAATGGTCACTAATTAGCTCAGGAGATAATTTTTGTTTTCCTAAATTTTTTAAAATTTAATTTCTCTTTCTAATAAATGACTTCAACTCTAGAACTAATGTCATTTTTAGAAATATTGCTTGAACATGCTCCTTTTTTAAGGTTATTAAAACCTCTACTTATGCTGAAGCAATCAGACAAGTTTCTTCTGCCCGTCCTGAACAAAAAACAGGAGACTGATTGTCGGGACAAGTAAAATAGGAGAGAATGTAAATATGAACACATCAGGCCTGACTGTGGGCAACAGTGAGGAGCCAGCTGCAAAACAGAGTTAATTGAGTATTTGCTGGCAAAAATCACCACTTTCTACCTTAGTCTCTTTCCTGGACTGGCTCAAAGAATATAGCAGATAAATTATTAACACACACACAATGTTAAGAGTTGACATTGGAGGTTGATTTTATTGTGTCCTCTTTATACGATATTTCAAATTTCCATTTAAAGGATCATTAGAGGTGGGCAACTTGGTGAATATTTTATTGCAGTTAGTAGGGAAGAAATTAGGTGAGAAACTTGAAACTCTGTTCAGAGCATTATAAGAATAATGTGTCATTGATTGAGGTACTGGGTGTGAATACAAGATGAAGTAGCAGAAAAATAGTAAAAGGATCAATAGACTACTGGTCAAAATTAATCGCATGAATTAATTTAATGAAATAAATTGAACCAAAAATGAGGGTCTTAAAAAATAGCACCTCTACATCTAGAAGTTCTTCTAGTCTTCTCAAGACCAGAAATGATTCCCCAGATTTCACCTGTCTTCTGCTACGACCCTGTCCAATACTCCATTAGACAACTGTGGCACCCTGCTAGCAGATATCTGATCCCATTATTATATCTCTAGTTTTCTCATAGTATCAGCAATAAGGGATATCTAAAATTTGACATTGTGACATAATGTTATCTTCTATAAAGTTTATCCTCAAAACCTCTGCAATAATTACACCAGAATTGACAATATTTTTATTGTGTTTTATGAAAGGTTACAATGTTATAGTGGGCTTTATTCATAGCTGTCTTGGGCACATACAGTCCACAGGCCATGAGTTTGGAACCCTTGGAGGCAACCAGAGATAATCTCCTCTACAGGCCACTATGATTCTTGTCTTCTCATGTATGTCAATTACAATATCATGGAATTGAATGATGAGGATTCTAGATAGATAACCATGTGGCACTGACGTCATATAGGATGTAAAGGAATTGTGGTACAATGTAAAGATCTGCAGAAACCTGGGCTTATTATGACCTCATTAACTTCAATATAATTATAAAGTAAAGTAAAGACAGTAGTATAAATATTTATAATATGAGCCCTTTGATGAAATGGACCATAACTGATTTGTATTTGCTATCCCTGGCAATGAGTGCATTTACTGATAGAACAGCACCAGATAAATTTGCATTGATTTACTGGATATATGAATAAACATAAAGTATGTACAAAGTAGATACATTAGCATTGGTGTATTTATTGTAAGTTTCTATTTTTGTCTGATTTTGCTTTGGAACATGGTCCAGTACTCACTCTACATAATCTCATTGGGACAGTGAGATAAGGAATCTCACTCATTTTTTTGCATATGATCTAGTCTAAGCCAAAGTTCTTCAGGGAATCTGAATCTTGAATAGAATGATACTGAGTTGTATTTGGTTGATTTCATCAGCAATGAACAGATCAGATTGTTCTCAGTTCCTGTTCTTTTACTCCATAGAATGCCAAGTGCCTTCTCCTTCTCCCTCTCCCTCTCCACTCCCTCACCTCTTTCTGTGGTTTTAGAACTTTTCCTTCACCACTATGAGTTACAAATTGTAACCACAGTAGTCACTTTACATCACTGTGACAAAGTTTCCTGACAGGGACAACTTAAGGGAGGACAGAGAATTTTATCCTGACGTCAGATCACTTTAGCCTATCATAGGAGGAACGAATGTAACAACACCTCAACTTCTACTAGAACAAGAAGCAGGGAGAGAGAAAGAGAGAGTGGAACCTTAGAAAATGTTGCCAAGTATCCCAACTCTACCAACTAGATTCCCTTTCCTAAAAGTGCTATAACCTCCTGAAATATCACCCTCACTGAGGAACAAACTTTCAAAATATCCTCTAGAGACATTTCAAATTCAAACAACAAAAACTGTGTTCTGATGTGTACCTCCCACAATGTTATGGTACTGGAGGAATCAAAATTTGACCAGAAACAGTTCTTGCCTGCAAACACTTAATGTTTTGTAAGGGCGATAAGGAGTGCCAGGACATAACCATAAGGTGAAACAGGATTCATGACAAAACATACAGTATCAAGAAAAGTAAAAAAAAAAGGGTCTCTCCAGAGAGTGGGAGGTGATTCTAAAAGTATCTAAAATTTGTTCAAAGCTGAGGAATTAGGGAATGCTGACTTAGGGAAGGAATTGAGGAGCAGCAGAAATGGAGAAGAAATAGGAATGAGGCCAGAGCATGTGATTCACCGGTAAATAGTACAGGCTCCTATATTCATGGATGAGGAAAAGGAAAACTTTTGTAGCAAATAGTAGATAAAAGGGAAAAAGCCATTCCAAGGTGGGCTGTAGGCAAGAGGAGGCCAAATGCCTCATGTGTAAGAAGTATATGTGAAAATGTAGGGAGACTTCAGGGTCACCTGTGATGTTCTGTACCAAGGCAGCTACAATATTGAGATTTGTCCAAAGTGCTGTAGTAGTTCGTTCAACAGACCATTTGTACCTGAATGGCCAATATAATTCTATCTAATTGATGAGAGAAAAGAGAAAAATGAAGAGGGCACTGAACCTCTTCAAGGTGTCCTAGGATTGATATAGGATGCACCACAGCTCTGTAGTCTACATTCCTCATTACTCTTTCCACCTTCTGAGCTGTTGATTCTGGTTCCAGCTTCCCAAATCACATCTTTCTCTGACTTCTGTAAATCAACAGGTCTAAAAACAAGCTCGTCTTTCTTATCTCTCATTCAAGATGCCTCCTGTTTTGTTTTGTTTTTTCCCAAATTGGAAGCACCGTCATGTACTCCTATCCTGCAACCCCATGAATTTCTGTACACAGTTAGCTAAGGGCCTGCTCACTAGTGCTGGCTACACTACAGTTACTTGTTAACAACTCTCCATGTTTTCTATTTTTCACTACTGTGTAGCATCAAGAAATGGTACTTACACTGATAAATTAATCTGCAAATACAACAGTGCCTTGTAGATCTGCTGAATGTATATTTGAAGAATGATGTCATTACCATGTTCAAGATAGTATAGGGAGTACTCTTTGTCTCAAAGTATGTGGTAAGACCTCTTGTTAGCTGCTTTGAATTTCTCTCATGTAAGTGCATGAGTACATGATGGTGACATAGGCATATGCACACATTAATATCAGAGCTCAGAAATGGGGACAGAATATCTGGCCTCCCTGGGATAAAGACCATATTTCCAACTAAATTTTACCAATGAATTCTAAAGGCTGAGAGCCATTTGTAGGGAAATAAGGAGACTGAAAAGCAGCTGCTATATTCACCTTTACCTGGGTAAGTGGTGCAGATTAAGATTCTCTGTCTATCTGTTTATACATTTGACATTAATTAATTAATTTCAAAGAACTCTGGAAGTTGATCTACATTTTCTTCAGAAAATTAGGTGTACATAAAAATAATTATTTTAAGAATGTTTTGAAACAGATAGGCACATATCAAGACCCAAGTCTGAATAGCTATACCCAAACATGTCTCCTCCTTACTCTGTGTCATTTAACTGGAGACTCAAAAAGCTTCCCTGTCCCTGTTCCCACATCCTCATACATACAACATGAATCTTCCAACATACCTCATGTCTTTTTCAAGTCATTTTTGAGCTCTGGTCCCACCTGTCAAAGCCCTGCTCCAACAGAGATTTGGGTGCACTGAAAATTAAATTGGGTTTGGTTGTTTTTTTTTTTCTTTAAATAGAAGCAAATAATTCAGTCAAGTAACTACAGATTGTCTGACATTTGAAAACCATGTTAAACAAACTGAAAAAGAATAAGACTTATTCTGGTAGAGGAGAGATAACTGAGGATCATTTTATATGATTTTGGTCTAAACTCAGCATTTTATTTTGAGATCAATAACCTGAGAAGAAAGAACACTTTCAGTGTCTCTAGTCTCAGTTGAACATTGATTTTTAAAGTTTTCAAAAGCTGTGTAATCACCTCTGTATGTGTCTGTAAAGGAACATGGTCATCTGATGGCAGTGATCAATCCTGGGGCTGTCTGAAGTCAGACTCAGACAGCCAGGGCTAGAATAGTGATGGCTTTCTTAAGTTCAAGGCAGGTTCTTCCACTTTGCTGCAATGCTGTAATGCTATACATTCAGGACAGGGCTGGATAGAATGAAAATGTTCCCAGATTTAATGAAATTCCTGGGGCTTTCACTGTGGCACTATTTGCCAGGGACATAAGAAAAATGGGACAAATGTTTGATACACAACAGAATTATATATGAATGTGTGACATTCATAATTAGGGCACCTTGCAATATTTTATGTGTGTGGCTACTTGTATGTATATGCACAATATTTGTAGGTGACTGCAAAGGCCAGAGGGCATTAGTTGCTCTGGAACTGGGGTTACATACTAATAATACCTGTTACTACTGTTATTCAAAGCCGGGCACTGTTTCAAACACTCAACAAGACTTAAAGTAAACATCTGAGGTGGCAGTAAACACCAGATGAATCCTATTATTACTGCCTAAAACAAGGATTTTGTGGCAATATCTAATTGCTATTCTTCATTCTCTTCTGTGTGCCTTGTTCTTTTTTTCCTCTAACCACTAGCTCATAATACATCAGAACTACAGGAGTAGGCATCATTGCATTTGTATTTCCTTCTAATGAAAACAAATCTCACTCTAACCAGGATAGAGTTGATATTCAGTGCTTCTGTGCTTCAGTCCTTTTTATTGCCTGGGCTCTTCAAAGTCTGCAAATGTCAAGAATAGTGTGGGAGATAGACTCATGCATGTCATATAAAGACATAGTTGTTCTATAAATCAGCATCTCAATGAATGACATTTTGGGTTTCTGTGAAGCCATATAACAGAACGATGTCATTTGCATCTGAGAATAGTTTTTACATTAAAACTGAAGAATAAGCCAGACATACATGCACGAGTGTTATCTCGGGGAGAGATTTAGCAAGTTTGAAGCCAGCTACAAAATATGTAGAAAGACCCTATCTCAAACATGTAAATCAATTAATCAGTAAAACTGGAAGAATAAAAGATAAAAGGATATGGTGAAGGAATTTTGAGGCAAGGGACACAACAACTACAATTATCCTGTGGAAAAAGAGGCAGTTATATCTTCAAGGACTTGAGAGAATTTCAGCACAGTTGGCAGAAGAGTCTAAGAGAGCATATGTGGAGTTGAGGAACATGGCATACTGCTGGATTCTCATTTCCTTCCTAATGACAACAGCTTAGAGTCATCCATAGCAAGGAAGAATGTCATACAGTTTTTCAGTTGGACTTGTTGAAAGAGTCTTTCAGAAGAGCTCCCACAGAAAAGGGATGTTGGCAGGACTGTAAAAATTGACCGACATAATCCTCAAACTTCCACCCTTTCCTCTATCCTTTTCAAAATTTGGAGGTACAGAGTTTTAGGTTTCTAATGAAAATCATATTCAGGCAGTGTATAAAACCACAAGCTTTCTCTATCATGCAGTATTCTTAATCCCCAAAGTCTGATTCACAGATACACATGAGCTTGCCCAAAAGAATGAAGTAAAAGACTCTTTATGATAATTAATGTTATTTGGCAACTTGACTACTTCTATAATACTTCTGGAATGAAACCCCAAACAGAAGGTTTTGCCTGTGAGAGATTTTTCTAGGCTGGATCATTTGATGTGGGAAGACCCATCCCAAGTCTAGGCCACAGGTTCTTATGGCTGCCCACACAATAGGACATAGAAGGAAGCTTTAGAATTTTGCCTGCGTTCCATCACTGGCAAGTTGATCTTTCCTGTTGCTGAAGTACTTTTTCACTGGTATTAGAACATGCTTCTTCAGGACGCCAAAATAGACTAAATATCAGCTTTCTAAGAATACTCTAGGTTTCCAGCACCACACTGATACTTTAGAGATGGTCATCCTCATGAGCAGAACAACTACTGGATTCTTGGCTTTTTGTCAGGAGATAATCATTGTTGGACTTAGCTGGACCATAGCTTGTAAGTCACTCTAATAAATTATATATATATATATATATATATATATATATATATTCACTCTATCAGGTCTGTTTTTTATGGAACCCTGATTAATATATTACCCAAGTCTCTATGACCTCCTTGCTCAAGTTCAATGTCAAGCTATTCTTTGAGTCAGTATCAGTAGCACTAGAGAACATTTCTAAGAATACCATCTACTAGAAGCCCTTCTGCTGTAACTCTGAATGTATGTATGAATTCATTAACCTTTCCCCTTTCCCTTTGTCCATAACCATGTTAAGAGTATAAAAAAATACACTACATATAATTGTGATTAATGAACATTGTGGGTGTTCATGATATAATATCTCTCATCTGCAGTGCAAATTCTTCTAAAGATAAGAACAAAGTATTTAGAACTGGCGGCCCAGTAGAATACTTCATACTTTCTCTGTTGAGATAATTGTATCATTTCCTCTGGTAAGAAATAGTGAAAGAAGAAAATGTGTGAAAGGAAAGAGCAAAGAGTTGGAATCTAAATGAGTAATCTGGACTCAGTCTATAAAACAGGACCACTAAATTTGATTGTATTTTGAGCCTTGGTAATTTAATGCAGTCACACAAAAATAAAGGATACACTGAGACACAAATAGAAAAATCATAAAATAACAATGTAAACCTCAAATAATAAAGAGGTTTGAGACAACCAAAAAAAGAGGCACTGCCACAGAGTCATGTAAGATATACTCAAGTGTTCTAAAAATGGGAAAATAGAAAAAGTGCTAAACACTGAACAAAGTTAAGTTAAAAAGGCAAAGAGTAATAGAAAAAAAGGGGCAAATGAGGACATTTGTCATTTCAATGTTAAAGGGAGCCAAGTGCCAGAGAGATGATGAGTCAGATGCAGGAGGAGAGTCAAAGCCAGACTGAACTATTAGAAGGATGTTACTACTAACAGCAGGGGCAGACAAGATTGTAGAGGGAACAGGAAATGGTAGTTGAGGGATAAAATATTTAGACTAATTCTTCTAGTAATCCCTTTAGTGAGTTGAGCAGGTTAATGTGAATGGAAGGATCGTTGAACCAGTCCATCAATGGATATAAGATGACACTTCACTCGAAGAGCTTACAAAGTAAGAACATAAAATGGAATTGGGACTATTAATCAGATAATACTTAGATATCTACAATGGAGTTATTCTGCCATGGAATCTTAGAGGTGTAGTCCATTGACTCTACACAAAAAGGCATCCACAGGTGTTGAAACTATAGAAACCAAATCTGGTTTCATTAGTACATCTTTTACTAACATCTGAGAAATATTCAATTCAATGTCTATGGAAATATTGAAATTTAAATATAGTTACATTATCAAATTACATTTAACATATGGTTTTAGTTATGATTAATACTTCCTAAATAGTATGGTTTACCAGTGTCTTATGTTGTCATATATATTTCTATGATGTCCTAGAAGTCAGCCTGAATTCTAACACAAGTTCTTGGATATTGCCAGGTTAGAATGCTTGGTGTGTCAGATGGGCACTAGGTTTTCTGATGTATTTGTTTCTATCCACATTTTACAGCTATAGGACTCTGGTCTGAGTAAGTAAGTGCATACTTAGCACAAGATTGTGTGTGATAGGTTGGAGCAAAAGCCACTTAGCCTGAGTCATTAATATGTACTATTGTGCCTGTAAAGACCACAGTTTTAAATAAATTAGATTAATTGAAAGTAAATACTTAATTATCACTCTTCAAATGTGCTCTGCATTCTGACCTGGTTTTAATCATGGAAAAGACTTTGCTGCATAAATATTTCATCATGTAAATGAGCATTTATTATACATAACCCTTTATGACTTTGCTCTTTTGGAAATTTTTAAAATATTCCTTGGAGTTATTTATTGGAGCAGATGGTATTTTCTGCCCTTTAATTTAGTAAAACATAGTTTCTTCTAAGCCTTAGAATCTAGGGTAATCAGAAGTATCCCTTTGATGCTTTGAACTTTCTTTCCAAGACAGAGAAGACTGTATCAGCGACATGTAGAAATATTTACTACTTTCTATAAAACAGTAATATTTGTTGGTTGGCTGGTTTGTTGGTAGATTTTTCAGTTGAATGGAATATAAATGATTACATTTATAAGATAAGATTAGGAAAATAAAATTTATTAGCCATGAAGTAGAAATAAGCTAAAAACAAGCAGCTGTGTAATCTTTAGTTTTTTGAATTTTGTTTTCAGACACAGATATTTCTGTGAGTTCAGTATAAATCCATAGGATAGACAAAAAATCATGAGGTTAATTTGTTATTTAAATATTTTTGAATGAATGAATGGTATAGTTCCTTACTATTACTATATCAATTAAACTCTAATTTGTTTAAAATCAAGCTTCAAATTCAATAATAGTATAATATGTTATAATATAATAAGATGCATTATAAATCATCTATTTGGGATACTAATTTTCTGTATAGAAAATTCTCCTTTAGGGTTAAGATTGGGTCTTTAAGAGGATAGCAAAGCAATTTCTTTATTTTTTATTTTAAGTCACTCTGGAATCATGTTATATACATATATCAGTCAATATTAACTGATGTTTTATGCATCATTTTTGTGGAACTATAATACCCAGATATTTGCTCAAACAGTACTCTATTTCTATGAGAATGCGTTTGGGATGTTGCATTTAAATCAGTGAGCTTTAAGTTAAAAAGTCTATAAAGTGAGGAGACCTCTTCAATCTCTGGAGTACTCAACAGAGCAAGAGGCTCTCATTTTCCAGAAATAGAGAGTGCCATAACACAATAAGCTCAGACTTTGTCTGTATCAAGGGCTTTATATTAATCTGCCTTCAGATTCCAATCACAACTCTGTCCTAAATCTTCATCCTGCTGGTCTCTTACCAGAGTTCAGACTTGCTTAGCTGATGACCAAGTTCTTTAAAATTAAGCTCTCTTTCTCATATTGCTACTGTGTATTTTTCTATAGATCTTTGACCAATATAATAATATTTTATTTAATTAGTTTAGATGTCATTGTCTATATCATCCAGGTAGAAGTAGACAATAGCAAAAGATTCCATGGTTAGAAAACTAGTATATGACGATGGTTAATTTTAATTGTCAATTTGACATGATTTAGAGCCACTTAAGAGACAATGCTCTAGAAATGTTTGATAGAACTTCTAGATTGGGCTAATTGAAGTGAAAAGAATCATCTAAATATGAGTATAGCATGATTCCATAGGGAGGGTCCCAGAATGATAAGAAGGGGAAAGCAAGCTGATCATCAGCATTCATTGGTCTGAGCTTCCTGATTGTGGACTCGATAAGATCAGCCCCTGATGCCTTTGATACCATGACCTCCTTACCCCAAAAAACTCTTCCTTAAGTTGTTTTTGCCTCAGATATGAGAGTGGTTTTAAACAGTGGGCCATTGCTCTGATAAACGTGACCTTGTTGTTCTTGTTGACTGTATTGCAAGAGGGAGGATGAAGAGTTTGAAACACTGAGCTAGAAAACACTGTTAATGTTGTAAACAGAGATTAATGGACTATCCTGGTGAATTAGCAGATGGAAATATGTAAGGAAATTCTGAGAGAAATGCAGACTATAAAGGTCCAGCTCATGAGGTTTCCGAGGGAAATGGAAACTCCGTTGGGAACTGAGCCAAACTTATTTTTGTTTTATTCTGGAAAAACTGACTACATTCTCCACATGTTCTGAGAACTGGAATAAAACTAAATTCAGAAGCAATAGTGTTTGGCAGAGAAATCTCAAAAGAGGAGAAATTTCAGACTGTGGCAAGGCCACTGCTTACTGCTCACCTCCATGTCTGCAGTAAGAAAGATCAAAAGTGGAACTGATGAATATAAAAAATGTTAAGTTTGGTAAGGAAAAAAGATTAACCTCACAAGCAAGGCAAATTAAAAATCATCTCCTTCTGTTAAAGAGGTAAGAGGTATTAAGAGGAGACATGCCCTGAAACAAATGAAAATATATCCTAAAGAAAAGTAACATCCATTGAAGGCTTTATCTTGTAAAAATCAAAATTCACTTGAAAGGACAGAGCTTAAACTGACAATAGTGTGAAATATTTCCCTGCTTCATGACCACAACAGTGCAGAGAAGCCATACAGAGATAAGTATTAATTATTGTTATCACTATAAATAAATTTATGTAACATCTAATTCAATATTTACCTATGGCATTATTCATGTAATATCTACTTCTACTATATTTGAATTTACATTTATGGTAGCGTTGGATCTATTTGTATCACCACTGCATTGCTGATATCTGGCAGAGAAATTACAGATAATAATAAATTCCAGACACATATTTGTAGAACTTATATTTATATATATATATATATATATATTTGTTTAATAACAACTATGTATAATGAGTAACAATGACCAGATCAGCAAATATTTTTATTCAGTAGCATGAGAATTTGAAATAACTATTGTGTTTCTTTCTTCTAGAATGTATTTTGGTGTGTGACAGGGTAGATTCAAACAGACTAAGGCTTCCACTGAGAGCATAACACATAGAATAGCATATAAAGCAAACAAATGAACAAGCCTATGCATTTTGAAGAGAAAATTTATGAAGGCAATCAAGAGCAGGAATGAGAATTCAAAATAGGTGAGCTGATATTTTCCAGAGATTTTCTTCCCAGAAAGCATTTTCCAGTAATAAGCATAGGGCAGGAGGCTGAAGAACCCATTGCAAAGTTGTACTCATATCTTAGGGTTTATTAGATATAAGATAATTTCATGAAGCTAAAGAGACATACACATGGAACTATGCATAGGAGAGGGGAATTGAGGCAAACAGTCACAGTGAGGTTGTTATCATCCGCAGTATTTTAACAAAAAAGAGAACATACTCATTTTCACAAAGAAATTAAAATTAAATTAGAAATGATAAAGCAATGTGATGAATCCCATTATTCTCTCTGTGTGAGCTCAGACTAGGAAATGATTAACTTTATAACAAATGCAGAAGTGGGAAAAGAAAGGAAAACCAGAAAGGAGTGAAATCACAGAAGAAATCATATTTTTTCCTATATCTTAAGGCATATGCAGAAGTTCTCTAGAGAAAGAATATTTGGATAATCAGCATTATCAGAGGAAGCCAGAGGATCAGTGCAAACAGTGCCCAAGAGTATGGAGCACATGGTGGGAGGGGCTGAGGGCTGAGTCCAACTCAGAATAGTTAAGAAATATGAAGTAAAATGATCAGTGAACAATGAAAAAGAGTGGTGTGGGGCCGAGGGAATAATCTCTCTCTCCCTCTCTCTCTCCCTCTCTCTCTCTCTCTCTCTCTCTCTCTCTCTCTCTCTCTCTCTCTCTCTCTCTGTGTGTGTGTGTGTGTATGTATGCATGTGTATGTTTTAATCCTGTACTCTGTGAGAACAAAATATGATAATTTTCATGGGAAAAGATGAGATAGTAGAACACAGAGGGGAATTGATTTAAGAGCTTGAAGTGTCAGAAAATCTCATGAATGACAGGAAATTTAATTGCATTTCCTGTAGTGCTTCCATGATTGGGAACATGATGAACAAGTTACGGTAGGAGGGGATTCTCTTTGCTGTAGGGTTATGTCTTTCTTTTGCTTCGTTCATTTTGTTTCTTTGAGATGTAGTTTTGCATGGTGGACATGGCATGAAAAGCCAGATACAAGATCAGATATTTTTGAGATTTAGGCAGTGCATGTGGATGAATCTGCAGGTTTAACAT
This sequence comes from Uromys caudimaculatus, assembly GCA_028551405.1. Classification (NCBI taxonomy): domain Eukaryota; kingdom Metazoa; phylum Chordata; class Mammalia; order Rodentia; family Muridae; genus Uromys; species Uromys caudimaculatus. The sequence continues at coordinate 43,703,248 of CM052704.1, read as the reverse complement.
TTCTGAGAGAAATTGGATCATCTGCCAACTATAGGTAACTATAAACTACAGTTTTGATATGAGTCGGAATTACCCAAAGAAGAAAAAATAAGAAGTTAGATGTGGTAGAAGTTTATTGAACAAATGTACTTCAGAAGTGGGTGCAGAAATATAATATTAATTGAGTGAAAATGGGGTGGTGGCATCCAAATATAGAAAACCGCTGGGGGATTCAGGGTTTCCACAAAAAGAAAACAGAAAAGAATGGGGTATTGGGTTGTTAGAATGGCAAGTGAAACTTTGTTGGTGTTCAAATGCAGAGGGGCATTTGGGAGTTCAGCATGAGAGTGAAGGACAGAGAAGAATTGTTATTGAGGAAGTTGAGATGGCCCTTGTAACCTCAAACTTTTTAGCTTGCACCCCAGTTCCAAAAATTATAACTCTGAGACTTAATTATATATGAATAAATGCCTAGAGCATAAGTTTGGACTTGTTCCTCAACTAGCTGATAACTTAATTAACCTGTTTATTCTATTCTATGAATGCTACGTGGCTGGATATCTCTTCTCACTTTCATGCATGTGTCTTCTCAGAGTTAGGGGAGAATTTATTCCTGCCTGACTCTATCTCAGAGTACCTCTCTCCTTACTAGATCTCCCACCCCTTATTTCTTGCCTCAGCTCATTGGGCAATCTGCTTTTTTATTGACAGGTGATGTTTCTATACAGAACATAAGAGATTCTCTCTACAGTCCTAGGATTAGACATTCATATAAAAGAGATTAGAGAAGAAGAAACTGGGACAAATAGGCAGAGTACAGAGCAAAGGCATGCTCTTCCAACTCAGAACAAAGTAGCGATCAAAGGGTCTCAGGTGAAGGAGGAAGGCTGGGGAGAGATGAGAATTTTTTACCACATGCCTTTCACATAGATATGGATTTTTGTTGTCTTGTATGTCTTTTATATACTAGGTAAGATACTCTTAGACTGCAAGATAGTAAGATTAAAGAAATGATAAAATTTACAGGGATTTTACAGTAAACTTCTGTGATATGGAAGATAGTTACAAGCAAATGACAAAATGTCCTGCAGAGGCCTGAGTGGCCTAGCTGGGGTTCACCATGTATGTTTCTAATGGCACTAGGTGGGCCCTTTGGAGAGCCTAATCCTATTGGGTTTACAGCTAACCCATGTTTCTAAAAATATTGATATCACCCAAGAAAACATTTAAAACATTAAAAATTATAATAAATAATAACCAAATAATAAATTAAGGAAGATATTAGAAGATGGAAAGATCTCCCATACTCATTGATCCTTTCCTGGGGCTAGAGGGGGCTGAGTGCGACTGGAGTGGCTGTTGGTATTCTGTAGGCCACCACGGAAGTGGATGGGCTGAGGAATGCAAGAGGCTAACTCTAGGCGTTTTTTTTTTAAAAAAAAAAAAAAACTGGTTTGGTCAGCTTAGCAAGTCAAGCTCAGGAACCTGGACCAGATGGCCTCGAGCTAGCTGTGGGGGCCGGGAAAGACTGCCATTGCTAGCATCTAGCTGAACCAGGTGTGGGATTTCTAAAATTTCACACTAGTACAAGGCAGTAAAATTTTCAGTCTCTTTTCTTTGCAGTTTTATATATGTTTGTCAACATTTTCTTTTTTCAAATGAATAATCAAGGGTATCAGTTCATATCTTAAATTAGATTCTATTCTTTTCCTTCCACTACTCTTGTATGTTTTCATGTGTCATTGTATCTTGTGTATTTCTTAGATGGGTGAAGAACATTCCAGTATTTGCTACATGTGGATATTTAAGTTATTTTTTAAGATTTAAAGTCAATATTAAAGCAATGGTAAATATATAAATGAAAATAAAATTCACTTGTGAACATATCTGTCATTGCAGCTTTCAATGTGTAGAACACTAAAAATTTAGGAAGACTCTATACATAAATAAAGCATGTCACAAATTTCTACATAGTTGATTCTATATCTTCAAATTCAAACAAACATGGAAAATATCCAACTCTGCAAGATGTGTCTTTACCAAAGATGATCAGTCATCCTTACTATCTTACCAATGATATAGAGTAATAACTACTAACACAGTCTTGTATTATGTTAGATATTTTCAATAGCCTAAATATTTTAAAAGCATATAAGTGTGCATGTGTAGGTTCTATGCAAATACTTCCACATTTTATGTAAAAGATTTGAGCATCTACAAAAGCCATAGGATTCTAATGGGATCCTGGAACAAATCCCTCACAGATATAAGGAATGTCATTTTTATATGATAAAAAATGTCATTAACATATTTGTTCTCTGAGTAAAAAGTCAGACGTTTAGATTTCCTACTACAGCTATGCATTGAGTAGCTTTTCTAGTCATTGTGGTCAAGCATGATGGGAGCAACTTAAGTGAGAAGAGGTCTTTTTTTTTTCTTCCTTTTGAGGGGTGGGGGTGGCATGTGATTTGGGAAGTTTTTTTTATCATAATGGCAAGGGAAGCATGGACGTGCTAATGACTCGGTTCCTGGTGGGAACTTGTAGCTGTTGCTTCTTCAGAGAAGAGCATATACTAGAACATTCATGAGTCCACCCTCAGTGACCCACCTCTACCAGGCAGGCTCTACGTCCCAAGGTTTCTACAGTGTCCCAAAACTGCCTCTAGTAGGTGACCAAGTGTTCAAAGACATGAGATACATTCAAACCATCACAATTTTAAAACTGTCTCAGTAGGTATGAACGTGTGGGTATGTTTGACAGACATTCTTCTCACCATTTTCCAGGAATAGTGTGAACACTGAAGAAACCAAAGGTGAATAAGATGTTGTCAGTGATCTCAGAGAACTGAAAGCTAATGGCCTAAGGGGAACACTGTGAAACTCCACTTTAGAGTAATTGTGATTGATTTTTCTGCTGGCGTCCCTCCAGTTTCTAGAAGAAGGTTGCTTGGGAAAAAATATATTTTCTGTGTTCTTGTGTATCATAGCAGTTGCTTGGGCAAAGAGTACTTTAACAACTGTTTCTATTAACTATATAATCCTGTAGGGTTATCAGGATAACTATGTTCCAAATTTTACTGCTCGGGATAAGTGACAAATGTTGGGAGTGAAAACTGCGAATACCCCTTGACAGCAGGCTAGCTATTTGATTTGCCACCAGAAAACATCATTAAGTAGTCAGTTCGGTTGAGGGTTGGCAGACTGTGGCAGATGTGGGGATAATATCAAGTTACTATGGTGCTTATGTAACCTTGTCTATTTTTACTACATGCAAGGGTAGTAATAACTTTCTATTCCCGAATAGCTTCAAGCTCTGAAAAACTTTTCTTGCATTCTCAGATTTTCTGTACTTCAGATCATGTCCTCATTACTTCTGACCAAGCCAAGACACCATGTCTTTCTAAATCTGACACTGAACTGTAGTCATCCTGTACAATGTGCTGGTTTGGCATAGTAATCTCCTCAAGAAAAGATGGAGAGTATTTTTTCTGTATCACTCTGGCACATGGCACATGGCGGACTCTAATAATGATAATCAAATTTGATTCTTCTATAGAGGTTCCAGATTGTAACTAGTAAGAGCACCTTCAAACTTAGGAAAATAGTTCTGGGTTATGCAATAAGCTCTAGGGCATTTTTTTTCGTATATCTGTACCGTATTTTATATAGTAGAAATTTAATAAGATAATTTTGGTTACAAAGATAATAATAAACAATAGGACACAAGAGTGTGTAGAAGGATATGCATTTAGTATCACTTATATATTTAAGGTAAAGGGTGGTCTCAGCTCAGCTAAGCTGATGATAAGTGACACTTTAATATCAAAATGTTTAAGATAACTCCTTAAGCAATCTAGTGGTCCCCTACTCCCAGGAGGGCACCATATTGATGCTGAACATAATAGAGACTATCTATCAGCAAAGCACACTATTACTCAGAACTCCTGAACTCAAGTGATGCTCCTGTATAGCTGAGACTACAGGCATACATCACTGCATCTCATTATGCTGTGCTTACTTGATACCATGGAGCAGCCTGCTCTTTTCTGAAGGCAAATCTGGGGAAGAGAGGAAGTGAGAGGGTGCTGAGAGGAAGGGAATGAGGGGGGCTATGATGCAGGATGTATTATGTAAGAGAATAATAAATAAATAAATAGAATAAACAAATAGAATAAATAGAATAAGAAATGTTTGACTTGTTTTTACTGAGAATCTGAAATGAAAACTCTGGATTGCATTCACATTGTCCCAGATTGAGTCTTTACCCAAATCCACCACTTATACTGTTCATCCACAGTCTTCTCATCCTTTAATGAGTCCAGTGGTAGCCAGAGGTATTGTTCCAGCCTGATTCAGGTTATATCATTTTTCTATGCAACGCACCACTAACCCTCCATCTCAATGACAATAAAGTCTAGTCTTACTGATGATACCTGACAAAAACCAACCAGACCGCCTAGAGCTCCCAAGGACTAAGCAACTAACCAAGGAGTATACTTGGAAGGATCCATGACTCCAGCTGCATATGTAGCAGAAGATGGCCTTGTAGGGGAATTTGAGGGCGGGGAGGCGTGAGTGGGTGGGTAAGGGAACACCCTCATAGAAGCAGGAGGAAGGAGAATAGGATAGGGGTTTTTTGTGGGGGACAGGTAAAGGGGATAACATTTAAAATGTAAATAAAGAAAATATCCAATAAAAATAAAATTATAAAGAAAAAGATCATGAAGACTTGTCCTTCACAAGCCTTTTTCCCTGTGTTTATTCTGATCTAGTATCTTTGGCCCTGAGGGTGCCTGCCTCACTCTTATTTCAGGCCCTTGAATTTCCCATGTTCTCTGCCTACGTTGCTCTTCATTGAAGTTACTATAGCTTCTTTCTCATTCTTTTCCAAATTTCCTCAGATATCATCTTCCTATGAGGCTCTCCCATAACTGCCATGCACCCTAGTGATAGCCCTTACCAGGACACTGCTCCTTTACTTTGTGTTATTTTTCTCTATAACACTTGTAAGTAAGTGATCTGTGATATATTTACCTTTCTGCATTTATTGTCTGCCTCTTACAACAGAATATAAACTCCCCCAAATAATGAACTCTTTCACTGCTATGCCTTCAGTACCTTTAACAGTGCCTAGAAGTAGCTGGAAACTAATGAATAAATGTTAGATGGATTAATTCACTGTAATCAATACTTTATTGCTTATAAATACTATGAAACTTCAACACGCTTCTATAGCATGGCATTTTATTATTTCAATGTTCTATAAACACTGTAAATGTTACATGTACCTCAGCTGTTGTCACCAGTGTAACACAATAATGAGCACAAAATTGACATGATTAATTAAATGTCTAAAAATTTAAGAGTTATTGAACAATCTAAAAATTAAAATCTATCTCACTACTTTGAAATCTGTATCTATATCTATCTCTCTATATATATATCATAATGTCAAAACATTGATGCCAAATTTTTAGGAAATTATGTCAAACATTGCTTGAAATTCTATCTTCATCTGTTTTGTTGTTGTTTGTTTGTTTGTTAGCTTTTTTGTAGTTATGGTATATATGGGTATATACTGCATTTGTGCTGACAAATGACATTCTCTTACCATGTATAAAATTGAGGTGTGAATCTTGAGAGATGTTTTTAGAGTCTCACCCACAACATCAGTAGGCAAGTTTCTGAAGAAAGAAAACCAAATGAATATTTGAGTGTTTTTTCATACTGACTCAACAGCAGTGACTTCCATTCACTATTCAAGGAAATTCCTCAGGTTTGAAAGTAAACTGGGAATTGATGCTGGCAAAGTACTTTATGATAGTCTGGCAGGACTCCATGCTTTTCTGACAAAATAAAATGAAAAACAAATGAGAAAAAAACAAAAATACAAAGAATGGAAAATTAATCTCAATTCATATGACAGAAAATAGCTAATTCTTTAGGGGGAAATAACAAAATGTAGACAATGTGGCCTAGCCCCCAAAGGACAATAAAATCCACAGCAAACAAGATGTAAATATGAACACTGACTCTGCATTACAAATCACAGGACACTCTAAAGTGTGTGTGTTGCAAACTGTAATCACAAGTCTTGAATACATGTTAAAAAGTAGGACTCCATGTATCTGCTTTAATGAGCAAGATAATATTAATAGAAATAATTATATGCCATCAATTTTATGTCAGGCACTGTTCTAATTACTTTTCATATTTGAGCTCATTTAGTTCTAAAAACAACTACATTAAGAATATTCTACCACTGTCCTCAGTGCAGAGCTGAGGAAAATAAGCGACTCTAATACAAGCCCCTTTACTCAAAGTGGTGGAGTGAGAACTCAAATTTGGTAATCTGGCTCTTGACTCCACATTAACTACTTCTCAGTGTTGCCTTTGACTGATGAATATAAAGATAATTAAAAACCATATTAGTGGTTTATCTATGTGGAGTGAATTATAATACATGAAATATCACTCCTGGGCAGCATGATAGCTTAACGGGTAAAGTTGCCTGCTGCCAAAATTTAGGCTAGAATTCAGTACTTAGGACCCACGTGGTGAAAGGAGAGAAATGACTTGTCCACCAACCTCCATACACGCCATAGCATTCAGGAGCCCATATACATACATACAACTACAAGCACACAAAATAAATAAATAAAATGTAAGAAAAAATCACTCTTCGTTCTGTAGTTTATTGTAGACTTAAACCTCATTAAACATTATATGTGACTCTCATTTCTATATTGTGGGAAACACGTTTTAAAGGTTTGAAAGATTTAGATCAAAAATGAAGAGGAAATATTCCTTATATAAGGGGAAATAGAGACTGTACGTGTTATTATAAATGAACAGAGTTTCTGGTTCTAATCCCAGTGGGTTTAACTTGGACAGGCAAATGCATGGCTCCCAAACACATCTGTCACATTTTGAAGCCAGAACTAGAAATTCACAACTAGAACATGCATTCCCATGGGCGATTCACATGGATGCACAGATTTTTCTGACTGTAGACAGCACTGTTCTTACTAAAGCAAACACGTAAATTCTCAATGGGAAAGAGGACTCACTGAAGCATGATGTACAGGTTATTCTTTAATAAATGCAGTGTCTGCCTTCTCAAATAAGTTCAATTTTATATTCTATATTAGCAGATCTGACAGTGGTTTTACTCTGAGAATTTTCAAAATCTGAATCTTATATATATCATTATTCAATGGATGTAAACAACATCAGTCCCATACTTTGTACCTGTACGGATGCTAGGTGTTTTAAATTTGTAATGCTATTCAATACTCAAGACAATATGAGATGGCAGGCATTGGTTATTACTGTTTAATAATGAGGAAGGGAAAAGCTATCTACAGTTGGCATGTCACCTCCAAACCACTTGTTGACTTGCCACTGTGACAAAAAAACATAAACCTTCAAAATGTGATCATGTCATGAGGCCACACATAAGTGACTAAATGTTATCATCATGATGGGTCTAATTATTCTAAGAGCAAGTTTGTTGTGAGTTCTTCCTCCTTAGCCTATCTGTGGTCACAGACCTCCTGCCTTGGGATAATATGATATTCAGCATCAACAGATCCCAGCAGCAAACAGACTCCAGAGTCTCTAGAATATGAGACAAATAAGCTTCTATTGCTTATAATTATACATTCTATAGAGATCTGTTATAGCACGCATACGCGCACGCGCGCACACACACACACACACACACACACACACACACACACACACACACAGAGTCACACACACATTCCAATATCAAGGCTTAAGAAAGTTATGGAATTTCTGTCACAACACATAGTCAGTATATATTATGGGCACATAGAAGTAAATCTATGTAACCCAGAAGCCTTTTCTATCCTTTTATCTTGTTCACAGCAAGGTAGAAAGCATAACTATAAAAGGTACAAATTCAAGAATAAAATAAGATTAACATTAAGAGCTTCTTGTAGCAAGTAGAAGGAAGAAAGTACAACTAAGCTACATGGTGAATGGTTCCTGTCCTTATGCAGTTATATTAAGCCATGTCAAATGGTGTTTTAAGTTGCAGACAAAACTGATAACTACATATAGTTAAACATGAACAGTGTTGGTAATAAAGGAATCTGGACGATAGGTGTACTACTGCAATATTGAATTTATCTGAAGCCTGTAAAATTGCGTTAAGCTTAGTAGTCTGAGTCTAGAATAAACAAAGTATTTAAGTGAGCAAGTGTGCTGCCTTGTAGCCGCAGTATTAATTTGCCTGTTCTATGAAAAGCAAACTCAATATTTTGTTGTTGCCTCCAATAGAAGCAGACTGGATAGACAGTCCATAAAAGTGCTGTGCTGCCTCCAAAGGCTACCAGTGCTTCATGGCTCTAGCCAGGCCATGCATGCATTCAACAGATCAGTGGAATCATATTCTCCTCTACTATGCCCTCAACAACAACAAGAGCATCAACATGTTTATGTGACTCTGACATAGTTTTTCCTGTTTTTGTCCTAAGAACCTGCCTCTTACCCTCTCTTCTAATCAGTGAAGGATTTTTGTAATCATAATATATTTTGTGCTTATTAATTAGAATCAACATTATATAATTGGTTCTACTTAATCCTATTGAATTGGTTCAATTCTAGTTAATTTTTATTGATTCTAAGGAATCACAGCCAATCATTTACTTTGTAAATCTAGTTGAAATAGATGATGCTGAGGGCTATGATAAAGATGAAAATCAGAAAATAGAGTTGACAACTGACCAACACGGAATATATAAATCTGAGATTGTTTAGCAGAGGCTTGATAGAAGGTGTAAAAACTACAGTCTAGTATCTGTCTAGTCTTTATTAGATGATAGGCTCTTGAATACTACTTTTAGACTGAATAAATGAGGACTATGCAGAAAACAGTAATGCAAATTTTTAATCAAACAAAAAATATCATTACCTTAGTTTTGCAAAAGTAAACTAAAAACTATTCTTGGGGATGCAGGAGCCATCAAAAGAAAATTTAAGTTAATAAATTGCTGGAAATAGAAACACAATTTATATTTATGTATGCAGCTTCAAGGATTTCTTTTTGACAAATCCTTTTAGCACCTACAAGAGAAAATTTTAAAAGACATTCACTCCAAAGCCTGTCTGATAACACATTAAACTCTACAGTAACAGGAGTGGAAACTTCAAAAGTAAACATTGATATAAATAATTTTTGTTGAGGCCCCTTTTTTTGTTTTTTGTCTTCTTCTAGGGTATGACCCTCAAATTCAATACTGAAATGCCTTTTTGCAATTATTAGTAAGATAAGTGTTTTTAAAAGCTCCCGTGTTCCTTACTCTGTTCAATTATTTTTAAGCAGGACATTATTCTAACAAAAGACTATCTTGCTGATATGTACTTTTAACAAGATTGCTTGCATGATAACTGTGATTGAAAGAAAGAGCAAGAAAAGGGTGAGGACTCCCTGCATAGAATCCAAGTAATAATAAATATGAATGAAAAAGGATATCCCAAGGATGGCTGCCTTTAAGACTGATGTATTTGAACATTTGTCATAATTCCAGACAAGGTCTGGACTGAAATTGAAAGAATAAATACTTTCAGAAGTCCAATATAATACAGCTGCAAGTAATCTCCAGGACTACCAAATTTAAAGCACAGAATATTGAGATTATAAACAGTATAAATATAAAATATAAGTATAAAATATAGGAAAACATAATAAGCATTCCAAATTCCAATGTGGCTTTTACATATGTCCATACAGTTACACCTAGACTGATATCATGAAAGCTTTCCACAAGAGACTTCACCAAAGTGTAATACTGAAAGAGGTCTGTGTGCTTTTAGTTTTCTGTCTTGTTCTCTTCTTCCAGAACTACTGCATCCATGCCAAAATATTATCTCCTAGAATTTAGTTTTGTTAGTGTTTTAAAAGAGGAAATCTTTGTGATCCAGAGGATTTCAGTAATTATTTTTATATCAAATAATTTATTAAATCCAAAAGTCAGGGTATACCTGAGATCTTCAAAGCACTGGTGCATATGTAATCAGGAAAAAGAATATAATGCCAAAAGACAGCAAGCAGTAAAACAACAATAAAACCAAGAGACCTAAACAACATGAACTTTCATTAATGCCAGAAGCGATGTAGGAAAGAGTAAGGCATGCAAATGAGTTTTCTGGAGGTGGCCCACCATCCTGCATGGCCTGCGATGGGTGAACTCTGAGAATGCAGGGTCCTTAGAGACTTCATCCCAAGATTGATACCTGTTGCCTATGTGCCTTTCTAGTCACTATCACATAGCCTAATGATTCCTTGGCATCAGCCCACCACCCTATTAAACAAATTTCCTGAGGATCAACATGAAGATAAACTTCCATGAATTAATGCTATTTAGATGAATTAATGACTTTATAGAATTCCTAATTTGATTAAAATTAAGAAAAGCGTTTAAGGATATGGTTTTAGGTTTTTCAGAAAGACATAATAAAATGTTAAAATCAAGCATAAAATGTGCCTCCTCCTCATATAATAGTAAGTCTGCATAATAAAAAAAAATACAATGAACTTTCACAATTACACTAAAAAGAAAAATAGGCTTGGAACAAACTTGTGATCAAGGAAAAACATTCTTTCTAGGTCAGGTCCAAGGATGAAGCCACAGATGTGCAGTATGATAAAGCAAGGCCATGTGAAACTCTTGCTTTGAACTTATAATGAGCTTATAGAATGAAACACTGCTTGAACTTACTATCAACATTCTTCTGTAACTCTCCTTTTATATGATATTTATTCTTTTTACATAGAGAACTTTTTGTCTAAAGGCTATAAAAAGCTGAAAGCAAAAAATAAAACAGGGTTGTAGACATTTCTGCTACATCCATAGTATGTATTTTTCTGCATGTATGATTCTTGTTTCTATTTTTTTCTTTTTCTTTTTTCTCTGGTTCATGAAGAGTTAATGAACTCTAAGTGAGGGGTACCTGAGCCAGAGAAAAAAGAGCCCTAGCAATTGAGCCTTCTTTGCTAATTCCTGCTGCTGAACAGCAGGAGTTAATTGTTAGAGGTCATCAACATTAGGCTTTAGAATAACAAATAGATAAAGAAAACAATTACCAAAAAGAAAGATACTTTTCCCCCAGCAAACACAACTTTTGCCACCACAATCAAAACTTTTTGCCATGGCAGCTACCAATGTCACCCATTACTTCCTGCCTCAGTCGACCTAAATGCCAAGAAGGTCTCTGACAATTAAAATGTTGAAATTGAGAGAGTTGAGAGGGAGTGGCTTAGTTAGAGTAGGTGGGTTTTCAGGGAGAGGTTTCTTTGAAATTAGACTGAATTTGATTCATGAGGAAGATTTATCTATAATCACATTGTAAATGTGGGAAACACCAGACTACGAACCATGTTTTTCTTTCCACTGTGACAGAGTTCAGGGTTTTTACCTTGAACCTTCATTTAATAAGAGAAACGTTTTCTTCTCATTGTAGAACTTTGTATACATGACCTACTTTCTCATGAGTTTTCCCCAAAAAGTAGGTCAAACAGGTCTAGAGTTAGTGCATGTGTAGAGATTCTATAGTGTCTACATTTTCTCCCGCTACTTACAGTAATGCTGTGCATCAGGCTTAACAGTTGTTAGAAGAAATCTTTGGCAGAACAAAATTAATGCCAATCTGAAATTTAGGGTCCTAACCTTGGTCCATTCACTTGTCTTCCTTAATGTAATTTAAATTCTTAAAACCTTAAAATACATTTTTTTCCTCCTGCCTGCAAAATGTGCTGGTGTAATGATGGCACAGAACTTGTGGGAGTGGCCAATCAATGACTGGTCCAACTTGAGGACCACATCATAAGAGGGATCAAAAGCCTGACACTGCCTGGAGGGCCAGGAACCAGAGGCTTGTGGTTAAAATTAATGTGAATTTCTACCTAATCTTTGGTCATTTAGTTCCCAAATAAAAGACACAAAACCTTTATATTTATAAGCCTTAATAATACTAGAACTGGGCAGAAATCAACCCTCTAAGCTCTTTTGTCTACGTCTTTGTTGATAATCCCAAGTTTTAACTTGCCATGTTCCACCTGGACTTCTCTTACTCCCACTGGCCAGCTCTCAAGGCTATATTTTCATGATTCACCTAACCCATGCCATCTTCTTCTCTTTCTTCTATCTCTTTCTCCCTTGTGGTTTATGCCACAGACCCCAAACCTGAAAACCGAAGCCCCACCTACCTCTCTTCTGCTTGGCTACAGGCTGTAGGCATCTTTATTGACCAATCAGGCATAACTTGGGGGCCAAGTTACATAGTATCATTTGGTGTGTGTGAGGATTTCCTCATCCCTGGGGACAACCAGATCCTGGGTGTCTGTATTTAGCATTACAATACCAAACCTCAATGGAGGCTGTATAGCTTAGAGAACTAGCATAGATTCTCTCATGACAGGCTTAAAAAAAGTCAATGAAATAATTCTAATGATATTCTGCTATACTCATAGACTGAAGCCTAGCTGAATTGTCATCAGAGAGACTTCATCAGGTAACTGATGGGAGCAGAGACCCACAACCTAACATTAATGGAGCTCAGGAACCCAATGGAAGAGAAATAGATTATAGGAGCCAGGGGTCAAGGACACCACATGAACATGACCAATAGAATCAACTGAACAGGCTTTATAGGGCTCGTAGAGACTGAACCAACAATCAGTATGAGTCTAAGTAAGCTAGGTCCTCGGTACATATGCTATGGTTGTATAGCTTGATGTTATTGTGGGACTCATAACAGTGGGAGTGGGGAGTTGTCTTTGACTTTTTGTCTGCACTTGGAACCCTATCCTCTTACTAAGTTGCTTCACTCAGCCTTGATATAAGGGTTTGTGCCTAGTGTTAGTATAACTTATTATGCTGTGTTCAGTTAATATTCCTGGGAGGTCAGCCCTGTTCTGAAGGGAACAAAGGAGAAGTGGATATGGGAAAGAGGGGAAGTGTTGAAAGGAACTGGGAAGAGTAAAGGCAAGGAAACTGTAGTCAGGATGTAATATATGAGAGAAGAATAAATTTTTAAAAGAAAGAAAGAAAGAAACATCTTTTTTACTAGTTTGTTGCAATAGTGATAATACATTTTCTTTTAAAAATGATAGCTAACAAGAATGACACCAATAGATAGGACAAAATGGACAAGGGATATTAACCCTACACAAAAAACATCCAGGTAACTAAAGTATTTGAGTCTGAGAAATAGTCTTCCCCAGGGAAGAATACACCAATTGATAATCCAATACCAAATGGTCCATCTTGAAAACAAATATACAAGTAACATTATACAAAATGATTAGGTTCTATTTAGGAATATATATGCATATACATATATGTATGTAAAATCAGTTAATAAGAAAAAGGGTCACAAGTTTGAAAAAAAAGGGGGGGATATATGGGAGAGTTTGGAGGAAGAAAGGGGGAGAAATGATGTAATATATTATAATCTCAAATGTAAAATAAATAACAACAAAAAATGATAGCTGACTTATTTTCTGTACTTAAAAAGAAAAACAAGTTTATGAGTAAAATCAACTTTCATTTAGGGAACAATGGTCTCTCTTGATGTTCCTGTAGTACATTAGACATGCAGAAGTGTTATGGAAACTTGAACCATTGTCGACCCCTTCTTCCCTAACCATCTCTAAACTCCATGTGAACCAGTGTCTTTCTGCTACTGTAACATTCATGCCCGCCATCATGTGCTGTGTGTCTGAGTTAGACTTTTTGTGCTAGTTGAATATGATGGTATTGACACTTAATTAGGTACATTGGGTGATTTTATTGTTGATTGTTTTGTTAGGCTTTGCTTTCTATGTCCTATGAAAGAAACTTGAATACATAGAATAATGGGAAAAGGTTGGTATGCATGGAGTGATGGGTTGTTTGGATTTAATATTGATTCAGTTAAGAGGCATATTCTTTATGAGACAAGAAAAGCTAACATTTTTTAACTAAAATACCTTACTTCCATGTAAACCAAAATTACATGCATTATATATTATATATACATATATATACATATACACACATAGATATACATAGATATACATATGTATATACATATATGTGTGTATATATAATGGTGTATATAATGTATAATGCATGTAACTCTGCATTGTATATATAATGCATATGAATATGCATATATACATTATATATACACAATAATATAATTACATGTATTATTGCTGTGTTTTATATAAGCCTTTTAATGTTAACCATAACAATGCAACTAAATGACACTGATAAATAAGGAGAGTTATTCTATTCCTACAATTTAGTCAGAGATTTAAATATCTTTAACACAAAAACATTCCACTTATTCCTTGAAAATTTTCTTCCACTGAACTCATATTTATACAAGCAGAATTATACATTGGCAAATGAAGGAGCATTTTCAAAAACAAAACCAGCAAATATAACCACATATACTGCATGTTTTATGACATTTACTACACCTGTCTTAATCTCTACACTTGGCAGTATACTGGAAAATAAACATTATCTATCCATGGTATCTACATCAAAAAGCCTCCATCAATACTTTGGAGACCAGAGCAAATGTAGAAGAAAAGAGCAAGGTGAATATCTAAGTTTATGGAACCCATACAAAGCTTCTCTAGGATGCTCAAAATCCATCCCTAATGAGGTTTTCCTGTATCTGTACTATGATAAGGAAACTGAGAAAAGATAAGATTTGGTTATAAAAGCTGACTTGGAAACACATCCTGAAATGATCAAGATTTGACCTCCTCTCTCTTTAGATTGGATATTGATAGTATATAGGGCTTCTTCAGTTTATGGCACCTCGAAGATTTCATAGCAATATTGTATATGTTAATTACATTCAACATAATCTGAGTTCATTCAATTAACAATGATGGAAGCAGGTGGCCAAAGGCTCAAGTGAATTAATTCAAGCCAAATTCACATTCATCATTTGCAGCTTTTGCTGCAACTACTCTCCAAACCTCAAATTTCAGAAAACAAACTCATTTGTTAGGGGAAAAAGAACGATTGGGAAAGGTTTATAATACAAGCACTGTTTTTGTTGCTGTTGTTCTGTTTTGTTCTTCAAATATGAAGCTGTGAAAGGCAAATAGCTTTCTTCCTTTCTTATTATGCTAGCTAATCCTTATCATTTCACACACATGTCAAACACTAATTGATGAAACTTTGAAAGAAGATAGGAAAAATAGCAGTTCAGTTTGAAATATCTTTTAGAACCTAAATTTTAAATGAACATCACAAAGTAGGGATTTAAGTTCACACCCTTCTCATTTCAAGCCAAGGACTCATAAAGACACCTTCTCAAACTTCTTGCTGGCTTGGAGCTTAAGAAGAAAGACCAACACACTGACATGGTCTTTTGGTTACCCTAATAAATCTGATCAATGAGTATTTGTTTATTTGCATATATTCAGTAGTCTTGTGTTTATATAACTTTCACATAACAAATCTATCTCTCAAAGTTTGATGTGCATTTTTAATAGAACTAATTTAACAGAAGAACTTTAGAAAGCTTCTCTCCACAGCTCATTAGCAGTTAGATAATTTAAACGCAGGAGTGGGAGGAGCCTTTGCTCTTTAAAATTATACATAGATCTTTAATGTCACCATGTCTTCTTCCTTAACAATATAAATTTTTCAAATGCACTGGGGCAAAGCTAAGGTTCATTTTAAATGAATGCTGATTCATGAAAGTGAACTATGATCAAAAGTCCAGGATCAGATTCATTGCTGCCCCATTCATAATAGCCAGAAATTGGAAACAGCCTAGATGTCCACCAACGAACAAATGGAAAATAAAAATGCAGTACATTTAAACAATGGAATCTATTTAGCTGTTTTCTTTTAAACAAACAAAATACAATGAAATTAGCATGTGAAAGAATGGAACTTTATTACCCAAAACTGTGTGGGTAATAAAGAACATGAGTTCAGGGGAAACCCAAACACTACTGTTCAGCTAAAGGAATGTAACAATAAAATGTTAACAACTTCTGCTATACATCGATCAGTGTTTCATCAACCATCATCTGAGAACCATCCCCCTATTCTAAGTAGGAACTAATACGGGGACCCACAATTGGACAGGCCATATGGAACGGAAGACTTTGGAGAATTCAATCTTAAATAAAAAGTCTTCATTAAATCCCTCCTCTCAGAACTTAGGGAACTATACAGAAGACAAGGCAAAAAAAACCTGTAAGAATTAGAGGGGATGGAGGACACCAAGAAAAGAAGGCCTTCTAGGCACAACAGGACGGATGCACATATGATGTTACAGAGACTGTAGCAGCATTCACAGGGCTTGCAGTGGTCCAAATCAGACAAGTTTCTAGAGCTGAGATGAGCAAGAAGACACAGGCACGCATGTCCAGTGAAGAAACTATCTCTAATTGACCACCACTCACAAAACAAAAATTATTTTCTCATATTGAGTCTCACTGGAGACACAAACCCCACTTAGGGGTAGGCACCTTGTCCAGTGTATCAACCAGTATTCTGCTGCTGTGGAGAGATACTATGACCATGCTAACTCTCTTAAAGAAAAACATTTCATTAGAACTGACTTAATTTCAGAGGTTTAGTCTATTGTCATCATAGTGGGAAGCACTGTGGCATGCAGGCAGACATGATGCTAGTGAGGAAGCTAAGAGTTCTACATCTGGATCAGCAGGCATCTGGCAGAGAGACAATGAACCACTTGGCCTATTTTGAGCTTCTGTTCAAAGCCCACCCTCAGTGATGAACTTCCTCCAATAAGAACATGCCAATCCAAATAATATCACTTCTTATGAGCCTATGGATGCCATTTTCACTCAAACCACATTAGATGGCAAACACAAAATGAACGCAAAAGCATTTTGTGGGATTTTTAAAAATATCATATTACTTTGTCACAGCATTTTTTATTTACTTGTTTTGGCTTGTATGTTATGATTTCCAATTTTATGATTTTATGGGTTTTATTTGTATATGATTATGCATGGTGTGTGTGTGTGTGTGTGTGTGTGTGTGTGTGTGTGTGTGTGTGTGTGTGTGTGTATTCCTCATGTTTTTGTTTCCTTTTGATTTGATTATTTTGTCTTGTTTGTTTTTTAATCTGTCTGTTTTCTTAAAAGGGAGAGAAAGAACATGGAGTTAGAAGATTAGAGAGGTGTAGAGAGTCTGGGAGGAGATGAATGAGGGAAAACAATGATCCGAATACATCATATAATTAAACCTTTAGATTCCATTTTTTCTTTTTTAAAGTCCATGACCAAAGACTAAACTGAATACCTTCCCATCAACTTGACACGTCCATCATACTGTGTAATGGGTACTTGCTTAAGGTGTAGAGTTCAAATAAACTCTCACAGTGCAGAACACAATTCAACTTTATCTACAGTTCCCACACATTTGGTTGCCCAGTGAAGATACCACATAGACTTAATTGGAGAAAATAAGGAATTTGTATGTCTGTTGAATAGTTGTAACATTTCTGAGTCTTAAACTTCTTCTGAGATTTAACAGAAATTATTTTATAAGTTTTGTAGCTTACTATGTTTTCAGCCTCTGTTTCTAAAGTCACTGAAATACTTAGGGAAATAATAAGTATTCTAATTCCTTTTAATAATTCATATGCCTTTCCAACAGAACAATTTTAGCCATTAGGGAGACTAAAAGCCCTTATTAGTGCCTTTCACCAGACACTGAAGACTCTTAGAATATCAGATTTTATAAAGCTGAAGAATACATCCTTGGTATACTCATTTTATATCCACATATGCATTTTTAAATGATATTTAAATTGGTCTTTAATGCAGAATAATTAGTCATAAAGCCCTACTCAAAACTAATTCAAGTTGTAAAAATACACCAATTTAAAGTAAATGCAATTTTCTAACATAAAACTACACCAAAAAATAACTGCCAAAATCACAAAGAGGCATTTTACTCTGAAATTAAGCTTTTTATTTATGTACTACATTCAAATTCAGTTTTTTTAAAGCACTATTGAAGGCTTCTCTGAAGAGGCTGGTCTTTCTTTGCTCTGATAACTTTTTAAAAAGTTTTATGGTTATAAATAAATTCCATTTTTAATTAGAAAATACCAAGATACATTTCCAATGAATTCAGAAATGATTATTTCAAATTCTTAATTAATAAACACTAAGGCGTCACATTGACAACAAGATTTATTTCTTTTTTAAATATTTTTAAACATTTAATATGTGCAAGACCTTGAGATAAGTGGATTCAGTATTTTAATATAATAGTCATATATCTTAGGGACAGGAAGATAAATAATTAGATATGTTTTTTTACCCAGACAATGCTGTATAATGTAGATAAGAAAACTAAGGCAAAATATCAGAATTGATACTGTTTGAACGTGGAAGTTGTGATCTTGGGTGGTCAACGTATGAAGGTAGACTTCAGATAAAAGGTTACTCATTGTCAAGATTTAAAGGAAGTGAGGAAAATGATCTCTGGGGTCAAGACAGATGGCACATTCCCCAGTATGGAAGAATAGTAGTTGAAGAATAGCAAAATGATTGATGTGACTTCACAGACTGAGTGAAAGGAAGTGTATTAGTTACTTTTCTGTTCCTGACAAAATACCATGACCAAAAGAGAGATAGTTTATTTTGCCTAGGTTTCAAAGGGCGAGTCCAGAATGATGGGAAGTCATGGATCCCAGAAAGGATGCGAAGCTGAACAGTCATATTTTATTCACAAACAGGAAAGAACACTGGAAGTGGAAGAATGCAATAAGCCTCAAAACCTGTTTCCAGAGTGTAATTCCTCCAGCAAGCCTTCCCTTCAAAATGGTTCCATAACCTTCCTAAACAGTGCCACCAACAGGGACTACGTGTCTTAATGTGTGAAGGGGACATTTCTCATTCAAACCACCAAAGGGAGCATGAACAAAAGTGAAAATGCATTTGGGGAGGGGTATGGCAATCAGAAGAAACTCAGGCAAGGGTATACTTTGGAAAGTGTCTGGCTGGCTGCCATGTTGAAAACACTCTTTTGGGAGCATGAGAGCAAACAGCATGATGAAGTGAGGGTGATTTTATTGACCCTGGTAACAGCTGAGGGAAACTTGTGTCCATGAAGAATCAGAAGTGAAAAGACTTCCACAGCACTTTCATCAGTCTCTTCTGAGCTTTGGGTGCTTGGTTTTTCTTAAAGAGCAGAATGTGGTTTTCTGTGTCAACATCCATCATCTTAATTTTCTCCCTTGGCATGCTGTAAGCACCTAAAAGACAGGGGCTTTATCCTATCCATTTTATGTTCTTGGAGTTTTCATTCTGCCAAACATATAAAGACCATTTACAAACGTTTTTGAGTAAACAAGTCAAAACTAATTGTGATGACTAATGCTTATGTTTTCACTTCAGAACAACTTCTGATATGTAACTAAAAAGGGAAAACAATACAATTGAAAGAGTAATAAGCCATCAAAAGTTGTCTAGTTGAGAGATAGCAATAATTATATTCCTTTTGGGTACTTTTCCATTGTGAAGAAATTCATAGTCTCTGGAAATCTGTGACTGCTTACTAACAAATACTACAATGTACCATCTCTTTGAAATGGTTAGGAATTATAAATTTGCTAAATTTAAGTATGGAAAAATTCCAACTTTTCAAAACCCTAATTGATATAATAGGAAAATGTTTTCAGAAATCATTATTTGGAAGAAAAAAGTTTTTTTAATAATAATGGTAAGATAAAAAAGGAATTTTTATGTTTAGTGTCCATTGTGCCTCTAAGTTGAAGAGGTCTATTAAGTTAAGATTTCCAGACTTCATTTGAAAAACATCAGATGTGTCTCAAAGTGTAACCAAAAGGTATAAAACATTTTATCCAAAATAACCCTTGTGGTGAATTAGAAAGCAGTATTTTTAATTTTTGTGATTCATTAGAATATAAAAAAGAATATTGATTTCTTTCTTAGAATAATTTTTTCATTAAGGAGTTAATATGTGTTTATTCTGCAAAGTTGACAAAGATATGCCTGAATAAAATCACATGATTGCTAACAAAATATATGTTCTATTAATATTCAGTGTGTTTTTAATTTTTTAAATATAAGACCATCCATTTTATTTACTTTGCCATGCACCTGACTTTTCAAAGTCAAAATTATATAACTTAATCTTACTGTATATAATTGTTACTTAAATCAACATTTCCCTTGCCATCAAATATTCTTTAGGAGTATGTTTTAACAAATTTTGGTTACAATTTTTCTATTATTCTATGCTAAGTGATTATTATGTACTTGATGGTATGTTAAGTACTGGGAAGGAACTTGTGGAGTACTTGTTTTTGGAGAGCTTATATTCATCAAGAAGTCTAGCTGAGTGGTGAGTGCTACGGGTCACTGCCTGTGGACCACAGATGGAGCATCTGGCCCGGACTAGGTTACATTTAAGCTCAGACTGGAGGGCTCTGAAGAAGAGTAAATAATGTGTATCAGAGGCATTTGGATTCTATCTAAGCAAACGGACCTGCATGTGTTAAATTCTGGTGCCAAGAGAATTCAAGACTCATGTAAGGTATGGAAGGATATTTGCTGTGGTAAAAGAAAAGAGAAATTAAAAAAAAAAACACTTTCTACTAATAACTGTCTAATACTACTAATAGGAGATTGAATGATGTTACTGGTGAAACACAAAGAAATGAACTCTAAGTCTTTAGGATAAGAAGAAGAATTCAGTACAAGTTTTTAAAACCACACTGCTGATTCAGAGGCTCCAGGGAATCTGGAAGGTAATAACATGATCCTGAACAAAAGATTGACCTTATCCAGGATGGAGAAAAGAGGACTGACTGAGAAAATAGGTCTAGGAACTGGTGTTTGATTGGATGAATACTGACATCAGGAGTTAACTAGAGAGACATGAAGTTTGAGCAGCTGGTCAGCTGACAGCTATTCAGTAGGAAAGATGAATACATGAGTTATAGAAGATGGCAGACATATTTAAGGGTATGTAGAAACACATGTGCCTGTGACATTTTCAAATGACAATGTCAGCTAAATATCTTGCTATAAGGGCTAGAGCTGCTTGGAGCTCACTTACACAACTCTAGAGACAGATTGGGAGTCTCCAAGCAATAAATAAGGTGATTATTTAGTTGACCAATCTAAATTTTCACTTATTTTAGGACGGTAAAGTATAAGTTATTGAATCATAATACAATTTTTTAATGAGTAGATACAAATGTTAATTTTGGACAGTGTTTTCTAGGGATGAGTCCACTTTTATTCTTTGGAGTTAATTTGAAAAAGAATTAATTATTTCAGTTTCATAACAGATTTGTGTTGTTATAGTTAAAGCTAGTGAATGTTAAAGGCTCTAATTTTTTGTCAGAGAATTAATACTGAGACATAAAAGATTCAAGAAATGGTTAATTTTATTTAGTAAATATTATACTTTTCAGAATTTAGCTAGAGATATGAGTCACAAGTAAAAAGATGAAAATGTTATGGGGGAGGGGAGAAGCAGAAAGGGGATCAGTGCAGTAGGCAGGAGGAGTGGGTGGGCAGGTATAAAGTGAGAAGGCTAGGCTGGCTCCATAACAGGTTTCAAATGGACAGTTCAGGAGAGGAGGCCTAAATCTCTGTTTCCAAGAACTGGGCAAGTCCAGGCCTCAGAAGCTGCCCTTCCACCTGGTCTGAGGCAAGGACAGTGGTCAGCAGCAGTTTCCAGACTTCTTCAGCAACAGTTTCCAGACCTCCCCAGCAACAGTTTCCAGGCCCCATGTCCATGTGATGAAATGTCCCTAGATATGGAACTAGATGAAGGGCACCTACCCTGTAATCTCCTAATGTGCTTTAAATCAGACCTGTGAGGTCACTTGGTTGTCCCTCTATCTTGGTAATGGGAGAGCCCAGAATGGTTAACTTCTGCAGAATAAACACTGCTGTGTTTACACACTATTTGACTTTGGGGTATCATTCTTCAGGTGAATAATGGACCATTACATTTGGGGATTCATCTGGGATTCACTGGTGACCCCATGAACCAAAGAGTGGAGTGTTTTTCTGATCGATAAGTCTGGACACCCAGCTGTCTTTTGTCTTGTTCATATCTGTATTTCTGTTTCAGGTTTAATCTGTGTTTTGGGTTTAATCTAAAGGCTGAGAGGGGCAAAACAGATGCACTTTGTCAACCAGCCAGGGCAACAGTGGATGCTCCTGACCCCCTACCAGAAGCAGGAGAACTTTCTCATCTTGATTCTGAACTGGCTATGGGTCTATAAGCTTCCCATTCATAGGGAGGAAGACTGTCTGAGACAGCCTTTTGGTTTGATTTATTTTCCTAGGAATGTCCTTCTCTGTCTTTCTGTTTGTGCTTTTTGTTCTCTCATACAAACTTTTCTTTGATTCCTAGGATGAGACAGGCACAAAGCACCTCACTGGATGTGGTTCTAAACCATTTTAAGGACTGTTGCTAAGTTGTAGAAGACTCTAGTCTGGTTGTTCATCTCAGCAAACTACTTTTTGCAGGAATAAATAGCCCACTTATAAAGTAAAATGGCCTGAGAAGGGGACTTTCCATCTCCCCATCATTTTCAGGGTAAAGGTTTAGTTTATGAGAGCAAATGCTATGGACCTCCATGCTCCCCACCCCTCTTACTCTAAAAGAAGGTCAACCTCAGCCCACTGATTTGATCCCCTTTTCTGCTCCCAAGGAAGAACTCTTTCACCTCCTTATGTTCCTGCTCCTGCCACTTCTGCTGCTACCCCTGCCACTGCTGCTGCTGCCCCTGCCCAGCCAGCCCAGGCTGAGAGAGGAGCAGCCTTTGACTCCCCTGACTCTCTTGACTCCACTTGGCATACACCTCACACTCTGGCCCACACTTCCTAGAGAGCCAACTCTACTAAGGCTATACCCCTCCTGGCTATGGTACCCCCAAATGCTCGGGGAGACAGTTCATGATATATGTGTCATTTGCCAGTAATGATCTTTACAATTGGAAGTTGCAGAATTCCCATTTCTAGAAGGACCATCTGCTCTCATAGGTCCTCTGGATTCAATCATGCTGACTTATCAGCTCACTTTCAATGACTGTCACCAACTGCTCCAGGTCCCTTCATGACAAAGGAGAGGGAGAGAGGATCATGGGAGCTGATTGGAAATTGTTTCAGGGAGCAAATGGGCTCCCCACTGAAATTCAGGCTGATATCAATGCAGTCTTTCCTTTGATTCAACCCGATTGGAATTTTAATATTGCTGAAGGTAAGGTGAAGTTCCCGTGTCTACTGCCAGATTCTGATGGGGGCGGGGGCTTCTGAGAGGCTGCCAGACAGCCCCACAAATTTATCTAAGATGAGACAAGTGATGCAGGGAAAGAATGAAATCCCTGGGGAAGATCTAGAAAAACTTTTTGAAGCCTATAGGACCTATACTGCTTTTGACCCAGAAGTTAGAGAGCACCAGTCAACTGTGAAAAATGTTTTTGTTAACCAAGGTGTCCCAGACATCTATTGGAAGTTTCAGCCACTGAATGGCTTTGCAGCCTACCTCAGGCACACAAAAGCCAGCCTCTATTTGCCTTTGAATGACAAAATTTGGAGACAGGCATCAAGGAACAACTGACTTGGTTATGCCTGACTCAAGGATTCAAGAACTTACCTATCATCTTTGACAAGTCACTGCATGAGGACTTGTGTGAATACCTGCAGGCCCACCCCAAATAACTTGGAGACATGCCAGAAGGCCACAGGAGACCTGCTACAGGAGCTGAGTCAACTTGGCTATCGAGTACTTGCTAAGAAGGCTCAGGATTGTCAACCTGAGGTTACCTACCTGTGGTATATATTCAAGGGAGAGCAGCCAATGCATGCTGTTGGATCTCAAGGAAGGAAAGCATCCTTAGCATCTCAACTAGAAGACAAGTACAGTAATTTCTGGGATCTGCTGGATTTTGTAGACTTTGGGTGACAGGGTTCACTGAGCTAGCCAAACCGTTATATGAGGCCATGGGGGGGGGCTAAGAAGACAAAATAGAATGGACTCCTGAGATGGACATGGCTTTTAAGACTCTAGGAGCCTTATTGTAGGTGCTAGTCTTGGCCCTTCCAGATATTCACAAACCTTTCTACCTGTATGTGGATCAGAGAAACGGGATAGCAAAGGGAGTGCTCACCCAAGCTTTTGGACCATGGAAAAGACCTGTGGCTTATTTATCTGAGAAGCTAGACATGGTGGCCCAAGGGTGGCCAGCCTGCCTCTGGATCATAGCTGCCACTGCCCTGCTAGTTAAGGACACTGACAAAATAACCACAGGGCAGGAACTTGTTATCACCCCCAACCCAGTGCTATTGAGGTGACCCTCAAGAATCCACCCAGCTGGTGGCTGTCCAACACCAGACTGGTGCACTTTCAGGCACTAGTTTTGAGTCCCCCTCACATAAGATATGACCCATCATCACCCCTAAACCCAGCCACCCTGCTACCTGACCTGTCCTCAAATGTGCAGCATGACTGCTCTATAGCTCAGGGACACATCCAGAGCATCAGGCTGGACTTGACTGACATACCCTGGCCAGACACAGAACATATCTACTTCATGGATGGGAGCAGCTTCATCCAGAATGGATTCAGGTATGTAGGGGTGGGGGTAATGAACTTGGACTCTGTTATCTGGGCAACTGCTTTGCTGCTGGGAACCTCAGCCCAGAATGCTGAACTAAAGGCTCTAGCCCAGACTTTAAAACTGGCAAAAGGAACCATAGCCAACATTTACACTGACAGCAGATGAGATTATTGAGTGTTGAAGTAAAAACCATCAAAAAATAAGGAAGGAATACTTGCTTTATTGGAGGCATTACGACTTTCTTTCAAAGTGGCCATAATTCATTGCCCCAGGCATCAGAAAAAGACATTGGAAATAGCCCTAGTAACAGGATAGCTGATAAAGCTGAAAGGGAGGCTACCCAAGCTTCTACTGCCAACATCCTGGTACCTCGCCCTCCCCCTGGCACCCCTGAGCACACTCCCAGCCATCCTTGAATATACTGGTGAAGACAAATGACATCAGGAGAAATGCCAAAGAGTTTACAGAAGAGACTGATGGTTGCTGACCTCTGAAGTTTGCACCATCCTACTTATGGAATTTGCTAAACAACCCATCCATTAGATACATCAAACTTCATACCCCAGAGTTCAGAGCAAGGAGAGAGGATGAATCAGACCCAGAAGGAGACATTGACCAAATTAACTCTTGAAACTGGTGGTGACCAGGGGTCTCTCCTACCTTACGCCTTATATAGGGCTTGGAACACCATCTATACTCTAGGTACCCCCACCTTTTGAGATCCTATATGGGAGACCCCCTCCATGCTGCCTAACATCTAGTCTGATATCTTAGCTGAATATGACCATCATAAGTTTTTTAAATCCTTGGAGGTCCAGAAGCAACTCTGGCCTGCCATCTGCCAGTTTTATGAGTCTCTTCCATACCACCCCCTTCCCATTGCCTTGAACCAGGTGACAAAGTCTGGATTAAGAAACATAGCCACAAGACTCTGGGACCTCACTGGAAAGGACCTTATACTATGATCCTGACCATGCCTATGACTGTTACGGTGGACAGAATCAGGACGTGGACACCACTCCCGCTTTTAAGCCTGCCAAGAGAGATCAAGGAGTTGAGGTCCCAGCAGAGGAGACTTCTAGGCGAACTGCCACAAGACAGATGGAAGGTCACCCCACACCCTGTCAATCCCCTGAAACTGTGACTCTAGTGTTCCTGATCCTGTTGCATGCTGCTTATACTTTGCTGCACCTGTCAGTAGCCCCCTTTCTATCTAGATACCCCCAGGGGGTGATGCAGCATTCTGGTCATCAAGTTCACAGTGACTGGCAAGAAGACAGATTGGACTGCTGCTTCTTAACTCCTCTCTCCCCGGACAACGCAGACCTGTTGGTTACCAGACAAGGACTCTGCACTGGAAATAAGGTACCTCCAGTCTATTCCCACCTCTCCACCACACTGTAACCCCTACTGTTGCAGGATACACGCTGCCCCAGAGAATGCTCGATGGGCTCGTACCTTCAGGCTTATTCCCTGCATTTACAGAAATACTACTGAGGATTTTTATATTCTAGTAATCTTGTACTCAGAGGATGTCTTCAACCAGCTAGCACCTTCTGCTGTGTTACTAGTTTTCCCCTTGGCATAGGACAGGCTGGAGCTGCTAGTGTAGGGACCACAACCCTATAAAGCTCTACAGATGGCAATATATAAAAGATGGAAAAGTCCATCATGGTCCTGCAGGATTCCCTTTCCTCTCTAGCAGAAGCAGTCTTAGAGAACAGAGAGGCCTAGACTTGCTGTTCCTCCAGCAGGGAGGACTCTGTGCACCCTTAGGTAAGAGGTGGTCAAAGAATCCATGGCCTTAGTCAGAAAGAGACTACAAGACAGATCCTACTGATGTTAGCTTTGACTTGTTGTCCCTGCATAATCAATGCTTTAGTTAGGTTTGTTAAGGAATGGATTTATTCTCAAACA
Source organism: Uromys caudimaculatus (assembly GCA_028551405.1). NCBI lineage: Eukaryota > Metazoa > Chordata > Mammalia > Rodentia > Muridae > Uromys > Uromys caudimaculatus. The sequence continues at coordinate 43,676,710 of CM052704.1, read as the reverse complement.
ACAATACCAACCCATAGAAACATCTCAAGGATTCGAGATGGCCCAAAACTGGTGTATTCTCAGTATGGAATATTATAGTATGCTTGTGCCTAGAATTCTAGGCAGCATCTCAACATTCACCATGGCAACATTTTTAGCATACACATCATAAAAAAAAAAATAGAAAAAGCATGCAATCAGCTTAACAATGAGTAAACTCTAAAAATGACTTTACTAAAATATAGTTGCTGAAACGAGGTGCAGCATGGCTCTGGTATCATTGGCTGAAAACATGTGTATGTGTGTGTGTGTGTGTGTGTGTGTGTGTGTGTGTGTGTGTGTGTGTGTGTGTATATGTGTGTGTATATATACATATTCACATATATTCTCATATATACATATACATGCATATACATATACATACATATATATATATATATATATGTATATCTTTGGGTATATTAAAGAATATCCATATCAGTCCTCAGTATTGTCTCTAGAGAACAAATAAATTATAATGAGTGGTAAAATTTTAAAAATATAGAACCTATGAAAGATGAAGGTTGATAAATATGTTAAATATTCTTAGGTCACAGCATATTTTGCAAGCACCTTAATCAATAAAGGCTTGATATCACACCACTATGAGTTTATTATTCAAATGGGTTTCATACATATAGTTTCCTCATATAATTGCATATTAGTATTTCTACTGATATATTGCTTAAAATCACAATAAAATTAGCAGATAAGAAGAGAAAACAGTCTTACTCTCTGTTCCCTATGATTAGGTTTTATTTTTACCCTCTATGATCTCCATATCACTACAAAAGCCACATTCTTAAATAAACAAAACCTCTTTCTTCCCAGATGTTATCAATTGCCAATACCTCCTCAGCTAGAAGTGGAATTTTGTGACTACTCTTCCTCTCCATGCTGGTATATTTTGTCCGGCTTGAACTTGCTCAGGTATGTGCATGCTAACACCACTGGCATAAACTCATAAGTGCAACTACCCTGCTGTGTCCAAAATACCACTACTCTCTTGTAGTCATCCATGTCCTCAAGTTCATATGCTCTTTCTGGCTTTTCTTCTGAAATGATCTCTGAGCCATGGGATATAGGTATGTAAGAGAGATGCCCCATTTAGTGCTGAGGACTCTCCACAGTCTGCTATTTGCTGCACCCTGACCAGTTGTGGGTCCCTGAGTTAATTGCTAGTTATTGCAAAAAAAGAAAGAAAGAAAGAAAGAAAGAAAGAAAGAAAGAAAGAAAGAAAGAAAGAAAGAGAGAAAGAGAGGGAGAAAGAAAGAAGAAAAGAAAAGAAAGAAAGAAAGAAAGAAAGAAAGAAAGAAAGAAAGAAAGAAAGAAAGAAAGAAAGAAAGAAAGAAAGGCATCTCTGATGAAATTTGAGAGTTGAACTAATCTACTAGAAGACTAGAAATTATTAGAAATTGGTCTAATACTATGTTTATTTAGCAGAGTAACAGTAGTAGGTTCTCCCCCAAGGATGACTAGAACAACTACAGGCTCCTGTAATGGTGTCAGGTACTAATCCCTCTTTTAGGCTGCGAGATGGTGATCATCTCCATTATAAGGACCTGTTTTCAAGTTTTCAGGATTTTTTTTTCTGTTATCCTGGGTCTTTTATGTTTCCATATGAAATTTAAGAGTTTTTTTAAAAAATTTTTTGTGGAGTTGTTTTGAAATTTTGTTGGGAATTGCATTGAATTCCATAAATAAAATATCTTAGAATAAAAAAATAAAAATAAAATGAAAATCAAATAAGTCACACACATAATTCAAAATTTAAAAATTTTAACCTTTTAATTAATATTTTGCTCTCATCTATGTATCTATTAGGAATAATAATCTCTTTGGAAAGGTTCAATACTATATGGGGGAAACCAGTAGAATTGTGAATATATAATACTTTTAATGTTTTGATAATAATACCCCTATCGCCCTGTCTTAGTTATTATAACATGTCTTGGCTACTGTTTTATTTCTGTGAAGAGACACCATGACAAAGGCAAATCTTATGAAGAAAGCATTTAATTGGGGCTTCATTACAGTCTCAGATCTTAATTCATTATCATCATAGCAGGGAACATGGTAATAGGCAGATGTGGTACTGAAGAAGCAGCTGAGAGCTACCTGTAAACAGTGAAGGAGAGCCTGTGCCTTGCATGAGCTTAGGGGACTCCTCAAAGCCCAACCCCAGTGACACACTTCCTCCAACTAGGCCACATTTTTTAATCCTTCCAATTCTTTCAGTTCTACTCCCTGGTGGATAAGCACTTAAATATATGTGCCTATGACAGCCATTCTTAGTCAAGCCAGCACCTAAGGTATAATAAATGTTAGCAACAACCATTTTATATATGTATATGTGTATGTGTATGTGTATATTGTGTTGGTAGTATGTAAACATGTTAATTGTTTTGCACTCCAAAGTGTGTCACATTGTCTACCAGTATTGACATCATTTGGGAACCTGTGAGAAGGGCAAAACCTCAGCTTCTACCTCAAAACATGGTCTCAGGTTCTCCATTTTAGTGAGATCTCAGATTTGTAAATGTGTGGAAATTGAAAAAAAATGGTTTCCATAATTTCTTTAAAGGATCAGTCTACATTTAAAAATATGAAGTTAGCTTTTCCTAGTCATGGAGAATTTTTAATTGTTTTTTAATGCTAATAATTTTTTAAATTATTTTTTGATACTTTATTTACATTTCCAATGTTTCTCCCTCTTTGGAAACCACCTATCCCCTCCCCCTCCCCCACCTCTATGAGGGAATTCCATCTAACACCCACCTGCCCACCACTCCCATATTCCCACCTTGACATTCCCCTTTACTGGGGCCTCTCCTCCCCCTGATGGCCAACAAGGTCCTCCTCTGCCATGTATGTGGTCCAAGCCATGGGTCCCTCGATGTGTATTCTTTGGTTGGTGATCCAGCCTCCAGGAGGACCCTAGGGGTGGAGGTCAGGCCAGTTGACACTGTTGCTCCCTCCATGGGGCTGCAGACTCCCTCAGCTTCTTCAGTCCCTTCTTCAACTCCTCCATCTGGGACCTCACCCTCAGTCCAGCGGTTACTGTAAAGTGAAACTTGGGTATTCTGAACTTTTGGGCTAATATCCACTTATCAGTGAGTACATACCATGTTCATTCTTTTGTGACTGAGTTACCTCACTCAGGATGATATTTTCAAGTTCCATACATTTGCCTGCAAATTTCATTAAGTCATTGTTTTTAATAGCTGAGCAGTACTCCATTGTGTAAATGTACCACATTTTCTGTATCCATTCTTCTGATGAGGGACATCTGGGTTGTTTCCAGCTTCTGGCTATTATAAATATGGCTGCTATGAACATAGTGGAGCATGTGTCTTTTTTTTTTTTGATGCTTTATTTACGTTTCCCCTTTTCTGGGTCACCTCTTT
>CM052704.1:43641076-43672785 GCA_028551405.1 Uromys caudimaculatus | reverse complement strand
TATTCCATTGATCTACCTGCCTGTCACTGTACCAATACCATGCAGTTTTTATCACTACTGCTCTGTAGTACAGCTTGAGATCAGGGATGCTGATTCCCCCAGAAGTTCTTTTGTTGTTAAGGATAGCTTTTGCTATCCTGGGTTTTTTGTTGTTCCAAATGAATTTGAGAATTGCTCTTTCTAAGTCTATGAAGAATTGGCTTAGAATTTTGATGGGGATTGCATTGAGTTTGTAGATTGCTTTTGGCAGGATGGCCATTTTTACTATATTAATCCTTCCAATCCATGAGCATGGCAGATCTTTCCATCTTCTGAGGTCTTCTTCAATTTCTTTCTTCAGACAAGGTTTTACTAAGTATCCAGGCTGGCCAGGAATTCACTATGTAGACTAGGATGGCCTCAAACTCACAGGTACAGGTGATGTAATAGGGGAAATAAGAAAGGCAGTGCTTCTTTGGAAAGGGTCAGGGAGGGAAGTAAAGGAGAAGAAAGAAGAGGGTAGATAACAATAACAATAGGGAATTAGCTTTCAGGTACCAGAAAGCAACATGCAGGCTTCTAAAGATCCTAGCAACAGTCCTACCCTGCTATGACAACCATGAACAACATCAACAATCAGCGTGGTACAATAACTTTAAGAGTACAGCAGTGGCAGGCATATCTTTGTGGTAACCAAGAGTTTTCTAACTTGACTTTAAGACTTGTTTAACAAGAGGGATACTATGCTTGGTACTAGAAGCCTAGCTAACTATTCAATACTAGTGAAATCAGAGTTACTGGAGGAGAATCTACAATTGCTAATCTATTAAACCAACCTAATCCCTAACAACATTCCATAACCATTTGTCCTTCACCCAGAGATAAGTGGAATTCACCCCTCATAAAGGAAACATCTCTTTGCAACATACAGAAATGTGCAGAAAATCACAACCAATCAAAATGTAGAGTTGTGGAGCTCAGACCCAATGTTTACATCTATAACACACTCCATGCCTAAGACCCAGGAAACATTGTGAAAGAGGAGTCAGAAAGATTTTAAGAGCCAGAGATTTGGGTAGTTTGTTGTGAGATTGAGTCTCCTACTAATGTCAGGAGCTGAACAAACATGACCACTCAAAGGTGCTTTGAAAAAGGTGACATCAATCAACATGCCTATTTTTGAAGAAGTTACTATCATTGTTTATGAATTTTAGTCCATGAATTCATATACAATGACATATATATATATATATATATATATATATATATATATATATATATGAAAATTTGGCATTTCTACTTCAGCTTTTAATATTTTTTCAATTTCACAAGGTTATAAAGGTAGCAACAAAAACTCCTTTGTAATAATTACTATATAATTTTCAATATACACTTAAAACCTTGGAAAAGGTTATAGGCCACTGTGCACTATTAACCACACTCACATCATGCTTAATTAATTTTGTATTAAAAAAATAAAATTTTAGACAGGCAGTCATGCATTCCTTTAGTCCCAGGCAGAGGCAAGCATACTTTTATGAGTTCAAGGCCAACCTGGTCTACAAAGTGAGTTCGAGGACAACCAGGACTGTTAAACAGAAAAACATTGTCTTGTAAAACCAACCAACAAATAAATAATAAAATAAAAATTTAGGGGACCAAGGAGATGATTCAGTTGGTAAAGTGCTAGACACATAAACATGTAAATTCGGGTTAAATTTCTCAGCAAACATTTAAAAAGCCAAGCCTAGTGACTCATACTTATAATTCCAGTGCCAGAGGGGTGTGGATAGAAGGATTCTGAGCCTGCCAGTCTAGCTACTCAGAGTTTCAGGTTCAGTAAGAGACTCTGTCTCAAAAAACAAAGGTGAAGAGCAATCAAAGATAGGCAATGACAACCTCTGTCCACCGCACAAATATATTCACATGCAGGTGCATTTGTTCACACCTGTGCACACACATGTATATACACATGTACATTAACATATAAAAATGAAACAAATTCTGAATTGAAATACATCTTAAACAAAACAACAAAAACCTTTCCTTTCATAATATCTTTTCATCTTTTTCCCTTCCTTTTTTTCTCAGTTTAATCATGGCTCAGATAGCTAAATGTGGAGAAATAAGTGGTTTCTTCTTCTTCTTTTTTTTCCCTGATTTTTATATTATGTTCAACACTGTATTTCAAAATGCACCATGAACCCATTGGTGCAGAAATACATTATAGTTAAAATATCAAGAAGTACTCCTTTCTTATCACAAAAACTCTTCAGTAAAAAACATAGCTTTGTCCACAAATTCACATTTATAATGGAATAGATGAAAGAGATGTACTTATAAATTCAAAAGGTGACCTTTGAGGACACCCATTCCAGCCTCATTTCTTTTCAAATGAAGATTCCTGTCAATGAAGTGCCAGACCTCCAAAACCCTATAGGGTCTGGAAACCTAGCAACACTATTTCTCTGTGTTGAATATGATTTGAAAAAGAAAATCAAAACACAAGAGTGAATGCATTGTAAAGAGAGGCGCTTCCGTGGGGACAGTGTGTGACTGCTGCTGTCTCACCTGTCTTTTTATCAACAATTAACACTTCTTTACTTAACTAGGTCATCTCTGCATGGACACCATACATTCCAGCATGTCATGGAAAGCTAACTCTATACTTTAAAGAAGAAAAAATACTAATAAGTACAGATAAAACACAGGTTTTTGTTTTCTTCCCAATGAATACACATATGCAAATGCAGGGCAAGGGGCATCAAATGCAACAAATAAAATGGTTCTAGCACTCCATGAAATAAAAATCAACATTTCTATTTCTTTTGAGTGGAGGATACAGAAAGCATTGCCTACCACCACACATGGTAGGTGGGGCTTTACTCTGCAGATTTACCCAGGCTCAGTGACCCATCATTACCTCATCTCACTGTGTGCCATGACCTTTACAGCTCAGCTTCTTTGTCATCTTTTATTCTGTCATGTCTGGTTGCCTTTATATAGAGTACTACATTTTGGAGGTCTGAATTCTTCTTGTAGAATGTTCATCCTTTCCCCCTCATCTAGCTGGGAATTTGTATAGGTTTTTAAAGAACATTTAGTGAATTGTGTTTTGGCTAGTCTGATAATTAAAGCATGTGTTATGATAAAAGAAAGTGACCACTGCTTAAATACTGTGTGTCTCCAAAGCCATTGAAATGCATGTTGTTTCATTAGGATAGATTTAAACAATTACTCAACTGGGAAACAGGCGAAAGGGAAACATTGTATTGATACAGTGAGAAAATCTCTTACTTGAGTAATGTCACCTCTTATTCAGTGACATTAACCATTAATAGGTAGGGAAAGATTAATAGAAGCTTATGAGCCCTCACATATGCCACCTTCAGTAACCTCTTGAACTCTAATTAATAAAACATCTACTCCCTCTCAAAGCAATTACCTTGATTTAGTAGTTTATGTTTCTCTTTTTATACTGACTCACTGAATTATTTTAGCTATCTGTAAACATAAAGTGAGTGAGTTCCATCAATATTTGGAAATATTCCTGTGGTTCTCAATTACTGGCTCCTTAAGGAACAGGGCTGCTCTGTTAATATTTAGTATGTGCTTACAGGGGTTTATTTACATGTTTTTCTGACCATGTTTTTCTGAACTCAACCATCCTTCCTGGGATCATTGTTTTCTTTGTTACATACATGTGTAAAAATACTCTGAAGTAAGGTTGTCTACATCATTAGACTGTAGTTCTTTCAGGTCCTTGGATCCCAGGTCCAGAAGACAAGGTTTCCATAGGTCAATAAAAGTCAACAGTGGACCCTTCCTGAAGGAAGTTAGTCACTAGAGACAGGCTTTGGGATCAGTGATTTTCTTCCTGTGTACTGCCTTTACACTTTCTTGAGCACACTGGAAAGACCCTGAATTGTGAGCTCAATAAAACTTTATCCCTCCGATTACTTTTGTCGCTTTTGTTTTGGTTTTGTTTGTTTCTCTTTTTTGTTTTTCCACAACAATAAGAAAAGGAATTAATGCAATGATACTTAGGGTTCTTTCCAGTTTTGTTATTTTTTTTAATTTTAGTATAAATGTTTTTTAGATTGGTGTCTAGATTGAGTAAATACAAAATGTAAAACTAGGAAAAGAAAATTTACATAAGTATGCAGTAATTCATTGTGGTTTTGATTCCATTTCATCCATAAATCATAAAATTGAAAAGACTGTGTAAGTTTTAAGCTCCATAAATATTCTAAATAAGATCCGGTGTTGTTAAACACATGGAGGTTTGGAAGGTGGCCTTTCAAGAATGAGCATTAGAGCACTGAAGCTTCACAGGTGATTCCCTACCAACCTTTGCCTTATCCATTTCTGCATCTGGCTGTTGATGAGTCCTTTAGAATGGGTATAAGTGCAGGCCAACATTTCTCTGACAGCTGTGAACCATACTAACAAATTACTTAGATTCAAGTGGTAAGTCACAGTAACCCTTTATAGGGTTTGTCAGTGTTATAGGCGACAACATACCTACTTTCTATAGTATAAAGTTGTGGGTTCTAATGTTATTTTTTGATTGATAAAATTGAATTATAGCACATCCATTGATCAACTAAAGATGTGCTGAATACATAGAGTCTTCACCCAACATACGCATACACACATACACACACAGACAGAGAGAGACAGAGAGAGACAGAGAGAGAGAGAGAGAGACAGAGAAAGAGACAGAGAGAGAGACAGAGAGACAGAGAGAGACAGAGAGACAGAGACAGACAGAGACAGAGACAGAGAAATATACACAGAGAAATAGATTTGCACAGAGAGAAATAGATCTGCACACACATAGTAGAATTTTTGTGTTTTAACAATGAGAACAAAAATGAAAGAAGTTCCCCATCCATTTTACACCAAATCATAGTAATTCCAGCATCAAGAGCTGTGAGAAACATGTCTATTTCTAAAGTACAACACTTAGTAACTTAAACATATACTTACATTGTCTGGCATTTTGATATAGTGACCTAAATAGACAGAAAACTTGCTCTCTTTAAATTTATTCTCAACTATTTGTCTCTTTTTGATGTTATTACAAATAGAATTGTTTTCTTGCTCTTATGTAAAACGTAGTTGAGTTTCCCAGGCTTGTTCCATGTACCATCTCTTAATTTATTAGCTAATAGCATTTATTTGTTTGGTTATGGATTCTTTGGTATCTGCTACACTTAGAATCATGCTATCTTTGAAAAGAAATAAGTATGAAATAAGAAATAAGTGAAACTTTTTCACTTTGGGTCTAATATTTTTTCTTGCCTAGCTGTTTAGTTTGGTTTTCTAGGATGTTCTTAAATATCAATGGCAAATGTGAAGGAGGGCTTTTCATTTTCTATATGATGTTAGCTGGAATTGGTTGAAAACTTTCTTTTTAGCACTGAAAAAATTCCTTACTAGTTGTAGTGATGAATTAGTTAAATCACTTTGGCTCCCAAAAGGCCATTGCACCTGCCCAAGAGCTCTCTGGATTCACGAATGAAACACACACACACACACACACACACACACACACACACACACACACACACACACACACATACACACACACACACACCAGCTAATTTTGATGTGCCTTGACTGGGCACTTCTAAATCTCCCTGCAGTGAGCACATACTTCCCTCTGGCATTCCTGGCTTAACACCTTCTAAATCTGTATTTTATCTTTGCTGCCCTGTTTTTTTTTTTTTTTTTTTTTAAAGATTTATTTATTTATTTCTTATATGTAAGTACACTGTAGCTGTCTTCAGACACCCCAGAAGAGGGCATCAGACCTCATTACAGATGGTTGTGAGCCACCATGTGGTTGCTGGGATTTGAACTCAGGACCTTCGGAAGAGCAGTCAGTGCTCTTAACCGCTGAGCCATCTCTCCAGCCCCTTTGCTGCCCTGTTAACTACGGGCAGTCCCTTGTCCCCCATAGGGATGCATTTCCTTTCCACCTACTTTGCTGGATGCTTTCTCTCCTACAGCTCTTAAATATGATCCTTCTCCCTCCAGTCATGGGAATTCTCCTCTCTCTCCTTTCCCTCAGTCCCTTGTCAGAGCAATCTAAAAGTCCACCCTGTCTCCCTGCCCAACCATTGGCTGTACAACAATTCTTTATTATTAATCAAAGCCAGTTGGGGGGCAGGGAGCCCCAGGTCTGGAAGCATGGCTTCTGGGAGCTGAAATAAGACAAAGCATTAGAACCAATTTCCAACAACTAGTCTTAACTTTAATATCTTTTTTAAAAATCACAAATGTTGAATAGTTTCAGTGTGTGTACGTGTGTGTGTGTGTGTGTGTGTGTGTGTGTGTGTGTGTGTGTGTGTAAATGAGATGGTCCTTTTTAATTTGTTTTTACTTAGCCTAGTTTATCTAAGATTTTCTGTTTCAACCCTTTGCAAGTGTCTTTATATTTCTCTTTCTTTTACTCTTGTTCTTATTCTCATTTCATAGAAACTGGTTCAGAAAGTGACACACTTGTGGCAATAAATCCAGCTGTCAATTCACTTGCCAAAGAGGTCCTGCAAAATGACTTTGTTAAACCACTCTAGCTTTATCATCTTTTCTTTACTAACACAATTATGTGAATATTGATTTGTACCAAGCTATAAACGTTTGGAGATAAACCCAAACAAAACTACTTAGGTGCAAGTTTGTCCTGACATGTAGAAACAATACAAATACAAACCCTGATGAGAAAAAGCATCCTCTGATCTTTTCAGAATGTATTCTTCTGTCCCAAGATATAATAAGACACATCCTCAATTTCAGGTGAATTTTCTACCAGAGACCTCATTGGATTCTGGCAACACTTGACCATGGTCTAAGGCTACCTGTTTTGTGGTGATTTATTTTTCTGGGAAAGGAGCTGTTAAATGAGAAGATGAAATGTTTAAAGCAACATACATGAATAATAATAGTGTATGAAGATTGGAAACAAGAGAGATTTTAGCATGCCTTCTCTGCCCATTGGAAATTTCAACACATTCTTCCATCTCTTGTATAGTTTGAGAAAGTAGACAAGTTGTGAAGCACAAGTATAGCAATTCAGAAGCAGACCATGCTGAGTACAGTCTGGTCGATCAGTGCTTCCAAGATCTGCCAAGTTCCCTGAGTCTTCTTTTCTTTTAATATTTATTTATTTTATTGTATGCATGTGAGTGTTTTGCTTGTATGTATGTCTGTGTGCTATGATGTAGGAACAAATGGTGCAGGGTGGAGTGAGGCCCCACGTGTCTGCCCCGAGTGACATGTGGGACATGTGGGAAGTGGCCACGCACTTCTACCCACAGTTCGCTGGGCAGGTGGGGCTATGTGAAGCTGCAATAACAATGCCTGTGGTTGGGGGAGGGGGCCATTTCTGGGGAATGCCACAGCCAGCTCTGGAGTTCCCAGGCGATCTGGGGCCTGCAGAGCGCAGCTGGCATCTGCTGAGGGACCTTGTTGGGTGGCTTGGGTGCCGGTTAGCTGCTTTGGCTTGGGTGAATGGGTTCTGTCTAGAAGCGCTGAGATGCCTTCTGCAAGAAGTTAGACATGGCTCCTTAATCAAAGGCTAGATCCCTTGCTTCCCATGGAGATGGATCAAGATGAATAGAGACAGTCCATAGTTCTAAGGGCATTTATTGTCATTGTTGAAAGTGGCGTGAGTGAGATCGTACCCCATAACCTCTAGGAAGAGCGAGGCAGAAATAGTAACTGTGAAGGGGCATGGCTAAGTCTCTAGATGTCTCGTTAACATGGGCTGGCTTGCGGCTGCATGACCATGCCTTTACCCGAGGAGGGGTTTGGGGTGGGTCAGGGGTCTGACAACAGGTACTTCCCATTGACTTGGTCTGAGAGTTTATGGATACCTTATCTGCATGTGGGAGGGCTTGGTGTGTTGCTCCTATGTGACAGACCTCACATGACAGACCTCACATGACAGACCTCTCTACAGGGAACTGTGGGGGGTTGTAGCTACTTGACAGGAGCCAAAGGCCTCTTGGGAGCATTGACAAAATGCTTTCCGGTCCCTTGCCGAGAAAGCCTCACTGTGACGCCTAGAGTCAAGCCTGTGCTTGACCAGGGGCCAGTCTGCCTGTCACAGTCCACCGCCCCACACTATCACATGTGTACATAGTGTCTAGGGCAGTCAGAAGAGGGCATTGGATCACCTGGAACAGAAGTTATAGATGGTTGTGGGTCATCAAGTTGGTACTGGAAAGTGAATCCAAGTCCTCTGCAAAACAAGTGATCTTAACTACTGAGCCATCTCTCCATCCCATCCTGGACTGTCTTATTTTCTTAACCATAAAAGAGGAGATATAACTCCAGATACAGCAGGTGGATATATCATGTGACAGATAAAGTGTCAGATAAGCAACACTTCATTCCCTTAAACTTTCTTTCCTTTTAATCTTTGGGCATCTTTTTTGATTATTGAAACTTGATGTTTTTTTTCCACAGCATTCATTGCTTATTCTTTGAGAACAGAGCAGGACACAGAAAATGAAGCCAGTGCTATTTTTCCAAGTACCATTGAGAGGTGCAGGGAGTTTGAAAAGGAGGTTCACTTGAATGCAGGTCAGAGTGAAGAGCAACAAGATGCAAAGCAGAGGAGTAGTGAGCTATATGTAGACACATTCACATGGCCAACATCAGTGAATACTGCCTGAGAGACAGTATTAAGAAAATGGAAGCCCTGTTCTCCCTCTGTATAGTTATGTACCCTTCATTTCAGAATTTCTAACCATTAGATTTGTAAGAAACTTGTGAAAAAGAAATACAGATATGCCAGTTAGAAAAGACAGCACCAAGTCACTTTATGACAGTGCCTATTGCCATCAGCAATAGCCTGAGCAAATGAACAAGGAAGAGGAGTACTTTTTTTCTTTTATTGGATATTTTCTTTATTTACATTTCAAATGTTATTCCCTTTCCAGATCTCTCCTCCAGAAACCCCTTAGCCTATCCTCCCTCTCCCTGCCTCTATGAGGGTGTTCCCCACCCATCCACTTCCACCTTCCCAGTCACCAGGAATAGATGCTGAGAATCTTTCCTCCACAGAGTAATAAGGACAATTACGCTTACTGTTCACCAATCTCAAAAACAATAATCTCAAATAACTTCCCATAATGAACTGAAGACAAAGTTTTCTTCTCTATTCATTTAATATGATAAATTAAGAACTTTCCAAATAAGTACATACCAGATGCACTAATAATTAAAATTCAATTTTCAGCAAAATTTTTTACATTTTCTCCAAGTGCTTAATGATTAAATATTTATCAACTGAATCCAAGAACTGTCTGCTAAATCAGTGCCCTAAACACTTATTCCATGGCCCCCAGGACATTTGCATTGGTAACAAGCTGCATGAGTGTGGTGGGATTTGGGGTGTTAGATATTCAAGAGATCTGCTAACTAGTAACATTACTACTGAGGAGGCCATTCAGTCCTGCTTTTTAAATTATGAAAGGACATAAGAAATGTATCATGGGCTCCTTATGCTGTCCTTGACACAGTATGCACCATCAATCACTTATTTCTAAAAGCATCAATGCAGGCAGCAAGGCTTTCATTGGAGCTACAAGAACAAGCATCTCTGGAGCTTATTAAAAAACAAGTGGATACAACACATAGCATTCACTTTAAATGTAAATACAGCAAACTCACAGAGGGTATAAAGTACAATCAGAAACTCTAGGAGTTTTACTGATGTTATCCATAAATTCTCATTGTTAACTGCTGCTTTTATATTTATTTAATTGTAATTTGAAAATAGTTGTGTGTACAAATACAGAATGGCCTTTGTCTACATAAAATGGTCAAGTAATAACAATTAGTGAAAAGAATGAAAGCTACTATGCCAAGCCATGTCACAAACCAAGCCACTTATCATAGAGAATATTAAAATAGTTATTTCCAATAAGCGCCAGTTCCCCACTTCTAATACTTTAACTAAGAGTGAGTCTTTACAAAGGACAGAGAGCTTTATCTCACAATTGTTTAATTTTTGAAAACCTTTCCTTGAAAAAAGTCTTTGCAAAGTATATCTTCTTGTTCTCTTTTTGTGATCTAGTGATATCCTATGAACACTCACTGTGCTATGCTGACAGCTTCCAGATATGATAAGACTGAGCCCTACTCAATCAGCCTTTATTTTAGAATAACACAAAAGTCACTGAATGACCTTGGCATCAGAACTGTAAAGGCCTTTTTGCAGAAAAGTATTTAGTAAATGGAAGCCAGAGTTTCTTTACCAAATGGAAATCTAACCCTCTAAAACTTCCTCTCTTTTCTATTGTTCTCAATGACTGTCACCACAGTCTTTTAATCTATATTGCATGTGGTTAGCAAATGTTGTCTAAACCTAGGAAATCATTGGAAGACATTAATGGGTGTGTTTTGCTTTTGTTTTTGATTGTTTGTTGGTTGAGGAGGAAAGTGCTGAGCCATTGATCATCACATAACCCAAGTAGGCCTCAAACTTGTAACACTCCCTCTATTTCCTGAGTACTGAGATTGCAGCTATGTGTCAAAGGCTGGCCCTGTGTATTCTTCAAATTCACTAACAGGTTTGAATTTCCACTGACAGCACCATTCCATTTGCAGAGGAAGTTAACTTGATTTCTTCCTCTAGAGATGCATGGCAGACAGGAAAATGAACATTCCCTAAAATGTTGTCTACAATCTAACAATTCCCAGACTCCATGGATGTAGTATTTCCCCACATAGTAGGAACAATTTTACAGAAGTGGCTATTTAAGAATTTCAGGTGGGAAGATTACTCTCATTTTCCAGGTGGGCCCTTTTAAACTTAGAGTCCATGACCCCATGTATTGACCCTCTGAAATTTCTGAGATTGATAGTTTCAACAAAACCTTGCAATGTAAAATAATCACTTCTTATGTTCCATCTTGCATTAAAAGCCTCTGCAGAATATATTTCAAACACTCCAAATTTAAAGCTCCAATTTTGAATGAGCAATTTAATGCCCATTTTATATTTATGTTCACAGTGTACATCTAGTACTCCAAGGGTTTTGAGAGCAGGACTGTCTTTGATAGGAACTGAAGCAAAAAAAAATAGTGGTTATATAATTTTTTTGCAAATGAATGGATATGTCACTTACTTAACCTTAGCACAGAACATTCAATTTCTGAAAAGAAATCACTCGTAGGTGGCTTTCTGTTTGTTCCTACATCTTTCTCTGTTTCCTCTTAAGCCAAGGATCCTTTGCAAGGACCTCACTTGCTTCATTTGTAATTAAAAATTTTTAAAACAATCCCTCAGGTCACTTTTTAGCCTCACATCACCTTTATTTCATTTTTCCAACAAAATATACTGAATGTTGTGCTTCCCTTAAGTCATTCAACACTCGTCTCGTGGTGCTGGTCATGTGCCAGACGTTGTTCTAGGCTCCGAAATATGGTGCTGAGAAGCAGGCTCTCATGTCATTGCTTTGAAATGCTAGTAGAATGTCAAGGCAATAAACCAAATGGAATTTATATCACTGTGATATCAACTTGACTAATTGCTACAAAAATAATTTTTTATCAGAGTAAAGAAGAATCCACACCAAAATGGCAAAACTTTCAAAATGTCTCTCAAAATTATAAGCTTTTCCCATGGTAGGTTCTTATATGCTAATTTTTCAATTATAGCAGTCCTTTGCCTTCTTGAGTTTACTACTAAGTGAAGTTTCCTCCTGTATTATTTTGAAATGTAACTAGCTGTATACTCTCTGAGGAAGTAAATGTGCTGCCAGTTCTAATAGGATTTCGATGGTTTATAAGTTCATAGCAAGAAGCTAATATTATAATTAATGATGTATAAAGCAGTAATCTAGCCATATAAACATTATATTTACAATCATATTTCCTATTGCCATTGTTCTATGGGGCATCTCTAATCTCAGTGATTTCTGCTTATCAGAAGAGGCCAGGTGTTTTGCCTGGACCTTCAGAGCCTCTGTCCCCTTACTTTCACTAAACAGTTCAGTAGCAAACTCCTGATATGAGCCAGGATGACCATATTCCCCCTGTTTATCCAAGGACTCAGACACTTAAAATAAAGGGTCTCTGAAATAGAACATTGTTACACCTATGTCTATTTTTGTCCATATAAAATTTGTGACACGCACACTAAGGTGTAGAACAATGAGCTTCTCCATCAAGCATGTCCATCTTGGTTATGGGAAAAGAACTAATATTACTTAAACACAGATAAAGCAGAAAGCTAATGAGGACCCCTCCTTTTGAGTCTTGCTTTTGTTCATGTTGCATCATAGCAATGTAGCTGGGATGCCATTGATAGCTTGGGTGTATTTGTTGCTGAAACTCTGACATGGTTAAGCTACACAAAGTACATGACTTAGATCATTAACATTATTATTGTGCACTTATTTAGAGGCCTGAGTTGCTTATGGCATTTATCAGACAAAAATCTAAGGATGTGAGGAGAAAGGAATAACAAAGGTTGCTTATTTTCATGTGTTCTGTGGTTGTACTGCATCTGCTGTGGGTGTTTGTGTCTTAAAATGTTAACAATATCTGAAGCTTTAAACAGATCTGGGGGCCAGGGGTTGGGGGAAGGATCAAGGAAAATGAAGAAATTTGAAATCTGTGCTGGCCATTAGCTATGTTAGCTATATGTGACGTTTGAGCTTTTTAAAAATGTGGCTAGTTAAAGTTAAAAGATGCTCTTAGCTTAAAGTAGCCAACAGCCTTCAAATTTTAGTATAAAATAAAACAGTAATTTCATGCTGAAATTATATTTTAAATACTTGGTAAATCTGCCGGACAGTGGTGGCACACGCCTTTAATCCCAGCACTCGGGAGGCAGAGGCAGGTGGATTTCTGAGTTTGAGGCCATCCTGGTCTACAGAGTGAGTTCCAGGACAGCCAGGGCTACACAGAGAAACCCTGTCTCAAAAAAAAACTAAAAAAACAAAAAAATACTTGGTAAATATATCATCAAAATTACTTTTACTTTTTGCTTTTTACTTTTGACTGGGGGTACTAGAAAATTTGAGGTTGCTTCTAAGATCCACAGGGTCTACTGAATGACGTTGTCTCTAGACATTCCAGAAGAATATAGGCCATTCATTAAAGGGAAACACTCAGCCCTTACTGAGTCCTAACAGACTTGATAATGTGGCTATTAAATGCCTGTAAATCTAAAGTCCCACAAAATTCATTCACTCTGAATTAAGACGCTGCTTAACCTCCCTTTATCCTAAAGCAGCTAATGTTAAAGCGTCTTTCATACCTCGGACCTTCAACTCCCCAGGAAGTACATTAGTGTTTTAATTCTAGGGCAAATGTCTATCCTGCTGAGAAGATAAATGGATGTCAAAATGTCATGCTGTCATTTAGAGAGATATCATGAACTCTTGTAAAGGGTTTACCAAGATGCCAAAATAGGGTTATTCAATTTTTGGCTTATTTTAAGTCAAATACATATAAATGTAAGGTCTTGAGAAAATCTGGAAACAGTCCCCAAATAAACATTGTATGTCATGTTATATAGTTTGTGACATGTAGTCTCATACTCAGAATGATATCCCTCAACATATTTAACTACATGATAACATTAGATACCCTTTGGGAATATGGCTACTCTTTTCCAAAATAACTCATTTTGATAAACACTGGCCCTTAGCTCATTTTCTCCTTTTATACAATCTGGCATTTGTTCTCATGGAATATCCCCCATAGCTAGGGTATATGTTCTCATGCCAATTAACTTAAAGTAGAGTATCCTTTAGACATATACAAAGATTTGTCTTCTAGGTGAATTTATTTTTTGTGCTCATGCTTATTGAAGTAAATCATTAGAGATTTTTTTTTTACCAACTGTCTAGTTAGATCAAGCTTCACCATAGCCATAACTGATTCAAAATATTTCATCATATTTTTTCTTCTACCAAGTCCTTCCAGATCCTCTCCCTGTCCCTAAGACACCGAATTTTAAGTTCTTTTTCAATAAACAAAAACTCAATAAAACAATAAAAACAGCCAAAGAAAAAGAAACAAAACCACACGCAAAAGGAAAGAAAAAGCAATCTATCAAACTGTAACCAAATAATAAAAAATAAACAAACAAAAGAAAAACCAAAAACAATGACAACACAAAAAACTCATGAAGTCCATTATAAGTTGGTCAAGTACTCCTGAACATGAAGCCTGTCTTGGAATGGCTGATATACCTACTGTCACTCAGAGAGAAAACTGATTTTCCCTCTCCCAGAAGTGATAAGTGTCAGTTCAGATGTTACCCTACCAAAGTGGCTAGGTTTGCATTCATTCTTTCATTCATTCTTCATTCATTCATTTTGTAAAAAATATAATAAGTAAAAAACTATAACATCAAAGTTGTACAGGACAAACTAACAGAAGGAAAAGAGTCCAAAAGAAGACACAAGAATTAGACTCAGTTGTTTCCATATGTAGGAATCCCATAAAAACACTAAGCTAGAAGCCACTGTCTCTGTGTGTGCGTGCGTGTATGTGTGTGTGTCTGTGTGTCTGTGTTTGTCTGTGTGCGCACACACGCGTGCGTGAACCTGTACAGACTCATGCAGGCCACCCCATGCATATTGCTTCAGTCTCTGAGCTCAAATAAGTTTTGTTCGTTCTGATTTAGAGAGCTCCTCTGGCTCTTGCACTCTTTTCTCCTCCTCTTCTGTAGATTTCCTTGAGCTCTTAGGGAAGGGGTTTTATGGAAACATGTCTTTTAGGGCTGAGTGTTCTAAGGTCTATCACACTCTTCTCAGTGTCTGACCATGAGTCTCTATTTTTGTTTTCATCTGCTGCAGGAGGAAGCTCCCCTGATGATGGCTGAACATGACACCGATTTATGAGTATAGCTGAATATTATTAGGAGTCATTTTGTCACAGTTTTGTTTTGTTTTGTTTTTCTTTTTTCAGACCAGTATTGTTTGGTTTTGACCTATGTTGCTGGGCAATTTAGTATTAGGTTCATGGTCACCCAAGCAGTATTAGGTAAGGGTTCCATCTTGTGGAGTGGCCCTTATGTCAAGTCACTTTAGGGTTGCTTATTCCCACAAACTTTGTGCCACCTTTGCACTAGCATGGATATCTTACAGGCAGTACACCATTGTAGATAAAGGGTTTGTGACTACCTTGGTGTTTACATTTCTCTTTGGATAGTGTACAAAGTACCATTTTGTACCAAAGATGCTGGAATGTATGAAGGTATGAAGTTTTTATGTAGGCATTGGCTTGACATCTCCATCTTCAATGAGTTGTGTAAGTGCTGACATCAGCAATGGAGCCTCCGTGTTTGTTTGTGGAGAGTGCACTATTGTCTTGGCAACAACCTGGATTGTGGGGGATTCCAACTGGCCTTCTTTAGCTAACAACTCAGTTAGATATAACCCAATCCCAGGTCTGGGAAGCTTCATGTGGGGACAAGAGATCACCAGTTGGGTTTATATCTCTGCACAATTTGGCAATTTCATTTAGATCATCTTCACATATGTATATATTTTAGGAAATTTCTATTGTATTGACTTTATTAGGTTCCCATACTACCCCTCAAATGCACCTTAATTTTAATTTTCTCTCCCTGTATTACCTTCGACAATAACTTCTTCTCTTCCCCTGCCCACTTGATCCTCCCATTCCACCACCCCACTCCAGTTATCCATATCAATCTATTTATTTGCCTTACCTAAGATATCTATATGGTTCATCTACATTACTCTATACCTACCCTCTGATGATTCTATGAATCATAGCTTGATTATCATTGACTTAACATCTCATATCTACATATAAATGATTGCATACTATACTCATCTTTATGAGTATGGGATACCTCTTTTAAGATGATTTTTGCTAGTTCCATCCATTTGTTTGCATATTTCATAACATCATTCTTTAATGGCTGAGTGATACTCCAAATGTCTAAATGTACATTTGTACATTTTCTTTATCCAGTCTTTTGTTGAGGGGCAATTGTTGTTTCCAATTTCTGGTTATTATGAATAGAGCAGCAACAAACTTGGTTGAATAAGTGTCTGTACTGTGAGATAAACTATCCTTTGTGTATATTTGTACCTAAGAGTGCTATAGCTGGATCTTGAGGTAGATAGATTAGCATCTTCCTAAACAATGGCCACACTGATTTCCATAGTAGCTATATAAATTTGTACTCCCACCAGCAATGGATGAGTGTCTCCTCACTCTTCCTCCTCACCAGCATGAGCTGTCACTTGTTTGATTGACCTCTGCCATTCTAATAGATGAAAGATGAGATTTCAAAACAGTTTTGATTTGCATTTTCCTGATGGTGAAGGATGTTAACATTTCCTTAAGTGTTTCTATGTCACTTGAGATTCCTTTATTGAGAATTCTCTGTAGCAGATTTTGAAATTTGATTATTTATTTTCTTGATATTTATTTTCTTGTATTCTTTATATATTTTGTATATTAGCCCTCTATACAATGTGTAGTTGGTGAAAATCTTTTTCTATCCTGTCAAGATGACAGGTCAAGATTTGTCATTACGAACAATATCTAAACTAAAGTGTCTCTTGCTACTTTTCTGAGTATCTCTTAATGATATGAAGAGAAAATTTCCATTACATAAAAAGAAATTAGCATATGTAATATGGCAAAAGGAAAATATCTATTCAACTGTATAAACATTTTTATTCACAATAGTATTTTAAAATAAAAATTAGCTTATATATTTTCTGTGCCCTTCACTACTTTCTTGGCTTTGCTCTTCAGTTATCTCACAGAAGACTTGCTATGCCTCTCTGCAGCTTAGCTTCTCTTCCTTGGAATCCTCACACATAATGATAAGCACCTAATATTGCACTGATTGCTTAATCTATTCTCTAAACCCATCAGCCCCTTCCACCTTCATCAAAGGACTCTTATATATGTTACCATAGCTCCTGAGCTCAATTCTGACTCTCTGGGTAGCATCACCAACAAAGTCCTTTAATATCTAGTTCCCTGTAGTTTGATAAGAACTAAAAGATGTCCATGTACTTGGCAATGATAGCCTTATATCAAACAATCTTAGATAAGGAATGGACTCAAAAAATAAACTACAGTGGCTTCAGATATCAGGTGTTGGAAGTAAGGAGGACATATTGACAGAACAAGCAGGCAGCTCATCAAGGTAAGGAGAACTGACTAAATTGACCATGTACAAAACACACAGCAAACCTGGTGGCTACATGGCACCAAACAGATTCTAGAAAGCTAAGGAATACTCAACTAGAAGATTCAAGAGTGTTCACATCTGCATCTGGCCCAGTGCTATCAGAAAATCAAAGAACTGGAAGAAAAATGGCATTAGCAAGTGTGGGGATAATATTAAGCAATGTTATATACTAAAGCATTAAAAAATCAGAAGGAAATTAAAAACATGTTAAATTCATAGAGAGTAAAGATTCCAATTATAGGGAAAGTCTTGTTTTCTATGCTCTTAAATCTTATTTTTCATGGAGACAGAAACTATTAAAAAGTTTAAGGAAGAGAAATACAACTCAATTTTCCTTTTTAATTGATTGCTCTAGATGTATGAAGGGGAGTTTAATAGAATAACAATAGAAGTCTGGGTATAAAGGAAAATAGAAGATCATGTATAAAAATGGGACAAGCATAAAGATATTTTTATAGCAGTGCAAAACTATTGGGATGCCTACATTGCCCTCCTACCTTTCCGTAGCAGATGAGAGCAAAGGAGAGAGATTTATGACAAGTTTGGAAGCAAAACAGATTTTTCACTTCAGGAATTGTCTGCTGAAGAGTTTTAAATGTTTTATTTTCAAATAATCCCAGTTAGAGCCACTTACATGATGAGTTCAGCTACAGACAGTAGACTGAGGCATCACTGTGCATTTGTATTTGTTTACTATTTGGATATAGAAGGAAAGAAACACAGATAATATGACTAGGTGATATTATATCAATATGCTTGCAATGGTAGCATGCATCCATATAGGTCCAAGATTTGGAAACAGGTCTACACCAATTGCATGTCCCCTACACAGAGATTTTTATTTCTAAGTGTCCTGAAAGAAAATGACCCAATCATCTTTATAAATGTTGCTGAATTCCAGTAGTGAACCAGGGAACACGCTATTGCAAATACTCTCCATTGGTTTAATGATGTGAAAGTACTCTAAAGTGTATATGAAGGACATCAGAAGGTTGGAGGAGCTAATTGAAAAAGCTCCTCATGAGCTTATTATTTGAATGATGAATGACAATGGCTTGCAATATAACCCACAGAATAAAATGAGCATCCCTGAGTCCGCAGTGATAAATATCAATCATTTAATGTATCAACTGGATAAAGGCCACATGTTCCACACAAAATTTTACTAATAGATTCAGAAGAAATGAGTGGAATCGAAAAATCACCATAAGATCAAAACCCCACTAGATAGAACTTTTTCCAGAAACTTTTATCAATGGGTGTTAAAATAAATGAATGAGCATTGCAAGAAAAATATGTTATTTGCATCTTCTCAAATTCATTTCCTCTAATTTCTTTTCTTTTCTTTTCTTTTTTTTTTGAGACAGAATTTCTCTGTGTAGCTCTGGCTGTCCTGGAACTCACTCTGTAGACCAGGCTAGCCTCAAACTCAGAAATCCGCCTGCCTCTGCCTCCCAAGTGCTGGGATTAAAAGCGTGTGCCACCACTGCCCGGCTCCTCTAAGCTATTACTAAGTTAACCAGAAAATAAGAAAATAGTGACTTTGTAGTGGGAAAATCCTGGCAGACATTACCTGAACTTAGAAATAAAGGTCAAGATAACAAGCAATAGGACAGCAACTGCTTGAGCCCTTTTATGTGGGTTACCAAAAAGGGCACAATAATACTTCTGTGCTGTTATTGCCAAGGACATATGACATCAGCATAATCGTGGGAAAAGAAAAAAATGAGAAACATTTTATAAAATAACTTACAAGTATTGTACTCTTTTACAATGTCACACTGAGGGGAGACAATGGAAGTGACACAGATTTAGAGGAAACTGAGGAGACTCGGACTGCATTGGGTTTTGGAGCAGATAAAGGATGTTTGTGAAAGACACATAGAAAAAGGTAAATGAAGTGTAATTCAGTTTTTATAATAGAGCAATGTTAATTTTCTGGGTTGGATATATATGCTATACAATTACTTACCAAGATTATATACTTAATCTTGTTATATAAAATGTTAACACCATGGAAACCTGGATGAAGGGAACACAGGAACTTTATGATTTAGTTTTGCAGTGTCCCTGATATACTAAAATTATTTCTGTGGTAGAAGTGGTGGTATAAATATACTTTAATTTTTTTAGACAACCTTGAACCATGTCCAATAAATATAAATCATTTAAAAATATTTACTAATATAGTAAGTTAATTTTTCTTGTATCTTCTTCATAGGAGACTCAATTCATCTAAATAGGAGACATTAGCCCATTATTTAAAATAAGCTTTGTGGACTCATAAGAATTCTGAGAAGTCACTGTAAAGCCTATGAAAGGGATACGAGCCATCCCATTTATGTATTTGTTGATAGCATTCTTGACTGAAAAGGCAGACAAGCACTCTTTGAAGCCACTGGAAAAGCTAAATGATGAATCACAAGAGGACTCAAAAGGCCCATGCTTGTGACCATTTTTGCTTTAATAGAATAACTTAGAAGTTCTGGTCTCTTATAGGCTTACTAAAGACATTGAAAATACTGACTTGGTTGGATTGTGGTAAGACATTTATGGCATAATGAACATTGTGTCTGTTCTTCCAAACCACCACCCAATGGGGTGGTATTAGGAGGTGGGGTCTGTGTGAGGTTCTTAGGTTAAGTAAGGAAGGCTGTCATCAGGGGATCATTATGAAGAGCTCAGTGTCCTTACAGAAGGACTGGACATAAGTGTTTATCCTTGCCATTTGATAACACATAAGAGATCTCTTGCAAACAAGAATGACAGTTATCACCAATTATCTGACCTGCTGAGACCCTTATTTCAGACATGTTTAGGCTACCCAGGCTATGGTGTTCTGTTATAGCAGATGAACAGAAAAAGTAGCATTACTTTTACACTGATAGGATGTTGTAAACATAAATATAATAATTCTTAAAATGCTCTTTGAAATACAGGGTTGCATGAGACATAGCCCTTTCTGAATTCTGTCACTGTTCTTTTAAGTAACCATATGGGAAAACAGAAGTATGACTTGCTTTTCTGACTTGCATAAAATGCACTGTTATTTCTGTTTGGCATCTGGTAAAAACAACTGCTGGGATTAAGGGGCCTCCAACTTAAACAGACTGTGCTAGACTGTTAAAGCTGAGTCTCCCTGTTGTTAATAAGGCTCATTACTCAGAGTCAGAAAATCTGTAAGGAGTGAAAGAAGTACTAGTCAATGTGCATTATTGACACAGACACAGCTATGTAAAGGACTGCAACGTTTCAGCCCCATGAGAGTAGCAGCAAAGCCTTCCCTAGGTCAGTGTGGTGGTTTGCATAAGAATAGGCTCATAGATTTGAATGCTTGGTCATTAGGGAGTGGCACTAGGAAGTGCAACATTCCTGGAGTCAGCAATGTGTGACCCTGTTGGAGAAAGTGCATCACTGGTGGTGGCCGTAGGAGTTTCAGAAGCCCAAGCCAGTCCCAGTTCTTCTCTCTGTTCCTGTTGCCTCTGGATACAGATACTGAACTCTCAGCTACTTCTCCAGTATCATGTCTGCCTATATGTCTCCATGCTTCCAGTTATGATGATAATAGACTAAACCTCTGAATGTAATCAAGCCCCAAGTAAATGCTTTGTTTTATAAGAGTGCCCATGCTCATGTCATCCCTTCACAGCAATAGAACAGTGACTAAGACAAGTGTGTTTCAGAAAGAGGGCAAAAATGTCTTGTGGTCGAAGGGAAAATATTGACAGTATGCATAAAACATGCCTTCTGGCTTTCTCCCCTCAGATGTTTATGGCCTGAAGATGTTCCCCAACAAAGAGTGCTAAACTTGCCTCCTGCCCCACTGTATAGAATAACCCTCTGTCTTAGTTAGGGTTTCTATTGCTGTAATGAGAGATTATGACCAATAACCAAGTTAAGAGGGGTTTATTCACCTTATGCTTCCATATCATCATTCATCATCAAAGAAAGTCAGGACAGGAATTCAAGCAGAAGGAGACTGCAGGAGGGCCAGCGATTGTGGGAAATGAAAAGCCTGTCACATCGTTAAGAGGATAATTATTCCTTCAGTTGCTTCATGGAGAGTCCAGCTTCCTGCAGTATGAATGGACATCCGGGGTTCTCAGTCATCTCAGTCAGTTGATTGACTTGCCCAGCTGGAATATTTAGTGTCCTCTGAGGACAGACATCCCATTCTATTGATTTGAAGGAAATAATTTTTCCTCCATGGGACTTTACTACTACTATAACACTATACCATTTCTTTTAATCGAGACATTTTACGGGACCCAAACAGCAAAGCATTTTTTCCTGCCAGATACACAAGTAAAACAGACCCAATCTGGTTTTGTCTCCTTTCCTGAGCCCTGCCTAAATATGGCTTCTACTTCTTTGGTGGCTTCTTCTCAACTTTTTTGGGTTCTTCTTCCTCATTCTGTCTATTTAATGTTAATTTTCTAAGAATTTAGATTCTTTTCCCCTCCTCTCATGAGGAGTCTATACCCAGCAGCCTCCTTCTACTATCAACATTATCCTGTTGGCTCAAAGGACAACTGCTTCCTAACTAGTCTCATATTTC
This sequence comes from Uromys caudimaculatus, assembly GCA_028551405.1. NCBI lineage: Eukaryota > Metazoa > Chordata > Mammalia > Rodentia > Muridae > Uromys > Uromys caudimaculatus. The sequence goes on along the minus strand of CM052704.1, from coordinate 43,651,028 downwards.
CAGCTTCCTGTAATTCATTTTCCCCACGGTAGAAAAAAGTAACCTTTCTAAAATCCAGATCTAATCATGGAAAGTTCCTGCTTTCTTTAACAGTCCCTCACTGTAATAAGTCTGAGTTTCTCATCTTGACACTGTGGAATGAATTTAGTTCAGCAGCCCAAATCTTTGTTTATTTCTTCCAATAATTTATTTTTTTTTACTTTACTTCTCAGTCACATCACCTCCCTCCTCTCTTCCCAGTTCCACCATGACAAATTCCTCCCCCTATTTCCCCCTCCCCTTTTCCAATGGGAGGGGAGCCCCCCTTAGGTAACACCCTACCCTGGGTCATATAGTCCCAGCCAGATTAGGCACATCCTCTCTCACTGAGGACCAACTGTGCAGTCCAGGAAGGGGGATGAGGGTCCAATGGCAAGGAACAGAGACTGAGACAGTCCACACTTCACTTGTTAGAGAACCCACATCATGACCAAGCTGCACATTTACCACAAATGTGTAGGGATTCTAGGTCCAGATCCTAACCGTTCTTTTTGCTGCCCAGGCATTGCACATGCTTTGTATATGTTTCTGTCCCTCCCAATATATCTTTAATTTGAGTTTTCTATTGCATTCATGGTGTCTATCTTTTGTGTGTGTGTGTGTGTGTGTGTGTGTGTGTGTGTGTGTGTGTGTATGTGTGTAAATTCTCAATGACTAATTGTTAACTGTATTTATGGAGTGGTTAAACTACCCATCTTTATAAGGATATAAAAATTATCAGTAATTGGCCACTGTCATCTTCCTGCAAGAATACAGAGACATGAATCTTGGAGCAATCAACCTGCAATCATAGTTTAGGTTTAGAAATGTGTTAAAAGCATCATTATGAGTTCTTAAGGAATGTCATTTGCCACAAAAGGAACTTAAATTGTTTCAGGATGAGCCAGCCTCTTTTGACACTTGAAACATAATGTATAAAGCACAGAGGTGCACAACTTCTTATTGGAACAATCCCTCTGCACATTCAGCCTTACAGAGGAAAAACTGACCTGCTCTATAAGAAATTTAATGAAGTTAGTGGTTCAAGAAATGAAAAATGTCCTTTGGAGGAATACCAAGCAGGAACTTCTCTATTTTACAGCATTACCAGAGAAATGGAAGCAGATCACAGGAGTATCCCATGTACATGCCATGCTGGGAAGTGTGAGACTTTCCCTTTATTTCCCAGGAAGTTTCTAATTACAAAGGGCTACAGACTACATCAAGGAACTGCCAGTTACACTTAACTGCTCTCTCTTTCCCTCTTCACAGACAGCAAGCCTCTAAATTCTCATCCAAGAGCCTTCTCATCTTGATGCCTTCTAACTTAATGACTTGCAAATTTTCCCCTGGATACTGTAAGCGGAAAAAGAGAATGCCGGGAAAGCTGAGCAAATCCATGAGTAATTACATCCCTGGTAGGAATGCAAAGTGGCAAATTGCATTCCTAACATAACTAGTCTGCTAATTATCTACACATCACTAAAGATGTGAGTCACATGTCACAATTTCTCATTTGTTTTCACCTTAATTTTTAGTAGCTAAAATATGTGCTCCCATGCTCTACCCGGTGCTGTGTAAACAAGCAGCGATCAATTATAAAGTAAGATGACCTCCACTTCCTGTAATTGGTAAGTCCCCTGAAGAATAGTCCTAATGTCTGTAAAATTACTTAAAGATTTAGTGGGTAATTATGTTACATTCTAGCTTACTAAATTGTAAGCTACACATTTTGCAATCTGGCAACATCCTTGGTATTATGCATTCTGGTCTCAAATTCTTTTCTTAAGCAAACTTCTTTATTTTATTTTATTTTATTTTATTTATTTTTTGATAATTTATTTACATTTCTAATGTTTCCCTCTTTCCAGGTCTTCTCTTTGGAACCCCCCTATTTCCTCCCCCTCCCCTGCCTCTATGAGGGTATTCCCCTTCCCACCCACCCACCCGCTCCCTTATTCCCACCTTGACATTCCCCTTTACTGGGGCCTCTAACACCCTCAGGCCCAAGGGCCTCTCCTCCCCCTGATTGCCAACAAAGCCCTCCTCTGCCACATATGTGGTTTGATCCATGGGTCCCTTGATGTGTATTCTTTGGTTGGTGGTCTAGCCTCCAGAAGCACGGGAGGGGGGGAGGGGTCAGGCCAGTTGACAGTTGATCTGTTGCTCCCTCCATGGGGCTGCCACTCCCTCAACAAATGGTGTTGGTTCAACTGGCAATCTACATGAAGAAGAATGAGAATTGATCCATTCCTATCTCCCTGTACAAAGCTCAAGTCCAAGTGGATCAAGGACCTCCACATAAAACCAGATACACTGAATCTAATAGAAGAGAAAGTGGGGAAAAGTCTCGAACACATGGGTACAGGGGAAAAGTTTCTGAAGAGAACACCAATGGCTTATGCTCTAAGATCAAGAATAGACAAATGAGACCTCATGAAATTGCAAAGCTTCTGTAAAGCAAAGGACACTGTCAATAGGACAAAATGGCAACCAACAGATTGGGAAAAGATCTTTACCAATCCTACGACTGATAGAGGGCTAATATCCAATATATACAAAGAACTCAAGAAGTTAGACTCCAGAAAACCAAATAACCCTATCAAAAAATGGGGAACAGAACTAAACAGAGAATTCTCAACTGAGGAAATTCATAGGACTGAGAAGCACCTAAAGAAATGTTCAACATCCTTAGTCACCAGGAAATGCAAATCAAAACAACTCTGAGATTCTACTTCACACCAGTCAGAATGGCTAAGATCAAAAACTCAGGTGACAGCAGATGCTGGTGAGGATGTGGAGAAAGAGGAACACTCCTCCATTGTTGGTGGGATTTCAAGCTGGTACAACTACTCTGGAAATCAGCTAAGCGAACTTCTAATACCATCTGAAGTGTACTTAGGTAGTCCTTTAATGCTATTATTTACATCTTAAAGCCTGTTTTGTTATGACATTTGAAGTGAACTTACTTGGAGAAATATGCTTGTTTTGATGGGAAATACTTCTAGGTGAATAATCACCACGGTGCTTGTCTCCAGTTTAACTGGGAGTGTGTAAGCTTATATTATTTTAAGGCAGACAATCACCATGGTAAATAATTTTTTAAATGTTGTTTACAAAAAAACAAGAGCTGTGTGTGTTATATGTGGAAAGCTTAACTACTAGAATGTAAGCTCCATTCAGATCCTTGTTTCTCATTATAATTTACAAAGCACCTACTATGTCAAGCAGCATCCCCATGATGAACAAGGAAAATGAATGAAGAACTGCAGTAGACAGCATTAGATGACAGCAGAAATGTATTCAAAGATTTAAAAGGTATAGAGAAAATATTTTAATAGAAATGTCTGATAAGACTTCAGGAAGTGAAATGGCAGAAATATTTTAAAAACGTTGAACGATGCAATCACATGTGGAGTTCAGCTCATCCTACTCCCCAGTATTGCATCTTGCCGTTTTGTAGATTAGCAATAGCAGGGAGGGTTCCCTAGCCTAGTGCCCTTCTCTTTTTAAGGTGTCATAAAAGTATGATCTAGCTTTGTGCTAGTGGGTCAGGAGTCCCTCATTCCAGAGCTAACCTCTCTTTACAGAGAGGAGAACTACCAGTCCCTCTGAAGACACAGCAGGGTGACAGAGAAGAATCTGAAAAAACAGTCTCAGTACATTACAGTTGAAGCTCCTTTAAATTAGGTCAAAAGCACCCAGCCCATCGCACTCCTCCAGGATACCCACTTATCCATCATTTAGCTTCAAAATGTCCAAGGTTCCTAGTTAGCTGTCTCCACATTTACTGAGAGGTCATTCATGTCACGTGAAAATTACTTGAATAAATTTCCATGCTTCTCTTAGTCTCTCATTTACCATGAGTGTGTTAGCTATGTACTATGGAGGTAAATTTCATTTTCTGACTTGAAAATTTAGAGTGTGTCATCTTTAATATTTTTTCTAAACTTGATTCCACAAAATATACTGAAATAATTTTCTCTCAGGGTTATTTTTTTGAGTACTGATGAAGCAAACACCTATGAATTGCAGAGCTGTGTATAGCCATTGTAGTAGAAGTCCATCTCGGAATACGTACTAATAAAAATACGTATCCATTTTGTTTTTTTGTTTTTTTTGTTTTTTGCTTTTTGTTTTTTGTTTTTTCGAGACAGGGTTTCTCTGTGTAGTCCTGGCTGTCCTGGAACTCACTCTGTAGACCAGGCTGGCCTCGAACTCAGAAATCCACCTGCCTCTGCCTCCCAAGTGCTGGGATTAAAGGCGTGCGCCACCACTGCCCGGCTACATATCCATTTTATTCAAATAAAACCAGTTCCTACTACAAGACACATTCAAAGAACTTGGTGATACATTTTCTTTAAAGTAAAATACTTAGTGTCTTCCTAATCTTGAAACAGAGAAAGTGCAATATAGAGTTTGTACTTTTAAATTAAAGAATTTGACATGTTTAACAACAAAGAATTTAAACTCTGACAAAAACAAAAGTAAAGGAAACGACACATGTGATACATACAAACTGTGAAATTCTTAATTATATTCAGAAAGTTCTTTATTTCTAATAATGTTCTAATTAAACCTTTAAAAAGTAGACTAAAAATGAAAATTTACATATAAATGTAATAATTATAAATGAAGTTTAGATTTCAGAAAAATTATGTGAGAACTTAAACATTTATGATTAATATTTTAAAATATAAATGCTATGTTATTCATCAAATGTATTACCAATGGTATTTATTTTCAACAAAATTTTACTAATTTTAAATTACTTTAAAACTAAACTAAATTGGAAACTAAGTAAATATTAGTATTTGGATGTATTTTGCAAACACTTAACATGAGAACAGGTATTTCATTTCACATGGATGTCCTGAAAACAAATCCACTAAAAAGACCTGCTGCTTGATTCAGTGCACAAATACACATAGTGATGCTGATCATTTATTCATTTTTTTGTACACACTAGTCCCATATCACTGACTGTGGTTTCAGGGACAGGCAAGGGACATGACCACAAGTGAAGGATAGGGAAGAATCTGTGTCTTCGAGTGCTTCAGCATGGATGTGCCCAAAGCTAAGAGCCCTTTTCTGTCTTTGTTTTTTCAGTGAAATTTTAACAATTTCCTTTCATGCAGTCATCTGAAATATCTTCATTGTTTTCAACTCCTGTAAATCACACTTGTCTTTCTTGTAGTCTCTACAACCTCCTTTTGTTGTTGTTTATATGAGACAGGGTCTACCTCTGCAGCCTAGACTGACATCAAACTCAGAGTGACATTTCTACCTCTGCCTCCTGAATGCTGTGGCTACAAGCATGAACCATCTTGTCTACCTCATACACAGAATTTTATTAAACACAAGATGTCACTGATAACTGCTGATAATTGGTACTAACAAGATAAGACTGCCAATTAAACTGATATAAAGATTTATTACTGACAATTTTTATTTAAAAGGTTTTTTGTAGACATTGAGGCATAAATTTCTGCCATATAATTCTAGTGTGTATGTGTGTTTTAAGTACAAAGTAAGTGTAAAGCAAACAGCATAGTTACTTTTGCAGGTGTGTGCCTAATCACCTAATCACCCTGTTTCTTTTCTGTCATTTTCAAGTGAGTCTGTGAAGACCCCTTTCCTTTACTGCTTTCTTTGCCTCTAGAGTCATAGATGATGCAGGATTTTACAGAAGAGTGTTCTTTCCTTTGTCTCAAGGTTTTTTGATTTTCAAGCCCTGACATTTTACAAGTTTCAGTGTGAGGACTGTTGGTGTCTACCAGAAGTCACCAAGGAAAGGCCTCTGACAACTGTAGTTCGCAATTTTTTCTTAGGTGGTCCTTATGCAATTGCTTGACTGAATGACTGAATTTTGGTAAGTTTTATTTGTTCATCCCTTACAGAAAGAATCATACTTGTACCCAGGCATGGAATAAAACAATGTCAAAAAAAGATATCTATCTGGCATATTGTAATAGCAAAATGTCAGCTGCTGAAAGACATACCACTATTAAATGCTGATACTAAGTTGATATAATGTGTGAAACTGCAAGATAGGTTTCTGGTAAATATCAATCACAAATGAACATTTTCCTTGGAATCTATAAAATGCAACTTTAGAATTACCTTCTTACAAACAGTAAATGGGGTACGTAAATATCCCACTAATCGTGAAATCAAATTGTCAGTAAGTGATCAAGCCATGGATCAAATCTAGGTCTCACAAAATATTGTTGTAGATCCCACATCTGGTGTTTCATTTTGGGTTTGATTTTATTTTAAATCTTCAGAAAATTTATTGAATAGATTTGTGTGAAATACTCATTATCTACCCACACCTTGATTTTATTTTCTTCTAAAGTGTATGTTTCTTCAAAGTGTATTTTAACTTCATGTTTACTACTGATTTTCTGTTGGATGGGGTAAGCATACACGATCACAGATGAGTAAAGTGGTACTAGCATCAATATGAGAGCTTCAAGAGACACCCATTTCAATGACTCCCATTTCTACTTTGGCTCTTTAGGAGGTTTTCTTCTGACATTTTTGAAGATGGCTGCAGTTGCCAAATGTACATCCTACATATAGCTATGGTGGCCAACACGACTGTATTTCTTTCTTTGTTTTAGTTTCATCTACTTATTGGATATCTCTCTCTCTCTCTCTCTCTCTCTCTCTCTCTCTCTCTCTCTCTCTCTCTCTTTCTCGGCTGTGCTTTCCACCTTTTGAGTCACACACAATTAATTGGAAACAGTCCTACTGCCATATTGTGGTTTTATTTTTGCCTTGATTTTAACAATGAAATGTTGAACTAAATTGTCCCTAATCCATATAGCCTTTAAAAAGCAGAGTTATACATATTTGACCACTTTTATGATTGTCCATGTAACCAAATCAGGAAATCATATGATTATTATAGTTTTTAGTTTTGTGGCTCTCAGTTCACTATGCACTTTGCTCTCAGGTTTGGATAGTCTGTAATACATGTAAATGATTTTATATAATATAATTTTTTAAGACTAGTGAATGTTCTCTTTACCTTGAAGTTCCTTTAACAAGCTATAATAAAGCTTATAATAAAGAACACAGAATTGTAAAGACATGGTTTTTATTCATGCTGAAAAAAATCATCAAGAAAAATGAAGGCTAATTCCAAAGTCAGATGTGGCCACATCTGGTTTATTTATCAGGAAAATATTTATATCCATTCAGTTCAGTCCTGGTGAAGTGGCCATGTCTGTATTTCTTCTCCAGTTCCTTCCAATTATTTATATGACCCACCCCAAAGAAGTTTATTGTGTGCTATTCTTGTTCCAATCAATATTTCCATCCATATGGATATATAATTTGATTTAATTGTATATTTCATGAGGATTTTCTTCTTAATTTCATAATGTAATAACAAGAAGTTAAAAACAGTACCTTGCTGCATCTTGGAGTTGTATGACAAAAGCCCAAATTAATAGATGGGGGCTCCTTTTTTGCACACTGCACATATTTGACATGCTTGCTGTGACATTTGTTTTTTAACAGATGGGGCCTCCTTTTAAACAATAAGACAAAAACCTCTTAAGTCAGTTGTATTCTGAGTGGTTCTGCTTCTTTGGATAAAATATAGAACACAGAGAGAGTGAAGAAAAGAATATGCTTTAATCATTCAGCAAGAACACCATGGATCTTTTATGCTGTCGACTGTATCTTTGTCCTTGACATATGAAGCGCACTTACTCATTATCTTCTGGGACTGTGTGCATTTAATGATGGCTTTTTATATGCAATTAAAGAGCAGCTTCTCTTTCTAAGAGCTAGGTCTGTGACTGAAGAAGGGTGATTTCATCCTCTCATTCTGTAACTCAGAAGGTCTTTTCTCCCTACCACTAAGTAGCACCTACCCCATCAATGTCTTCAAGTTTCTTGCAGTCAGTTATCTACTGAAATATTTGTGCCAAACTCTCTTACTTTGGAAAACAATCAATCATGCTTCATTTTTTTTAAGCTGACATGATAAAGACTATTTGTTTGTTGACACCAAGTTTCAGTATATACCCTTGGCTGGCCTAGAACTCATTATGTAGACCAGGCTGGCCTTGAACTTACAGAGATTCATCTATGCCAAAGCCTCCTGATTGCTGATATGAAAGGCATATGGCACCATGATTGGCCTGGGAATTAGTTTTTTAAAAGCTTTTGAACTTGTAATTGCTAACATTAAAACCTATGGTCTTTAACCTGCCCAAAAACCTCAAACCCACAGAGACATCTAAAAGATAAGTCAGTACCTTTAGATCTTCTACACCACCCTAGTCCAGTCAATGCAGTGTTCAGCCCCATGAGTAGACAGAAATCATCCTCTCTTGGATAGCTAGGGTCTAGTATTTAAAATTCAATAAATAAACTTCAGTTCTCAAATTTAACAGTATGAAGTCATTTTCTTATAATATTTTTCCTCTTGTTAATGACTTGTTTACAGGTCCTTTGCAAAGTTCTCTTTGTTTGTCTTATTCCCATACATCAACACTCAATCCTTCCTTCTCTCTCTTCTCTTTGCCTTGGCTATTTCATGACCTCTTATATGATCAACAGCCGTCAAAACACCATTTGTCTCTCCATATCTTCATCAACAACAGCTACAGATGTAACTCCTCATAAACAATGGTAGTAAAATGTCTCTGAAATCTAACCTTAATACCTCATAGACCTGACCTTCAAGTTCATTTTTAATTTTTTGTCAGTGTCTGAATCAGCTCTTGTCAGTTCTTCACTGAATTCCTACAGAATCCCCTCCTCTTTGTTTATCCTTGACACTCAGGCCACAGTGATAACTAAACAACATATCAGAACTGAATGACATCATGACCCAGCTTAACAGGTTCCAATAATACCACTGAACTTGTAAGCAAAAATACAATTACATGTGTTGTTACGATTCAGACCCTGGACAAATAGTAGAGGTGCATATTTTACACACCAAAGCAGACTTGGCCTCCAAGTTCTCCCAGCATCCCTCAATCTCTACCTGGCATACCCTGCCCTCAATACTGTATTTTCTAGTCCAGAGGCTGGGCTTCCCTGCCCCAGAGGCTCTTTCCTCTAATCCAGACATTTTGTTCCTTTACTCGCTCCCTCTCTGCATTTGCTCTGTTCCTGCATGTGTATACTCTCTCTTTTTCTTCCCCTCTTCATGTTTCCCTCCCCATGGTGAATTCCCTGGCCTCTTCTTTTGGATCAGTGAACCAGCCCAAGAGCAGTTTCCCAATAAACCTGCCTTTATATACTCTAACTTGGGTTGAATTGGCTCATATCACAGGCAGAGAATAACTTACCATGTATGATTTCGAAATAGAATTGTATCTGATGTTCAGTGTTACCAATTCACACCCCCCAGGTAACCACCTCTGCCTGTGTCTCTCCTTGCCCAGTGCCTGTGAGCATGCTCCTTTCTGACACTGCTCTGGCTACTTCATGTCAGGGATGATTCTCAATCAGCTTTCTTGGCCTCTCTCATGTCACCCTGTGACCTGAGTCGAAATTGACACTGTTTCTCTGGGTTGACATCACAGTTCATGTTTTTAGTCGGGAATTTGTTACATCTTATTTTATTTTTACATCTTATTTTTTTCCTTTTTTTTATTATTATTTTTGATACTTTATTTACATTTCCAATGTTTCCCCTTTTCTAGGTCTCCTCTTTGGAAACCCCCTATCCCCACCCCTTCCCCGCCTCTATGAGGGAATTCCAACTCCCACCCACCTGCCCACCCATTCCCATATTCTCTTCTTGACATTCCCCTTTACTGGGGCCTCTAACGCCCTCAGGCCCAAGGGCCTCTCCTCTCTCCCTGATGGCCAACGAGGCCATCCTCTGCCGCATATGTGGTCCAAACCATGGGTCCATAGATGTGTATTCTTTGGTTGGTGGTCCAAACTCCAAGACGAC
>CM052704.1:43622832-43640576 GCA_028551405.1 Uromys caudimaculatus | reverse complement strand
TCCTTGTACAAAGCTCAAGTCCAAGTGGATCAAGGACCTCCACATAAAACCAGATACACTGAATCTAATAGAAGAGAAAGTGGGGAAAACTCTCGAACACCTGGGTACGAGGGAAAAGTTCCTGAACAGAACACCAGTGGCTTATTTTTACATCTTATTTTAAACATCACCTCCAGACTCTTAATTCCTTATTGGGAGAAAATATGTTCAATTTTTGGACTGCTCTTGACCATTTTTACACAAGAACTTAATGTCTGATAGGTTCATGTGTAATTCTGTTTGAAGACTATCAAAATGTAGTCTATTATTTCCAAGGCTTTTTCTTGACTGAAAAATATGCATGAAAGTAGTCTGTCTTTTGTTATCAGTTCAAATAAATTCAGAAGATTCGTGATAACTCAAGAATAATAAAAATTTCAAAGCAAAACCAAGAAAAATCCACTGATAAAACAGATGAAAATCATTAATTTCCTCTGCTGATAATTCTATTTATTCTCTTTCAAGATGCTTTTAAATGTGTTTTATTGATCTCTGCCAAGAGGCAATATTTGATTTCTTAATTTTTGAAGATTTCTGTTATTTGTAACTGTGTGAATATGTGTGAGTATCTGAGGCTAGCATTATTGGCCATAGTGAGCTGCCCAATGTTGGTGCTGGGTACTGAACTCAGTCCTTTTCCAAAGCAGTCCTTTTCTCTCTTAACCACTCAAGCATCTCTCCAATCCCTAATCCTTCATTTTATATCTTCATTTCAAGAGCATAAGACTTGTCAAATGCAGACAATGACACAGGCCGATTTAAATTTAACCTCTGCATGTAGCAATCACTGGCCAGACTTCTGGGTTTCAAAGATTAAAGTGGGTTAAGATTTATCTTGGTTTGAATGAGAGTAGCTCCCATAGGCTAATATCAAATACTTGGTCTCTAGCTGTTGGGACTATATAGGTAAGATTAGGAAGTGTGGCCCTGTTGGAGAAAGTGTGTCACTGGAGATTTCAAAAGACTCATGCCATTTCCAGTGTTTTGTATGTCTCATGGTCGTGGAACAAGATCTAAGTTCCCAGCTACTGTGGCTGCATGCCTTCCTTCCTGCCTGCTGGCATGTTCCTCTTCACCCTCTTCAACTGCAAGCTCCTGAATTAAAAATGTTCTTTTATAAGTTGCTTTGGTCATGGCATCTCTTCACAACAATAAAAAGTAACTAAGACAATATGGGTTTCCAGAATATAACAATGGCTCAGCCTGACAAAAGGGGAAGAAAATGCGACATGTCGCATTTCAATTCTTATAAGTCACCTTCCACGTGCATCAACAAATAGAAAGAACTGAAGCAGTGATTGATTCTCAGTTACCTCATGCATTTATCATTTCAGTTAAAGCAATCTCAAGAAATAAAGTATAAAATAAAAATTACATATCAGGACATGAGAAAGATTTAACATTTTCATTTCATTTCAAATTATTTATTGCTGAGGACCAGCCTCAGTTGTTTTGGGGTTCTTCAGAATGGAAGGATTGGATCCGCATGATATCAAAGTCTCAGGCAATAATGCAGGTGCAAGCTCACAAATGACTCATTGCTGTTCTGAAGCTGCCCTTAGAGAGAGCTTCTCAGAGCAGTTTCTCTCTCTCTCTCTCTCTCTCTCTCTCTCTCTCTCTCTCTCTCTCTCTCTCTCTCTCTCTGAGTTGACCTCAGTTTTTCTATTGGTTAAACTCTTCCTTGTTATACAATAATACATAATCAAAAGCCTCTTCACTATTTTCCTCAAGCCCATTATTTTTCCTGAAAAACGCCATAGAATTGTGTTACCAGAAAGCACAATGCTCACACAAAGTCACAGTCCAGTGTCTGCTAAAGCAAGTTATACATTAACTTCTACCTCTCAGAAAAACCTCCAAATCAAGGTCTTCTGGCCTTAAGCTTGCAGTTACATCAATAGCATGAAAACAGAAAGATGCTAAATAGATCAGTCTAGTGTTAATATTTCTAATTTGTCTTAAATTTGCAAAGATCTCTTTATTAAGCACATCCAAATATCGATTTCTACAATTCTTTTCAAACTCTTTTCTATCTACAATATTAATTCCTCTTGCAGCTTCCCCCAGGGCTCCTTCACCAGCCCAAATTCTCTCTCTTAGACCTTGTACCCTAATGTCCTTAAGCAGGCCAGGGAAATCAGTATGTTTCAATCTTTCCAGGAAGGTCAGTTCACTAATCCAATGGCCCACTCACAGGCTCCAAACTCTTCTCTCCATCCTTTTTCTTTTTTTAATTATTCATACATCTTCCAATTTTTCCCAATAATGTTTCTGAATCAAACTTTCCATTATTAGAGATCTCCCCTTGTGGGGGACTCTCACCATTGCTCACTAATCCAGTAGACCCAGCTATTTCTTCCTCTATATTGTCCCTTGTATTTTCTATGGGCACCCCTGTTCTTAGTGACGTAGGCCCAGTGTTCCTTTTCCTTGGGGTCTTTAATTTTCTTAACTACTAAAACTCCAGGTTTCTCCAAAACATTTCCTGCTTCAAGTATTTCCTGGCACAACAGAATCATCATGAGCTGGCTACAATTTCCCAGAGAACAATTAAGGCAGTCATCCTCCACATCCAGAACACCTTGTTCTGTTGTACTTGGGTCGGCTGCTTGATTGGCCAGGGCTAGAGCAGTTTGTTCCTATAGACATCAAAGCCATTTCCTTATCTAGTAATGCCCTCAATCTTTTCCCAGAAATTTTTACCAAAGTTGTATTTGAGGACAAATATGATGTAGAAAAAGGTAAACCAGAGAAAACAGACAAGAAAGAGCAACACCATCTAGAAAGCTAGAGATTCAGGTTGATGGTGCTCCCACATCTGAAACTGTCATGCATTGGCAACCATGTTGTACCTGACAACTAATATTTTAAAAGAAGCTTGAATGAGAAAGCTAAAAACGTTTGTGTAGTTCTTCATATACTTCTGTGAGAAATAGATGTTAATATAAGTGCTTTGATCACAGACTAGGTAAAGCTATTTTTACAAGGAAATTATTATATAATGCTAAAGAATAAATTAAAAATATATTACTTAGTATTATAAATTGATAAGAATGACAATTAAGTTACTCCTTATAAGGTAGAAAAATATGAGCAATACATTAAATATTTTAATACGTCTAAAATTGATGAAGATACAAGAAGTTATTATCAAGGAAAATCCACGTACCCAAAATTATGCAATGAAGAACTTACAGAAATAGCTGATGTCTCTTGAAGTAAATCAACATATTAACATGAAAAATTATTTAGTGTGCAAATAGAGTGCCAGATATATAAAAAAGAACATAATGTTTAATTACTCTCAAATAAGGACTAGGATAGAAGAATGCTGTTAGGAAACACTTTTCTTTTCTAGAGAGCAATCAAAATCCATCCTCTCACAAAAAGGTATATGTCTTTAACACAAAAATTCATTTCTAGGATTTGATACTAGTTAATTTTTAGTAAATTATACATAAATGTTCAAAGACACCTAAAAGCAGCCTAAGTTTCAGTTTCAAGAAATTAGAATACCGTGTAGTATACAAATACAGTATACTGTACTCATGTAAAAAAAAAAGTTACTCTCCCATTAAGTGTATACTTATTTATTTAAAGTATATTTCAAAGTACTTGGCCTTAAACAAACAAATTAGATGTTGCATTTTATGTGGTAATACATAAACTGTAGTAGAAGCAGGTAAGAACCAATGTGAAGGCATGGAATTGATTCGTGTTGGAACTCTTGCCTAGAATGAGTAAAACACTGGGTTCAATTCTCTGCACCAAAACAGAGATACATTGTGTATCTCAACCCACATCCTTTATTGTTATTGAGATATAGGCATATTTTTATATTCATCAAATTCATAATTCCACAACAGAATACACATGCATATATATGTATAACAAGAACTCAGGAGCTGAATAGACTAATTTGCTGCTAATGCAAATGGACATTCTTTCTCTGTGTTGCCACAAAGTTTAGGTATATTAGTAGTAAAGGATTCATTACATCTTATCATTACATTTCATTATATCTATTGTCATATTAAATAGCTGGGGCTTGATAACAAGAGGGATTTATTTAGCTCATAGGTGTAGAGGGTCAAGAACATGGCACTAGTCATCACCTTAACTCTAGCAAAGATCTCATGGCATTACCATGAGGAAAACCACAGAAAGATTTCCAAAACCAAGGCTGGACCTTTTTAACAGCCCTCTCATAAGAACTGAGGATCCTACAGGAGTCACCTTGATTTCTTCCCAAGGCAACCTCCTTAATATTTTCCAACTGTACTCCCTCATCCAAGTTGTACCCCATTTTCAAAATTCCCACAGCAAGGATCGAACTTCAATACAAGAGTCTTTAGTGGGCAAACTAAAGCTACTTCTAAGCCAACTCCTTTACTCTTGAGACCTTCTCTAGGAGGAAGATATGAGCGATGCTCTCCATATCTATAATGCTCAGTTCTATAATCCAACATTTTCCATCTTTTATCAAGAAATCATCAACTTTTAAAACTTTGTCATACAAAAATAATCTAAACTTAATTAACTGGATGAAATCACATGAGATTAAAAAATTAAGCATATATTTAGAGTTTGATGCTATCTTGTAGTTAAAGAATCTGAATGCTTTGCCATAGGGATAATGGCAGCAGTGATACAATAGATTCATATTCAATGCTGCCTTAGTATGCCATTGTCCTAATGTCATCCAGCTTTATGACAGCTTCCTCATTGGTCTGTTTAACAAGGATGGTATGACTGGGGAACAATGGGAGTGTATCCAGGAGAGATTAGGTAAGGAACATGCACAAAAAAGTTATCAAAATACATGGCATGAAATCCCCAAAGAATTGATAAAAATGTTTTAAAAAATAAAAAGCAAATAATTTATTCCTGCTTACAAAGCTGTTGGGTTGATAAGTCAAGAAATAAAGGCATACTAGTAAAGGAGACAGAGCTTTCAGGTAGCCTGCCTCCCTACACACAAAAATATTCAGTCATTTTTGGAGAAAATGGAAACTTTAAAATGAGGCAATTAATCAACAACATAATAAATCCAAACTATCAGGAAGCAATGCTGCCCCATGCGTACACAGGAAGGAGGCTTGGGAGCTAAAGCAGTACTGGCCTAAGCAACTGAAAGCAACCTTTAAAGTATATGAAATGATTGAATCTGAATGTGATACAGGCTATATCAGGACAAATGATGATTTAAGCACACACACACACACACACACACACACACACACACGCACGCACATGCACATGCACCAGTGTAAGGGTCTTTTTCTTAGGAAAATTTGCACATAGCCTGCATGTTCTCTTGTGTGTGGCCATTAACTCAGCTAAACCCCATTTTTTTACACACTGCTCTTATTCCAGACTTCATACTTTCCTTAAATTCATCAGAACCTTGTCTTTGAGGGGGTTATATGAAGGAATGTTTAATGAGAGATTTGGATGCTAGGCTGGTATTCTATTGCTAGAAATTTGTAAAGTCTATCCTATGAACTTTTCCTATTGTAACACTTCAAATGATAGTAACAATAACAAGAAATAATTATGCATAGGTTAATGTTTCCTGGTACATATTAGATACACATGCCAGGATGTTTTGTGCTCTCCTGAATCAACTCTGTAGCCACTTCTAACCTACTTTGTTCCCTAGGAGTTAAATTAGAAAATTGCTTCAGCAAGCCCCATTACATTCTGTTCTACTCACTGCTCTAGTGCATTTAACTGGAGGGAGCTTTCAGAGATTTAATCTATTATCATCATGTCAGGGAGCATGGTAGCACACATGATATTGTAGAAGTAGCAGAGAGATATATCCTGATCTTTTGGGGGTAAGGTAGACACTGGGAAAAACTGGGCCTGTCATTGGCTTTTGAAACCTCAAAGCCCACTCCAAGTGACACACCTCCTCCAACAAGGTCACACCTTCTAATCCTTCTCAAGTACTGCCACTCCCTGGTGACTAAGCATTCAAACATATGAGCCTATGGGGGCCATTCTTAATCAAATGAACACATATTCTGATTTCCAGTCCTGTTAAATCAATAGGAGATACTGACTTAAGATGGTGGAAGGCACTGTTGCCCTTTATTTTTCCCTTTACCCAAGGCCTCAGTACCACTGCCACCCAGGACTACAGCTCTGATGGGCTTCTAGGAATTATGAACTTTGCTTGTCCCTTCAAGCCTCAAGTACTGGCTGGTTTTGTGTCAACTTGACACAAGCTGGAGTCATCACAGAGAAAGGAGTTTCAGTTGAGAAAATGCCTCCATGAAATCTAGCTGTAAGACATTTTCTCAATTAGTGATCAAGGGCGGAGGGCCCCTTGTGGGTGGTACCATCTGTGGGTTGGTAGTCTTGGGCTCTATAAGAAAGCCAACTGAGCAAGTCAGGAGAAGCAAGCCAGTAAGGAAACATCCCTCCATGGCCTCTTCCTCAACTCCTGATCCCTGACCTGCTTGAGTTCCAGTCCTGACTTCCTCTGGTGATGAACAGCAACGTGGAATTGTAAGTTGAATAAACCCTTTCCTCCCCAACTTGCTTCTTGGTTGTAATGTTTGTGCAGGAATAGAAACCCTGGCTAAGACACCTCAGAATGGTAATGGCTTAGACCCTGGACCTTTCACTATTTCCTATTGGTTCTCTCAGGTCTGCTTCTACTTGGCAAACAGACCCTTTCTTTACAAAGCCTTTTTTTCTCTTTCAGATTTTATTTTTATTTGACATCTATGTGTTCTGCATGCAGTTTATCTGTATACCATATAGATACAGTGTCTGTAAGACTAAAGAAGGGCACTGGATCCCATGAGACCGGAGTTACTGGGAGTTGTGATTCACCATGTGAGTGCTGGGAATTGAATCTGAGTCCTCTAGAAACACAGCCAGTGCTGAGCTGTGCCATCAATGTCTAGTCAATTGCCTTCCTGATGATACTACCTCCTTCCTAGTGTCATAAGTGATAAACCCTTAAAAAGGATTTTTTTAAAAAGAATAGCAACTACATTTTAATTAGAGATCTCCAGTTTCATGAAAATCATCAAAAACCTCCTTTCTAAGAATAGGAAAGACTAGTCAGGAAGGAAAGGAAAAGCGGTGTATGGACAGGAGAGGAGTCATGCGCCTTCCTAACCACTGGAAGTGTTTGCCTGTTCAGCGGAGAGAGTCTGCTTGAATCCCTCCATCTTCACCTTGTTAGCATAAAACAAGCCTTCCTTCCAAAGGGAGCCTCTCAAGGGTTGAATGCACCATCTCTTCTGTAAGCCTAGATCCTTTCATTTTAAATTGCCTTATACATGCCATGGCTTTTCATTTGCAGTTAACACATTAAAAAAAAAAAATTAAATTCCCTGAAGGCAAAAGGTTCATGAATCCCAGAATCTCGAAGAACATCAGATATGTTTACCAGATTAACTTAACTTCTCTCTCTTTAGCTACCAATCTGAGTTACAAAGATTCTTAGAAAAATATTACTTTTTCTCTAAGTAGATTAATTAAAATGAATCTGGTTCTTTCAGATGTTTTGTGAGTTTGATCTAAGAAGACCAAGTTTTAAAATAAGAAACTCTGGGAGAATAACTATCCCTGACCTCAAGCTGTATTAAAGAGCAATACTGATAAAAACTGTATGGTATTGGTACAGAGACAGGCAAGAAGATCAATGGAATAGAATTGAAGACCCAGAAATGAACCCACACACTTATGGTCACTTGAGCTTTGACAAAGGAGCTAAAACCATCCAGTGGAAAAAGACAGCATTTTCAACAAATGGTGCTGGTTCAAATGGAGGTCAGAATGTAGAAGAATGCAAATTGATCCATTCTTATCTGCTTTTACAAAGTTCAAGTCCAAGTGGATCAAGAACCTCCCCATAAAACCAGATACACTGAATCTAACAGAAGAGAAAGTAGGGAAAAGTCTTGAACACATGGACACAGGGGAAAAGTTCCAATGGCTTATGCTCTAAGATCAACAATAGACAAATGGGACCTCATGAAATTGCAAAGCTTCTGTAAGGCAAAGGACACTGTCAATAGGACAAAATGGCAACCAACATATTGGGAAAAGATCTTTACCAATTCCTACATTCTATAGAGGGCTAGTATCCAATATATATAAAGAACTCAAGGAGTTAGACTCCAGAGAACCAAATAACCCTATTTTAAAAATGGGGAACAGAGCTAAACAAAGAATTCTCAACTGAGGAATACCAAATGGCTGAGAAGCACCTAAAGAAGTGTTTAACATCCTTCGTCATCTGGGAAATGCAAATCAAAACAACCCTGAGCTTCCACCTCACAAGAATCAGAATGTCTAAGATAAAAAACTCAGGTGACAGCAGAGGTTGGCAAGGATGTGGAGAAAGAGAAACACTCCTCCATTATTGGTAGAATTGCAAGCTGATACAACCACTCTGGAAATCTGTCAAGCAGTTTTTCAGAAAATTGGAATTATTACCTGCAGACCCAGCTATACAACTCCTGGGTATATACCAAAAAGAGGCTCCAACATATAACAAGGACATATGCTCCACTATGTTCATAGCAGCTTTATTTCTAATAACCAGAAGCTGGAAAGAACCCAGATGTCCTTCAACAGAGGAATGGATAAGTGGTACATTTACACAATGGAGTACTACTCAGCTATTAAAACAATGACTTCATGAAATTATTAGGCAAATGGATGGAACTAGAAAATATCATCCTGAGTGAGGTAACATAATTACAAAAGAACACACATGGTATGCACTCACTGATAAGTGGATATTAGCCCAAAAACTTGGAATACCCAAGATACAATCCATAGACCACATGAAGCTCAAGAAGAAGGAAAACCAAAGTGTAGATGCTCTGGTCCTTCTTAGTATGGGGAACAAAATACTCAAGGGAACAAATATAGAGACAAAGTGTGGAGCAGAGACTGAAGGAAAGGCCATCCAGAGACTGTCCCACCTAGGGATCAATCCCATATCCAGACACTATTGTGGATGTCAAGAAGTGCATGCTGACAGGAGCCCGATATTGCTGTCTCCTGAGAGGCTCTGCCAGAGTCTGACAAATACAGAGGCAGATGCTTGCATTCAACCATTGGACTGAGCATGGAGTCCCCAATGGAGGAGTTAGAGAAAGGACTGAAGGAGCTGAAGGAGTTTGCAACCCCATAGGAAGAACAACAGTATCAAACTATCAGACCCTTGCCCCAGAGCTCCCAGGGACTAAACAACCAACAAAGGAGTACACATAGAAGAACCCATGGCTCCAGCCACATATGTAGCAGAGAATGGTCTTGTTGGGCATCAATGGGAGAAGAGACCCTTGGTCCTGTGAAGGCTCGATGCCCCAGTGTAGTGGAATGCAAGGGCGAGAAGGTGGGAGTGGGTGGGTGGGGAAATACCCTCATAGAAGCAGGGAGAGGGAGTATGGGATAGAGGGTTTTGGGGGGAAACCAGGAAAGTGGATAACATTTGAAATGTAAATATCCAATGGGAAAAAATGAAGAAACTATGTATGAATGAATGGGGAAATAGTTTATATGGTAATGAGTGTTGTTTTTCAGCATTTGTTCAATGCCCCTGTGCAGTCATCTTTCCTCAGAGACATTCTCAGGATCAAAAATAGAGCATCTTCTTCTAGAGGCTCCCAAATTGTATTTAGAGCTTTTGAAATGGACATACATATTTGCCAGCACAAGGACTTTATTTCTGAAGAGGCTTTCAGGCCTGGTACTCCAAGTTCATACACAATCTATCCAAGTCCTAGGATAGATTAAGGAAAGCAGAGCAAGTACAGAGCTGGAACCAAGATGACTATCTTTACCCTCTCGCTATGGTAAGAATACTGTGTTTTGATAAATTAATTACCAAAGATATTGTTCAGGTATAATGCAAAGAGATAAGTTTGTTTTACCAATCAGTGTTTCATCTGTAATTCTGTATATAATTGACAATATGGCTTCATTTGCTACTTTCAACAACATAATTTCAGAAATATCTTAAATGGAAATAGAACTTCAAATGGATAAGACATCATTCTGCATACCAGTTACTTCAAAAATTAATAGTTATGAATTATTTGATGACAATTCTGATATCTACTAGACATGGGATTTTAACTTATTTCAAAGATTTTATAAAGCATTATGTACTGTGTCAATAATAGATATCTCCTAGTTCCTGGTTGCTTCCAGCTAAGTCTTACACATCTTAAGATTAAATATATTCAAAACCACCAGCTCCAGGGGATCTGATACCTTCTTCTGACACCTGCATACATGTGTGTATACACAAACAGACACATAAATAAAAAAATAAAGAGAACTGTTGAAAAAAAACATTGCTATTGGAACAATCCTTTTTACAATATCTGGGAATGTTTGTTCATTCTTTTCTGGTTTTAGAAAGACTTTAGTAGACAATTGAGGATCTGTAAAGAAGAGTGAAAATAGTTGTAAGAGCAAAGAGATGGCAAATAATGGCTCATCTAAGAAAGTTGATGCTACATATACAGATGCTCAAGCGTTAACCTGCTCCCTTTCTCAGCAGATTTCTCTTTCTTCAATGTTAACTGGTGATGGACTTAATCCACAGGCATGTCCCCTCACAGTGGAGCAAAACCTGTGTAGGCAGTGAAAGCACACAGGTAAGACCTAGCTGTATGCCTCAGGGAGGAAGTCAACAATGAAGGATGTGCATCATAATGGCATCCAAATGGCCTAAGGATGATACAATGAGTACCAAGAAAGAACACTCAGAACAGTCCTCCCAAAGCACATACGCACGCTTTGTATGTGGGGATCAATCTTAAAATTGACAAGCTAGCTGAAACATGAATTCTGAAATCTGTCTCAGAGAAATTTGTTCTGAGTTTCCAGGACTTTCTTTATATAAATATTTAACAGCTGCTCTGTGGCAGTTGCAGCTCCGTGAATAAATCTGAACATGGCAGATGAAAAGCTCTGAAAGGTCCTGGTTCCATTTCCACAGTCAGGCTGGACAATCTGAAAGCCATGCACAACTCAGAAAAGGGACTGTGAATGCTGAAGTGTTTCTTTTAAAGCCATGGCAACATGAAATAATTGTAGAGGCAAAATATTTTGAATATATATGTATATTTATTCCCTTGTCCTGGATTTGTACTTGTAGAACTCAAAAATCCATTATGTTGAGAACATTGAAAATGACAAGGTATTGTTAGCTTGAAGTGGTCCCTATCTCAAGGAGTCACTGAATAAATAATTTCAGATTGATTGGCTTGTTACATGCTCATTATCAAAAAAACTACCAGTAATTGAGACTTTGAGAAATGTCATTTTTTAGATTTTATTTCATTTCTTAATATGAGTCCTGAACAAAATGAATCATTATGTTAGTGGATAAATTCCATCAGAAAAAAATTGGATTTTTCAACTATTCATTTGTACAGACTGTAACCAAAGGTTTCAGAAAAAACCCAAGATATAAAAAATACTGTAAAGATTAATTATATTGTTTAGAAACACAGGTATTCTTTCATGATTGAAACAGAAAAGTAAAATAAATTCTTTTTTTGTACAATTCTTCACTGGGATTTTCTATTGTGCTGTTCAATAGCTCAACGACCTTTCTTGTAACATTTATTTATTCACATTTGAAGAAAGATCAGTTGACATATCAAACAGAATTTTTTTAAAAACACAGAGTGAATAATTTTATTTCAGAAAAGAAAAATAGAAGAGTACATATTTTCTTCATAAATTGTCTTACCAACAGTGAAATGTGTGTATTCCATTCATCTTATAACCGAATTGCAGGTTACTCAGAGTACTATATACAAAGATTTTATTATTAATAATGGTTTAAAATCACAAATATTAATGTATTAGTGCTAGAAAATCAATTACTTTAACATAAATTTAGAAAATGATTCAGTTGAAGGATGATTGGAGCTGTTTCTAAACAGGACTTCTAAGCACCACAAATCATGAGACAATCTTGACATTAAATTTGAGCACTTTAGGTCAGCCAGCCACACACACACTCTGTCAACAAGATCAACTGCAAAAGTAAGCACCATAAGACATGAGACAATCTTGACATCAAATCTGAGTACTTTAGGTCAGCCATACACACTCTGTCACAAGATCAACTACAAAAGAATGGAAGAAAATCCCGCCTCCATACTTCACACTGCCAATCACTGAGAAATTCTAGTTTCAATATTGCCATGATCATAGCAACATTCCAACATTCCCCAAAATATTTACTACAAAAAATCCAGAGTCCATATCTGCTAGTTTCCTTGTACATGCCTGCTATAGAGAACAGTAAGAGTTGTCTTCAAATGATTGGTCAGAACACCGACTGACTGATCATTGCCGCACCATTCTAAAACTTGTCAGCATTACTCGAGGCTTGGCTATCAGTCAAGAACTATAAAAAGCTTAAAAAGAATGACCCAGAAGAGATACAGTGTGCATCATTAAGTGCTGACAATTAGCTATGGTGTCTTCATTGTTGAATCACCAGTGCCTGGTAGGTGCCTTTAGTGAAGAGATTTTTATAAAAGAAATATACCAAATAACTCAGCTAATGTTCCCCTATCCCTGTCCTCCCTTCCTCTGAAATTCTACAAGACTTGGCTACAACAATGTAGAAAATTGCATTGCCAATGACTAAGTTTTTATTCTTTTTTCCCTCTTCCTTTTCTTTCAAAGTCATCTATATCCCATATATTAATGGAACTTTAAACACAAGAACGTCTCTAATATGTATTTCTTCATACTTTCCAACAAAGTACAGAAACAAATTAGGCTACACTGGTATCTGATGCTCTTTTTCTTCCCGAAGTGTGTGTGTGTGTGTGTGTGTGTGTGTGTGTGTGTGTGTGTGTGTGTGTTCCATGTATGTGAGTGTGTTGGTTTGTGCACCTGTGCATTTACATGCAGAAGCCAGAACAGGACTTCAAATGTTTTAAGACACGTTCTCTCACTGAACTACAAACTTACCTTTTTTTTTGCTAGATTGGCTAACGAACAGTCTCCTAGGATCTGTTTGTCTTGTTCCCCTGCCCCATGCTAAGGTTACAGGTATGCACAGCCATGCACAGCCTTTTATGTGGATATTGAGGATTTGAACTCAGGCTTCAAGTAAGAGTACTTGCCCACCGCAAAATCTCTCTAGCCCCTTGGCTTTTATCATTCTATCAATGAATCTCAAAATAGAAATACATTAGTAAGATTTATGGAACCTAAGTTATAAAATATGTTAACACACACACACACACACACACACACACATACACACACACACACACATATATATATATTTATTTATTTATTTATTTATTTATTTATTTATTTATTTATTTATTTATTTATTTATATGGGGGGTTGAAGTAAACCCACTGGAGGAAAAATGGGATGGAGACTTAAGTGCTATGGTTCCTGCACCTACTCAAGAAATCCTGACCCAGCTGTATATAGCCTGAGGTGATGAGAACAGAGCAAGGCAGAGCTAGCTTGCTGACCTGACATAGGTCGGTAAACAGAAGAAATGCATGTAAGGCGAAAGATGGATGGAGGAAGGAGCATCCCGAACGTGCTCTTTTACTCCCTTGCTGGGTGGAGGCCTAACTCTTGGCATTTCTTACTGTTACTCCCAGTCACATCAGTTTGTGATACTGAGTCATGGATGCTGGTCCTGTCAGAGGGAGATCACTCATGGATAAGGCACATATTCTGGTCACATCTTTGGGTTGTCTCTCAGGAGTCAAACTGCATGCTGGTGAGGCCTATGGTGGCCCTTACTGATGTCTGGTGCACTGTTTGAAACCTGTGTCTGAATTTCCCTAAGATTCTGACTCCAATCCGGTTTCATCCCACTCAATGTTATGAAGTTCTTATTCAAAGTTTCTTTCCTCCAGTCTAGAAGCATTCTTGATTGCTTGGATTTCATTGTGTAGTCCCTGCACACTGTTTGACTATATATGCCCAAAGCTGCAGACTTAGTAGGGATCTTTAAAAAATGGCTTCCCCCTTTTGTTCTAGCTAAAGACTGATAAGACATGGTTATCCTAGTGTCCTTTTTCATCTGCCACTTTTGTCTCCGGTCCTCTTTTCTTCCTCTTTAAAATATTTATTAGTGGCAAAAGTATTAATATGTTAATGCTCTATTTCTTGGTTCTAGTTATTCCCTCTCACTAGAAGGGGGAACTCACACATTATGCCCAGTCCTCTGAGGTAATCTATAGAATTTTCTTTTTTCTGCTTTGTAAAGATTCCTAGTTTACTTTGGTATTAAAACTAGAAATTTTGAGTTGTCACCATCCTTTTAGACTCTGTCATCTAATCCATTTTATTCCCTGGAGATTAGCAGGCTGTATCTGCATGTTGTCTGCTCAATTCTGTACCATTCCATTTCATTGTCCCCTCTCCTTTAATTTTCCTTATGTTGCTGAGACTACACATAACATGCCACATTCACATTTGACCACTGAACCAAACTTTTCTGATCTCTAATGAAGTTTAGCAAATAAATTCATATTGGTTAAAATACCTAATGTGATAAAGCATCCCTTTATTTGTGCAATGATTAGAATATGGCATCATATGGTTCCTTTCTCTATTATAATGGACTTTTTAAAAAATCCCTAGTTACCTTTCCTTTTCAATATACAAGCTGCTGTCTGCCAAGCCTTCAATGGATTATTGGCTTGAAAACTGCCGTTGGTTAGTGTTTGTATATAACATCCAAATTTCTCCAGCATCATTATCATGCAGTCCACTAGTCTCTACTCACTTTGAGTTAAAAAGCTGTTTATTTTGGTTTATAGATGAATCTGTTAAACTTAAAGATGGGATTTATCCGTGAGTTTAGGATTCTTCTCACTATCAGAATCAACAGAAGCCTACTTTTCTCCTCTTCTCCTATTTAAAGGCTGTCAGTGCAGAGCTCAATGATCTCAGATGTCTTCCTTATATTTTGAAATGTGCAGGCTTCCTGTGGGATTTGCTTTTCTTCTTTGCTCTTTCTTGCTTTCATGAGGTTTTGGAGATGTACAGACTAAACATCAAGGGTCCAAATCTTTCACAAATCCTCCTGTACTTTTCAGTAGACACGCCTGGCCTGTGTGATGGAAAAAAGATGGCAGGAAGAACAATGGGAGGCGGATGAAGTGCCAAAGGTAACAGAGGAGATTAGGCTGGACCATGGCTGCTGTTGCAGAAGTACTAAGAAGAGATTCCCTTCTGAAATCTGGTAGTGTTGTTATTACTACTACTATTATCATTGCTTATTATTATTACTAATACTAGTTCTCTCTGTCTCTCTCTCATGACTCTGTCTCTCTGTCTCTCTCTCTCTGTCTCTCTCTCTCTCTCTCTCTCTCTCTCTCTCTCTCTCTGTGTGTGTGTGTGTGTGTGTCTGTGTCTGTGTGTGTGTGTTTATATGCCGAGTCCTTTTCTTTCCCCCAGGAACTGTTTCATTGGATTTGTTCACTTTCTTTTGGTGATGGTCTCACCTGGATGAGTTGTGATATTTTGTTGTTGTTGTTGAGTTATTGTAGGTCAGTTCTAGCTGTGTGTTGAAGAGGTTCATCCTTTCAAAATGTGGGAGTTATCATGTGCTAGACCGAGAAAAGTTTTTGTGGTATAGACTCTGTTGCAAAGGTGAGGCCCTTCGTTTGCTTGCTGAGGAACTGTGTGTTGCCACTTTCTCCAACTTTAGCATTCCATCCTGGTTATTATCCTGTTTATTATGTGCCTGTGTCCTCTGGTATTTCTGGTACAAAGGCTATTTCTTCTATTAGTCACTCTCCTTTGGATTTTCTGGGATCAGGAACAACTACCATTTCACAAATGTGCAAATGTAAATGCTAAACCAATAATTCCTCTCATAATTCCGATACTAAATTTGGGGCTGAGACCTGGATAAAGCACCCATCTTTTTCTTATTCTTTCTTTCCTTCTCTTCATTTTCTCTCATCTTTCTATTTTCATTTTCTTTTTGATAGCCATTCCCAACACAGTCAGTCTAGCCTGTTTTGTGAAGTCTATACATCTCAGCATCCAGAGAGCTGATCCTTTCTCAGATGACGTAAGGTTGAATTGCTTATCTCTCTTTCCTTTCGACTTTTAGCCATAGTTATCTCTTCTCCACACTTTATCCTATTTGTTCCCTCCATTCTGAATGCTGTTCTCAAACTTATTTTTCTCTATTCTCAATATGGATTACTAGACTGCCTCTGGCTTTTCCTTTCCACTCATGCATATAGGAACTGATGTCTTAGTGCACACCAGGCTATCACTGTATCTTTCTTTCCCCAAATGATTGGGATGAAGTCAGTAACTGCCTTTAGTTTGATTAGTATATGTTTATAATGATGCTACACTTTTGTAGTGATTGATTTTGCTGACTGTATTCTATTCTGAGAGGAGTCCTAGGGATTGATCCTGATGTCACACTCAAATGAACAAAATACTGACCTGCAGACTACAGTAAAGAAAAACAATACTTCATCACCACGCTGGTGTTAAATTAAGGAATGAATGTAGGGACACTTTTTGGATTAGTTTGGCTGAGTGACTCTCAGTTTAGAATTCTATCCTTCTCCTCCTGTGTTTACCACCTAACTTAAGTCTGTGATTGTTGGCTTATCTGTAGTCTGTCTCAATAGTGTGTCTCACTAGAATGTCCCTGCTGCCTGGCTGTTCTAAGTCAGTGCTTGTCAAAAGTGCCTGGATCTATATTTATTAAAGAGCTTAGAACACAAGTTATGAGAAAGAAGTGAGGGTTTCTTTACAAAAATCTTTAATAGAGTTTTAAAGGGCAAAATTGATTTGCTAACCCAACTGACCCAGAACAGCATTCAAAAACACACATGGATGCTACCACCCCACATTGGCATGTTGCTTGCAATATTTAGGAATATTTGTTGGGTAAGGTTTCATTGAACCTGTTGAGTTTTTTCAACAAATGATTACTACAATACACACACACACACACACACACACACACACACACACACACACACACACTATTCTGGGCTTTAAGTATATGACGGTTTGAGTATATAATTTAAGATTAAAACTATATAAATTTAACTGAGGTTGTAAAAGCTGATTGAAGAAATACTAAGGTTAACTTAAACTGGCTAAGAACATAGTAGAGAGATTGCATACATAGTATAAAATGGTCTCAAGAGATTATAACTTGGCTGCTACATTTAACAAAAGTCTACACTCTCTATGCACAAGAGATATTTTCAGAGAAATGATTCACCACATAGACCCACAAAAAGTATCTCTTGAGCTATAAGAAAATGGTTAATTTTAAAAAATAATCCAAACAATGACCTAACCCCAGATATCCTGGAACCAAAGCAAAAGAATACATTAAAAACCAATGCAAAATTATTCAAAAATTACTACTTCCACAAAAATGTTCTCCAATGAGAATGAACTAGATGAGATCTTAGGAAAAGAATTCAAAAGGGTCATTATTAGTATGATCAATGAAATCAAAGAAGACAGAAATAAATTTCTGAATTAATTCTAAGGGAACACAAAGAAACAGCTGAATGAAATAAAGAAATCCGGGCCAGAAACCTCAGCTTGGGCCACAGGGCCCCACAGCTAATCAGCGCCGGGACAAAGATCCCTCTCAGGACATCGCAAGACCCAGCAGAGGGCCAAAGACACGCCCCACAGCTCACCAGGTACTGCCC
>CM052704.1:43576051-43622332 GCA_028551405.1 Uromys caudimaculatus | reverse complement strand
TCAGTTTGGCCGACCCTCAGAAAAATGGACATAATACTACCTGAGGACCCAGCTATATCTTTCCTGAGCATATACCCAGAAGATGCTCCAACATGTAATAAAGACACATGCTCCACTATGTTCATAGCAGCCATATTTATAATAGCCAGAAGCTGGAAACAACCCAGATGACCCTCATCAGAGGAATGGATACAGAAAACGTGGTACATCTACACAATGGAGTACTACTCAGCTATTAAAAACAATGACTTAATGAAATTTGCAGGCAAATAGATGGAACTTGAAAATATCATCCTGAGCAAGGTAACTCAGTCACAAAAGAATGAACATGGTATGTACTCACCGATAAGTGGATATTAACCCAAAAGTTCAGAATGTCCAAGTTTCACTTCACAGTAACCGCTGGACTGAGAGTGAGGTCCCAGATGGAGGAGTTGGATAAAGGTCTGAAGGAGTTGAGGGAGTTTGCAGCCCCATGCCCCATGGAGGGAGCAACAGCGTCAATGGGCCTGACCCCCACACCCCCAGTCATCCTGGAGTTTGGACCACCAACCAAAGAATACACATCGAGGGACTCATGGTTTGGACCACATATGTGGCAGAGGATGGCCTCGTTGGCCATCAGGGAGAGGAGAGGCCCTTGGGCCTGAGGGTGTTAGAGGCCCCAGTAAAGGGGAATATCAAGGTGGGATTACTGGAATGGGTGGGCGGGTGCGAGGGAGATGGAATTCCAACATAGAGGCAGGGAGGGGGAGGGGATAGGGGTCTCCAAAGAGGAGACCTAGAAAAGGGGAAGCATTGGAAATGTAAATAAAGTATGAAAAAAAAAGTTACTGTTCAGGATTTAGTTTTTTAATGGATTAGTATACATAGTTAATTTTAGAAAAAATTCTAAGGTATTATCCTGTTATTGGAAGTCCTCTAGCCATAACCACTCAGACAATTGAAAGTTTTTATTCCCACTGGCTGGGACTACACCCAGGTACTGTGGACCCAGGTATAGCATTAAGTGTTTAGGTCAAGAGATTTTTAAAGAAAAAGACTACATCCTAGTATCTTTGGCAACTTGTGGATGGGAATTGTGCAAGCAAGCAGTTTATCAGAAGCTAAGATAAGTTAGCTGGGGTGTCTTGACCTTGGGTTTCTAGAATAGAGTAATTTTCTACAGGATTCTCCATCAAAGAGATCAAATTCTAGTTAAACCTAAAATGGCCTCAGCAGGAATATAAGATGCAAGAATCTATCACGATCATTCAAAATCTTTCTTTTATTTAAGATGGCCTTTGATATCTTAGGGCCTGAAAAATTTTAATTTTTATATTAGTCACTTTAAAAAGTGTCAAACTGGAGCCTAAGATTGTTGAAGACAGCATAGAACTGAAGAACTCTTGCCTCATACTTTTTTTTCTTACACTGTCTGGTTATAAACCTTTTTCTATGCTCTACAAAAAATTTGGTCATAGAATTTCTTAGTATAGAAACAAAAAATAGTCTTTGAGAATATTTGACAAATACTTTGTTTTCTTTTAAATATTTAAATAATGAAATTATAATATAATTGCCTCATTTTCTCCTTCCATTCCTTCCCTCCAAACCCTCCCATGCATCCTTTCACCCATCCTCTTTGCTTTCTTTCAAATGTATAGCCTCTTTTTCTTTATTGTTACATATGTGTGTGTATATATGATATATACCCTGTTCAGTACATATAATATTGCTTGTATATGTATCTTTTCAGGGCTGATCACCTGGTCTTGGATAAACAATTGGTGTGTTCTTCCTTTGTGAAGTCTATTTTTCCCCATCTTAATATTCTTTAATCACCTGTGGTTCTTTGTCTAGGATTAAGGTCTCTTGAGATCTTCCCCTTTCCTCATTAGCATAACTATTGGTGTCTTCCTTGTTCAAGTCTCATTTAGGCAGATAAATTGGTGAAACTTCGTGTGTATAGCTTCTGATGTTATTAGAAGACTCAATTTCAAAGCAAATTCTTTGTTCCTCTGGCTCTTAGAATCTTTTGATCTTGTCTTCTGGAATGATCCCTGAGCTGTAGGTTCAGAAGTTGTGTTATAATTTATCAGTAGGATCTGGGATTCATAACTCTGCATTTTGGTTGATTGTGTTTTTCTGCAATGGTGTCCATCTGTTGCAAAGAGAATTTTGTTGTTGTTGAAGGATGAAAGCTATATTGATACGTAGATATAAGGATAATTATTTAGAATGTTAGTTATGGAAGATGCCAATTCATTAAAGTAAGCTTTTCTCAAAAATCAGTGACTTCACTAGTCCTAAGTACTTGGCTAGGTTTATAGTACTAGGCATGATTTCTTTCTTGTTATGTGGACCTTAAGTCCAATCAGAATCGTTCCTTAACAGAATGTATGCATGCTACGACAGCACCCTTAGTGATTGCAGTGTTTGATAGGCATTATAGCTGGGTATGAATATTGGTTTTCAATATTCCGAGAGCCTTTCAAGTTAGGTTGAGTCCTCGAGACTCTGTGTCCTAAGTGCATGGTGTCTTCAGTGATAAGAACTTTCCTTCCACTTCTAGGGGAACACCAAGCACAACAGCAAAGCCTATAATGTTTTGAGAGTCTCTTAGACAACTGTGACCAACAAGTCAAAGGGGGGAGGTCTCATGCCTAGTGTTTTGGCTTCTGTAAAGTAGTCTATGGCTCTCGAGAACCTACTATCATCTCAGATTGAAACATTTTATTTAAACTATATATGTATACTTATACATTGACTCACATGTATTCAAGTATTCTTTAATATGACTTTTTCAAATAGCTTTCCTTATTGCACTTTTTAAAAATGTTTACTTTGACTTCAGCAAGAGAAAGAGACTAAGCAGAGCCATTGATTATATAACACGTGCCTTTGAAAAGTTTCCTCATAAAGGGAACAAAAATAGAAGGGATGTGGCGGTTTGAATAAGAATGCCCCCCTTAGGCTCATATATTTGAATGCATGGTCATCAGGAACCGGCACTATTTAAGCTGGAGTAGGTGTGAACTTGTTGGAGGAAGTGTGTCACTGTGGGTGGGCTTTGAGGTTTCAAAAGCTCAAGTCAGACCCAGTGGTGCTCTCTTCCTCCTGCTGCCTGTGGGTCTGGATGTAGCTCTCTCAGCTACTTCTTCAGCAACATGGCTGCCCACAAGCCTCCATGCTCTCCACCATAATGATAATGGGCTTAATCTCTGAAACTAGAAGCAAGCTTCAATTAAATGTTCTAATAAGAGTTGCTGTGGTCATGAGGACTCTTCTCAGCAATAGGACTAAAACAAGGGACATAAGATCCCCTGGTCCCTGTTCTGCTTTGTTGCTTGTTTTAAGAAGGGAAGTACTGGGAAATGACAATAATTTTGTTTAAAAGCAGAGAAGTTGTGAATTGTTTCGGTACCACATTACTTAAGCAGTTGTACGCAAATAAATAGTATTTAATAAAGTGGAGGCGTTGACCTTAGCTGAGATTGCATAAACTTCTAGAATTCAAATAATTTGTGAATTTGAATGGATATAAGTAAATATCTGTATTTTATTTAACATTTTCTTTAATAATAAATGCAGCCAACAAGTCAGAATTGGGGATTCTAACAATTTCAACAATTGTTAAAAAGTTTTAGAATGTGACTGATTCTCTTCACTGTGTAAAATAGTTATTAGAGTACTCATGCATCATCTTCTATAACACATCAATAAAAAATATTTATCTCATATTAGAAGCGTAAAAATATGTCCACATATAATGTTAGATGTAAATATTTTCTTTGCTTTCTTAAATATTTTACCTTATGCATTAAGAGCATTATTCTTGAGAAGAATCATAGATCTGAAGTCTCTTGATACATAAAAGTCAAGAGTTTGCACTGGGCTAGGAATGAAGCAGAATCTGTAGGCAAAGGAGGAGTTGGCAGATTTGGTGTCTGAAGCTGGAAAGGTTATTTTTTGTGTTTACTTACCCCCCTGTCAGTGCTTATTGTTTTCTCAGAGAAATGTGAGGCAAGGTAATTAGGACAAAGTGGGAAAGGGACAAGGAGATAATAGAAATTTGAGCATAAGGAATAAGGTGTGAATTAGTTTTCTAAGTAAAGAAGAGATCTAATTTTGTCAGAGAATGCAGCAGGATTGCTGAACAGTATGCTGAGTGCCCGCTTCTCCTTTGCAGTTTGAGGAGGTTATGGTTCTGCATCTTTCACCTTTCTGTTCAGCTGAATGAAGAAGCAAGTTAAACAGGGATTTAGGAAAGAGGGTGAAGGGAGAATGGAGCAAGAGACTCAGTGCTTGAACAGGAGAATGACAATCAGGATGGGTTTCTAAAGCTCAGCCAGATGAAGATCAACATAAGAGTGTGAGAGGTGCTCTACCTAGTGGTGGGGTCAAAGTACATGATCTCCAGGAGGAACAATGGCATGAGAGTATTACAATAAACCATAGAGAGACGGATTAATTAGGGAGAGTGAGAAAAATATTTTTATTTATTCTTTAATCTTTTTTTACAGTCCAGACTTTATCCCCTCCCGGTCTACCCTCTAACTGTTCCACATCCCATATGTCCTCCCCTGTCTCCAAGAGGATGTCCCCACATCCCCATCCCCATCCCACCAGACCTCCTGACTCCCTGGGACCTCCAGTCTCTTGAGAGTTAGGTGCATCTTCTCTCACTGAGTCCAGACCCGGCAGTTCTCTGCTATATATATATGTCGGGGGCCTCATATCAGCTGGTATATGCTGTCTGATTGGTGGCTCAGTGTCTGAGAGATCTCAGAGGTCTAGGCTAGTTGAGACTGTTGGTCTTCTTACAGGGCCAGCCTCTTCCTCAGCTTCTTCCAGCCTCTCCTTAATTCAGCCACAGGGGTCAGCAGCTTCTGTCCATTGGTTGGGTATAAATATCTGCATCTGACTCTTTAAGCTGCTTATTGGGCCTTTCAGAGGGCAATCCTGCTAGGCCCATTTGTAAGCACACCATAGCCTCAGTAATAGTGTGAAGCCTTGGGGCCTTGCCTTGAGCTGCATCCCAATTTGAGCCTGTCACTGGACCTCCCTTTTCTCAGACTCTTCTCCATTTTTGTTCCTACAGTTCTTTCAGACAGGAACAATTCTGGGGCAGAGTTTTTGACTGTGGGATGGCAACCCCATCCCTCACTTGATGTCCTGTCTTTCTACTGGAAGTAGACTCTACCAGTTCCCTCTTCCCACTGTAGAGCATTTCATCTGTACCAGAGACCTGGGAGCTGAGAGACTCTTAGGACTCAAAGAGAAAAATATTTTAAGAAGAAAATCAGTTAAATTACAGTTTTAGGGAATGAACAGCAACTGACCATTTTAAGGAGATTAATGAGCTTAAGTTTTGAAATTTTATCATATGGCCTCATAGTGTGACCAGCATCTTAAAAGAACAGACTCAATGATCTAACATGACTGAAATCAGCCCCTCCTCCTCCCCTTCCTCCTCCTCTCCCTCCTCCTCTCCCTCCTCCTCCTCTCCCTCCTCTTCCTCCTATACCTTTTTCTTTTCCATCAACTCCTTCTCTTCCCTCTACTCCTCCATCTCCTTTAAGTTTCTCACTTTTAAGTTTCCAAACTTAACAAACTACACACTATTGTTCCTCTGTGTCTGATTCTTCCTAAAGGAGAATGTTATCTTCCTCTCACATCTGAGAGAATGATGCTTGAGTATTGGTTTGTAGTACCAACCATGGTGATTGAAACAGTGACTAAGAAGTAACATAGGCCTTGTGTTTGTCCTTTGGTCAATCACCTGGCATTTGCCTTTCATACACAGAGAGTATAAATTGATAAACTCATTTTGAGGGGATAAATTAATAAGATTAGTGAAATATAGGTGATACTGCCTAAAGCTGAGAACTTTAAAAGTCTGACTGTATTGATTATTTTTCTCATGTTGTTATTTTGATCAAGTATCATTTTTCCACAACGCTTATTCACAATCTTAATTATTATGGTCTACAAGGAACAATCCTTTCCTGCTATTAACATAAAACATAAATCTAGTTTAAATTTTCCTACCTTACTTTATAAACTGACATTATGTTTTCCTCTTACCTTCTTTGTATGCCTATTGTTTCTGAACCAGTGATCTTAAGATTTTCAGCAAATTTGAGAACATTTAAGTAAAAGGTTCCTCACATGTTCATCATCTAAAAGTATTCTGAAAGTTATTCACTCCCGTTCCTTCTTGCACACTGATCTTGGTGTTATAATTTTTACCAGCTGTGGTATAATTCCTTCCTACACAATTTGAAAATGACCCATTTATTTTGAAATCCACAAGGAGGATCAAATTATTTATTTAATGATATACCCATTTTGATATTTAAAGTATGGTTGATTTGTGTTATATGAACTTAACCCATGTATAGGCTTAGGGGTTTGAATAAAATGGCCTCCATGGGCCCATAGGAAGTGGCACGATTGAGAGATTTGTCTTTGCTGGAATGTGAGATTTCAGAAGCTTAAGACTGGCCAGTGTGTCCCAATCTCCTTCTGCTGCTTGGGAATCTAGATGGAGACCTTTCAACCCCGTTTCCAGCACCATGCTTGCATACTTGTTGCTATGCTCCTTGTCATGATGATAATGGATTAAACCTCTGAAACTGTAAGCCAGCCCCAGTTATGTTTTCCTGTATAAGAGTTGCCATGGTCATGGTGGCTCTTCACAGCAATAAAACTCTAAGACAATTTAACAAAACTCATGGTTCCACTACATATATTAACTTATGCATCTTGTGTCTGCCCATCCATTTACCATACTTACGTTCCTTTAGAAATGTTTAGCAAATTCATGCCATCAACTATGCTTGGCATTGTCTGACACTGTGGGACAATGCAGGGAAGACTCAATTTTGTTCTCCTGGAACTCACTTCTGAAGAGAAAGAAAGAAAAAAAAAAAGAAAAAGAAAAACAAAAACAAAAACAAAAACAAAAACAAAAAGAAAAAAACAGCCAAAGTGATAATACAGAGTGTTTGCAAGAAATGTGGCTTGGTTTATAAGCATTTTTCACAGCCTAAATTATAATTTCATGTGTTAATAAAATGCTATACAAGAAATAGTGCTGCATATCAGCCACAAGGAATCATTAGGAAATGCCAGCAACTTTATACAAAAATGATGGGTCACACTGGCATGTATTTTTATTCATTGGTTCTATGGTAGGGGTGAGGTTGGTCCACATATGATCTACCCAGGAGCTCTGTGGCATAGGAAGCAGCATTTTTCTGATGAGTAAAGCCCCTGTGGGAAGCTTCTGAGCTGTCAGATGGCATCCAAAGGTGGTTGTGCCATTCCAGGGTTCGAGTTTGGAAGTAAAATATTATTTCCCTTCTCCCTTTTGCTGTACACATTTGTTCAGAGTCCATTGTAGATAAGATGCATGTAGTCATTCAGAAACACTTTCTGCTTGTCATGTCTGTCATTGCTTTAAAATCCCTCCCTAAGTGGACATTTTCATAGCACTTTGTTTCCCAGATCATTGCATAGATTAGTGTTGGCAGACCAAAACTTCTGATTTTCCAATTAAATGCTATCTTAGTCTGTTTTTCTTGGTACTAATACAATACTATATTGCTATGTTTTGAAAAAGAAAGGGTTCTATTTTATAGTTAATTGTCAATAAGTAGTGACGGATTTATTGCTGGGAGATGCTATAGGAAGCATAAAGTATCATACGGACACAGGAAGCATGGAAAAAGCATTAAAATAAGTTTTCATAGCAGACTCCCTTGGGATAACTCATTAACTCATTATTCACCTGAGCAATTCATTCATTTATGATGATAAAGCCATGATTATCTCCTAGAGGTCCTACCTCTTAATAATCAGTACTATGAGGACTAAATTTCAACATGAATTTTAGAGACTATGAAAAATATCTAAACCATAATAGATGCTACTGTCTACGTGTGTAGAAAATTGAGCCACCCATTATAATATGTCATGATGGCATGTATTACAATAAAAGTGTTTTTCATACTTACACTGCTGTTTATATATTTTCACACATCTCTCACATTATCAGCTCAGGATAAATTTAACAGTTTGGGGCTACTAACTACAAACTTAGTAAATGTCAATATTGCTCATTTTGAATGGATCTCTATTTACAGAGTTATCTAATATTCTTTGATATCAGACAGCAGAGTACAAAACCATCATTGTCCTGGAGAAATTAACATTCAGGGATAGCAACAAAGGGGATTGTAAAATTTAAATACATTTGTATGTTTTAAACTTTCAAAGCTATTTCTAGAAAAACTTATAGGTTTTACAGGTTTAGTAACATACAGTGTCAGAACAACACATTAGAATAGTTCAGAGAGGCACTATATAGACTCAACTAGGGCACTTAACAAATGGTCTTGACTTCCCAAAGGGAAAAAACAAGGCTAAGTGACTTTTAGATAGTTGGGTTTCTCTGGAGTTCTTTGTGTAAGACAAAGATAATGATTTTTGGAAAGTTAAAAAGTACGAGCCCAAAATAGCATTCCTTTAAATCAGATCCAAATGTAGTTTTGAACTTTGAGAAAATGAAGCCTGAGTTCTAAAAAGGATGAACGAAAAACAAAGACAAAGGCACTAGGAGAAAACTATTATGAATAGTTTTGGATCATAGCTAAAAATGAATCTATAACAGAAATTAGTCCTAAGACTTGAAAATCAGATTAAGTAGACATAATATAACCTTCTATAGTTGTTACAAGCCACAATATTATAAGTTTCCACAAAAGCTTGATATAGTTTTCCCCCTCAGTTTACAGAATCCTGATGGGTATCTTCTAGTGATTACTACGATTGTTACCCTGTGTCCCGAAATCAGTTATCTACAGATCAGTGATGGGATTTCAGGACTTGCTCACCATACTATAATTGCCCTTCTGCATGAAGCCTGGCAAATGAAGAAGAGTCTGCTTCAAGAGGGTAGTTGAAGATGCAAGATCAAATGAAGACTCTGAAAAGCAACCATCACAAGTCTTGTTAAACACGCTCTGGTTACAGATTGGGAAAAGATCTTTACCAACCCTATACCCGACAGAGGGCTAATATCCAATATATACAAAGAACTTAAGAAGTTAAACTCCAGAGAAACAAATAACCCTATCATCAGCTGAGGAAACTCGAAGGGCTGAGAGGCACCTAAAGAAATGTTCAACATCCTTAGTCATCAGGGAAATGCAAATCAAAACAACCCTGAGATTCCAACTCATACCAGTCAGAATGGCTAAGATCAAAAACTCAGGTGACAGCAGATGCTAGCGAGGATGTGGAGAAAGAACACTTCTCCATTGCTGGTGGGATTGCAAGCTGGTACAACCACTCTGGAAATCAGTTTAGTGGACCCTCAGAAAATTGAACATAATACTACCCGAGGACCCAGCTATACCTCTCCTGGGCATATACCCAGAAGATGCTCCAACATGTAATAAAGACACATGCTCCACTATGTTCATAGCAGCCATATTTATAATAGCCAGAAGCTGGAAACAACCCAGATGTCCCTCAATGGAGGAATGGATACAGAAAATGTGATACCTTTACACAATGGAATACTACTCAGCTATTAAAAACAATGACTTCATGAAATTCTCAGGCAAATGGATGGAACTTGAAAATATCATCCTGAGCGAGGTAACTCAGCCACAAAAGAAGGAACATGGTATGTACTCACTGATAAGCAGATATTAGCTCAAAAGTTCGGAACACCCATGATTCAATTCACAGTAACTGTTGGGCTGAACGTGGGGTCCCAGGGGGAGGAGTTGGAGAAGAGACTGAAGGAACTGAGGGAGTTTGCAGCACCATGGGGAGGGAGTAACAGTGTCAACTGGTCAGGCCCCCTGGTGCTCCCAGAGACTGGACCACCAACCAAAGAATGCATATGGAGAGACCTATGGTGCTGGCCACATATGTGGCAGAGCAGGGCCCTGTTGGCCATCAGTGGGAGGAGAGGCCCCTGGATATGAGGGTGTTAGATGCCCCAGTATAATGCCAGGGAGGGAAGATGGGAGTTGGTGGGTGGGTGGAGGAATACCCTCATAGAGGCAGGGGGAGGGGAGATGGGATAGGAGGTTTCCAAAGGGGAGACATAGAAAGAGGAATATATTTGAAATGTAAATTTAAAAAATGAAAACAACAACAACAACAACTGCTCTGGTTATATCCATGAAGTAGGCTATCGCCACAGGAGCAAATTCCTCCCTCACTAAGGTGGGTCATGGATGCTAGAAAATAGATTATCTCAAGGCTAGAGTCAAGAAATGCCAAGCATCATATGAATCATGGTTGCATTATAAAAAATAAATAATCATAATAAAATAATCTTTATATCTTTGATCAATGATGTTATAATGAAATATTTAAAAACATTTATTTTAAAAATAAGATATAGATATAGGAAGACTTTACAAATGGATGGCTACCTTGTGAAATAGTAAAGGTGGACAGCTTTGCGGTCACCAGTAGGTCAAAGCACAGAATTTTGCTGCCTATGTCTACTGTCTTCAGAGCCGTCATTATTCCGGCAAAGTCACTGCCCTTGAGATGATAATTGTGCTTTCTTTATACACTCATAGGGGGAGATCAGGTATGAATGCTTGGAAATTCAAACTTGTCTTCCCGTTTTAACAAAGCGTTTGAAATTATTTGAATTAAAAAAAATCTATAACTTCCCGTCTTTATTTCCTTCATTTCATTGTGTCAAGGAAAGAACATATTTCACTTTTACAGACACAATATATGATTATTTCATAATGATTTTACCATTCACAATACTGACCATACTCATTTGACCTAATCTATGTTATCCCTACTTCTTGATTCTCAAAGATGAAATAGGCAATAAAGTTTGATTAATTATTTATAATACCCTCCATTTCTCTCTTTCTCTGATACACACACACACACACACACACACACACACACAGAGAGAGAGAGAGAGAGAGAGAGAGAGAGAGAGAGAGAGAGAGAGAGAGAGAGAGAAAATTCAAGAATAACAATACCGTCACCACCATTATTGCTAGCAAATACAGTTACACTGTTCCTTGCAGGTATTCTTCCCATATTCACCCCTTTATA
Source organism: Uromys caudimaculatus (assembly GCA_028551405.1). Lineage (NCBI taxonomy): Eukaryota > Metazoa > Chordata > Mammalia > Rodentia > Muridae > Uromys > Uromys caudimaculatus. The sequence goes on along the minus strand of CM052704.1, from coordinate 43,611,235 downwards.
GTTATGTGACATTTACATTGCCTGAACGTTGTACCACCATGTTCTAAATTCTTTCTTCTAATGGCTATAGGTAGCTTGTTTTTAACCTGAATGAACTTCAAGTTTCATGAGCATACTCCATCACTTGATAGGTTAGAATTTATTCTAGGTTGCTGCTGTTTGTATTTGTGTTGGGATTTTACCATCTTCACAGAATCTCCTCACACTAGATTTTGAAGTAGATTAAGCTTTAAATAATAATATGCAAAGCCTGAGAGTAGTAGTGTACACCTTTAATCCCAACACTCAGAGGCAGAAGCAGATGGATGTCTTAGTTCAAGGCCAACCTGTACAGAGCAAGTTCCAGGACTGCCACGGCTACTCAGAGAAACCTCGTCTCAAAAAACCAAATAATGATGATGATGATGATGATGATATACATAAGAAAATGGAGATATAGAAAATTATATATATTAGTCATTATTATTTTACAAATTGAGAAAATGGATTTCACTTGATTTATGTGTGCAGAGCAGAGCTTGATAGTACACTCAGGAAGTCTACAGAGCTAGGACAGTAATACAGGAAAATAGGTTCAGGAAATTAGCAGTGCATTAGAGCTGTCCATGATAAATGATTTCCATATACTTAGAAAACAGACTTTATGGCAGCCTTGTCATGAACATGGCACAAGAATAAGATAATTTAGTCATTTGAAGAGGGCTTGCTTCTGAATGCTTTACTGTTTCCATTTGAAAAACATTTATGTTTCTAACTTGTGGAATATTTTGAAAGGGAAGCTATGAGAGCTATTTCAAGGTTCTTTTAGAAATAGCAGTGTTAGAAAAGACAGCAAGCTTTAGGGGATTGAAATTGCCCTGCTGGCTTTCAGAACCCCATTCAGGAAATCACTGACATTACTAGTAAAGAGATTACCTCTTCTAAGAGGTAATGTGGCTTCTAGAAGAAAGGGGCAGAGTGCAATAAGAAATGTGCCTCCTATCCCAGAGTCATCATTTGTGACTTTTATGCTGTTAGGTGTATTATTTAATTTATTTGAACCTTGATTTTTTTCCTACAAAATGTATATTGTATGATATTGGTGACAACATAGAGTATGTTGAGATAATATAAATGCTGTCATTATACAAATACTAATTCTACTTGTAGGGAGCAATTTATATATACAAATACTACATCTCACCTCTGAAATTCTGGCTCTTTTGGAGGGGGGATGTATGGTAGAATCTTGTAGTGTGGTCCAGCCTTTTATACGGCACAAGGCCCTTGTGCTTACAGATAAGTACCAGGGAAACCAGGAATGTTAAACACACAGCGTTTTCAGATTTTCCACCCAGAAGTTGGGAATGGATGTAGTCAATAGCCCGGTGACCTGTGGTTATTTGTAGGGCTAGGCTACACCCAACACCTCAGACTCATGTTTCTCCCAGACTGTTCCTCCCTAGACCTTTATCATGATTGTTGTTTCTTAGTTAATAGAATCCATCCTTATGGGAGATGTTATGTGTCCTTTACCAAATGGAGCAGAGGTGGTTAATAGTCTTGTGACCTCTGTGCTACCCACAGGGCTTTGCTGCACTTGGCTCTCCAAGAATCTTATGTTTATCTCAGTCATTCTCCCTTGACTCTTATCTTAAGCATTTTTTCCTCAGTCAGTAGAACACCTCTCTATGAAAGAGGTCATACATGCTTTGAAAAGAGATTCAATAGAATTGTGTCTTAAACTTTATTGTATACAAAGGTTTAAGTTAATTATCATCAGGAAACTTTTTTCCATAATTGTATTGTGTTTAAATATGCCTACAAAAATCTCTTTGGTGTCAGACTCTAGAGGTCTAAACCCAAGTCAGTTACTGAGCTATGCTGAACCAGACTTCCTTATTGCCTCACAGGGGTCAACACTCAACTGGCCTTGGCGGTTGCTGAGACACTACTACACACATCAAAAACCTTTTCATGAACATATGATATTTGTCTCAGTTATCCAAATAACTAGAGTTGTACCTACATGCCACTGGGTCTGGCTTCCAGTCATCAGTAAATGGTGTAACACTTGTGAAATTTCTTGGGGCTGGAGTCCTGAATATCTTTTCTTTCCTCCTGCCATCCAGTCAGTCTCCAGGCTAGTAAAGCCTTCTTTGTGACTGTTTCTCAAACAGCCGGTTTCTCATGGCACCTACCAGCATGGCACTATCAAGCCCACTTTATCTTTCATCTTAATTATTACTGGAATAGTTTTCATTTTTAAATTTTATTTAAAATAGAATTTTTGTCATATCATTAATTCTGATTACAGTTTTCCCTCTCTCCACTCCTCCAAGATCCTCCCCAACTCCTCTCCCACTCAGATCCATTCCCTTTGTATCTCTCATTAGAAAAAAAAACTGGCTTCTGAGGGATAATAATAATATAATATGATATGATATAAAAAAATAACATGCCAGAATTGGACAAAAGGAATGATCAGAAGGAAAAGAGGAGAAGGGAAGGCACAAGAACAGAAATAGAAACAGATGTGCTCATTCAAACACTTAGGAATCACAGAAAAATACTTAAATGGAATATATATATATATATATATATACACACACACACACACACACACATATACATATGTATATATACATATATACATATATACATATATATACATATATATATAAACTATAGTGTAAAAAGAAAGAAGAAATATATAGACAAAATAAAATTTAAAAAGGAAGAGCTCACCACGATATTATGAAACAATGAGCCTCCAAAGATGCTGCTGAGTCTATTTTCTGTTGGCCATCTATATCTGGGCATGCAGTCTATCCATAAAAGTATTTTCTTTCCCTTGTGAAATTTTCTTGGAGAATTATCTTTAGATCTGTACCCCATTTTTAAACTTGGGTTATTTGTTTTCTTGATGTTTAGAGTTTAATCTCTTTATATAGTTTAGGTATTGGTGTCCTACCATATGTGTAGTTAGTAAAACTCTTTCTCCTTTCTGTTAGCTGCCGCTTTGTCTAAATGACAGAGCACTTTGCTGTGCAAAAGACTTTCAGTATCATTAGGTCTAGTTTATTCATCATTGATCTTAGTGCCTATGCTAATGGTGTTCTGTTCAGAAAGCCTTGTATTAATGAGCTGGAGGCAATTCCCACTTTCTTTTCTATCACCTTCACTGTATATAGTTTTGTGTTGAGGTCTTTGATCCATTTGGAATTGAGTTTGGTACAGGGTGATAAATATGGATCTATTTGCATTCTTCTGCATATAGCCATTTATTTGTCCAGCACTATTTTTTTTGAAGATGCTGCCTTTTCTTTCAGTTTATTTATGGCTGGCTGCTTTATACAAAATCAGGTATCTACAGGTATATGGATTTATATCTGGGTTTCAATTGGATTCCATTGATCAACATGTCAATCTTTGTGTTAAAACTTTGCTGTTTTTATTATTGTAACTCTGTTGTACAAATGAATAGGGATAGTGAAAACTCCAGCAGGTCCTTTAGCATTATTTTATTAGTTTAGCTCTCGTGTGTGTGTGTGTGTGTGTGTGTGTGTGTGTGTGTGTGTGTGTGTGTGTGTGTGATTTGTTCAGATGTTATTCTAAGTCTGCCTTTATATTACTTGGGTGTTTTCCCTTCCAGCTTTTAGTATTCTTTTTTTCTGTAAATTTAGTGTTCTTTACATTTTATTGTTCTGTACATTCAGTGGTTTTGTTGTTGTTGGTTGTTTTTTTTGGGGGGGGGTTGTGTACATTATGTGCCGCTGGGAACTTTTTTCTTCTCCAATCTATTTGGTGTTCTGTTTGCTTCTTGTAACTGGATAGGCATCTCCTTTTTCAGGTTAGAAAAATTTTTATGTAATTTTGTTGAATGTTTTCTGTGACTTTGACATGGGTATCTTCTTCTATTTCTATTATTCCTATATTTGGAATTTTCATAGGATCCCAGATTTACTGGATGTTTTGTGCCAGGACTATTTTATTTCTTATATTTAACATTTTCTTTGATAGAGGTATCCATTTCACTTGTGATATCTTTAGTGCCTGAAATTCTTCCATCTCTTATATTCTGTTATGAGGTTTGCCTCTGAGGTTCCTTTTTGAGTTTCTATATTTTTCCTTTCTAGATTTCCCCCAGGTTTTTTAAAAAATTGATTATCTTTTTACTTTCAGGTCTTGAACAATTTTATTTATTTCCTTCTGCTGTTTGTGTTTTCATAGATTTCTTTAAGGGACCCATTCATTTCCTGTTTAAGGATCTCTATCATAAAGACTAGTAAAGGCCTTTGACTTGTGCTCCATCTATGTTGCAATACTCTGGGCCCAGTGTGGTATTGTGGCTGGGTTATAGTGGAGACATATTTTCCTGGATGCTATTAATGATTGTGGTTTTATGCTCATATCTAGGCATCTGAGTTTGCGATGATTATAATTCTAAGTGCTGATATCTGGTCTTGTCTTTGTTGGGTGTTTTGTTCTGTCATTTCTGCTGCTTTCTCTGATTTTTAGGAAGGTGTGGTGGCTGGTTGTGTGTTACCTGGTAGAGAATTCTTCTGGGATCATGCTAGGTATGCTAAAACTGGGTGTTCTAGTTAAGATGTATTCATAGGTATTGGAACCTGACACTTAGGCATGAAGATGTACTGGGGCTGGTATTGAATGGGGTCTACAGGAGGGAGACGAGCAGGATGTTCTACCAGAATCTGCTCAGAACCCTTGGGAATAGGGGCAGAGACTGAGGAAAGGTAATAAGAGGTAGTCTGTCACAGCTGAGAATGAGAGTGAGGCAGTTTGATATGACAGAAAGAAGAGAGAGTGGACATTTGAAACCCACCTACTTGTTTTGCTGGCCTACTTGCGTCTCAGGCAGGGCTGGCTGGCAATTTCCCAGAGAAAGCCTGCTGGAATTTGAGGCTGGAATAATAGGACAAGTGGCAAAATTTGGAGATCTGCTTGATCTACTGGAGATGGAGGCAATGAAGTGGCCTCAGAGGCGGTCAGCTATGGAGATGGAGGAGAGACTAGAGGGTTGAATTTGGAGGGAAAGAGGGAAATGTGAAGATCCATAGGTAGGCTAACAGCTTCCTTTCCAGCATGGCCTGTGGATTCCCAGATAATTCTTGATGGAGCTGGGCACTGGGATAAAATGATGAGTAAGGAGAAGAAACATCATAGCAGAAGATCTGCTTGGTCCACTGGAGGTGGGGTCAGGGAGGGAGAGGAAGCCTCATGTAGCAGGTAGTCTGCTACAAAGCTGAGGATGCAAATGGGGATTGGATTTGGCAGGGAGGAGAGAGTGGTGAAGATATACAAGCAGGCTACCTATTTCCCTGGCCTTTGAGTATTCCTAGGAAATACCTGCTAGTGCTGGAAGCAGAGATAATGGGAGTAGGTCCATGTGATCCTTTGGTGATGGGGTCAGAGAAGAGCAAACTACCACAGATGCTCTGCTACAGAACTGAGGATGAGACTGGGGATTGGACTTGTTGGAATGGAGAGAAAGGTGAGGATTTCCAGTTAGCTTACCTGCTTCCCTGGCCAGCGCGGCTTGTGGGTTATCAGGGATTGCCGGGTTTGTGGGTTTACATAAAGCAGTAAGTTGTGGGCAGGGAAGTTTGGAAGGCAACATCTGTGTGCTCTACTGGAGCTGAGGGAAGGGAAAGAGGGGGCAAGGCTCCAGCACAGTGGTTTGCCAAGAAGCTAAGGATAGAAGTGGGGGATTGGATTTGGAAGAGAGGAAGGAGAGGGAAAGTTCTGGTCCACCTACCTGTTTTTCTAGCAGGGGTCAGACCTTGAATGTTTTTATGGATTTCTTCAACCATTACATTTTCCAAAAATGATTTCCATGGTACAGCCAATGTAAATGTATGAGGGTGACTCAGAATGTGCCAGCTTCTTTTCTAAATCCCAACAGTGAACTCAGAGAATGTGCAGTTCTCAAATATGACTTGTAAGGCCCTTACATTACTAGCTCCTTTTGTTGTCACCCTTCATAGTCCTTGTTGGCCATGCTGTTAACTCACCAGGGCACTTCCAATTCCTGAAGGTTATTATCACTTTTTATTGCCTTAGTACCTTTGACTAGAATATACTTTTACCTCTGTCGCATTCCATGCATCATGACAACTGTGTGGTGTGTTGGTGCCTCATGTGTTCTTACAACACCCTGATTTGTATTTCGCCAGCACTATGATTTCTGGAGGAGTTAACTCCTTTCCTCACTTAAGCTCAGGGTTTACAAAGCAAAAGACCATGTGCCTCACAGCAGTCTGAATTGTTTGAGAGAGCGCCCAGAAATCTCATGCTGGGCTGATTCAGCTTGCTGAGGACCCTGATCTGAATGAATCCCAGACAATGAGCATGACAACCAGAGCTCCAAAGTTCAAGGATAAAAGTACATACCTCGCCTCTCTTTCACAGATGTTCAAATTGTGTTTTAATATTGTAAGAAAAATCTATAATAGATGCAATGATGATATTCACAGAAATGATTTTATTCCCTTTCTACATATTAAACAGAAATTGTACACAATAGCTTATTTTTCTCTTAGCTCTATGTGATGTTTATGTTATTGTTTTTTAGATATATAGCATATGAAAACCTTGAAATCATATGTACTGCAAATCGTACTCTTTAATCTTTTTTACAAAATGTTTTATTGGTTCTTTGTGAATTTCACAAAATGCGCCCCAATCTTACTCATATTCTCCTCCCTTTGTATCTGCCCTTCAGCCTTGAATTGTTCTCTCAAAGAAGAAAAAAATCTCATTGTGGAAGCTGTAGTGTGTCACAGTGTGTCTCACAGTATTCCTTTTGTTCATACTTCTTTGCTTGCAAATGTTCATTGCAATGACTCATTAGCCTGGTTTGAGATATCTGGCTTCTGCTACTCTATCAATACTGGAACCTCACTGGAACTCCTCTTGGATATCCAGTTGTCATCATCCTGTATCATGAAGGTATTATAGTTTTGGATCTGTAGGATCAGCCCCTTGATGAACTCAAGCAGTTCATTGTTGGGATAGATTTTTGGGGTCTACATTAGAAGCCCTGAACCTGGACCTGAGAAGTATCTGAGCTGGTCAATCTGCCAGCTCTCCCACTCTTACACCTTTGGGGATAGCTCACCTGCAACCCCTGCAGCAAAGGCCAGCACTACCCTGCTGTCCAGGTGAGGTGAGGAGCCCACTATTTGGAGTGTTGCAGCCAGTAAAGGATATGACCAGTTCTCCCACTCTCCTGACCCCTGGGGTTTCTCCCTACTCACCATAGCTGGTGGTAAGGGCAGGGAGGGGAGTGGGTGTCTCTCTCTGTGATGCCACAGCACAGTAAACAAGAGGCAGGGCCAGCTCTCCTAAACTCATGCCCTCAGGGTGACTCACAGCAACCCCCAGATCCAGGATCAGTTGTACTGTGCTGCCTAGGTAAAGTTCAGGGCCTGCTCTCCCACCTGCCTTAGGTAGCAAAGGTCAAGAGCAGAGACATCTTTTCCTCGGCCATGTCACTGCACAGTAGACAAGTTGTAGGGTCAGCCCTCATATGCCCTTGGGGCCAGCTCACCCATGCCTCTGCCACCACGGTCAGCTCTACTGTGCTGCCCAGGCAAGGTACAGGGCCTACTCTCTTGAGTGCTGCAGCAGGTAAGGGGCAAGGACAGCTCTCTTGTGCTCAGGACCCTAGGCCAGGTCACCCACCGCAGTAGGTAGTGAGAGGTGAGAAGGGTGTCTCTTCCTCATCCACTCTACCACATGAGATATGAGTGGTAGGGCCAGCTCTCCCTTGCTCATATCCTTAGGACCTGCTCACCTGCAATTCCTGTTATATGTGGGTCTGTTAGGGATGGGTCAGTTCTTCTTTACAAAGTTAGCATTCATGTGTCAAAGACCCAAAGTGATAGATTTGGAAATGTATCCCTTGCAGGACAGTTACATTGAAGAGAATTTATATGGGGATGGGGTCTATGTGGAATGTATGTCTTTATGGAAGAGTATTATGTAGCATTTTCTTCCAAATTGAAACACTCAACTCCGACAGAAGGACTCAGGAAGCAAAACTTAAAAGGCAAAGGAAGTAAAAACTGACAAGGTGGGAAGTTATTGAAACATAGAAAATTTACAAGATCTGTCATCAAAGTTTCATGAACAGTAACAATTGCTGGGGAAACAATAATTTCTTATTAGGTGAATTGCCTGCAGGTCATGAAATGACATCCAAAGACATAGCTTTCATGTTTTGTGACTGTGGTGATTTGAATAGATTTGGTCCCCATAGACTTGTGTGTTTGAGGGAGGTGACAGGGGGTGACACTATTAGGAGGTATGTCCTTGTTGGAATATGTATGGCCTTGTTGGAGGACGTGTGTTACTGTCCTATGCTCAAATTCTACCCAGTGCAGGAAAGACAGTCAGCTCCTGGCTGCCTTTTGTTCAAGATGTGGAACTCTCAGCTCTTTCTCCAGCACCATGTCTGCTTGGATGCTGCCATGCTTCCTGCTATGATGATAATGGACTGAAACTCTGAACCTGTAAGCCAATCCTAATTAAATGTTGTTCTTATAAGAGATGGTCACAACAATGGAAAACAAAACTAAGACAGTGACCCATGCTCATGTGGATTCTTGGAGATGCAGCTGCCTTTGAGATATCTATCCCCTGTGAGTAATCCCTCACCCACACTCCTATCCTATAACTCCAATTAGTTTGCCACATTGGACCTTGATGGATTTGTTAACTTCATTGGAAGTGTTTGTCTACTGAAGATCTGACAGTGTTACTTTTATCTTGAATTTTCTAACTTCTAGAACTGTGAAAGACAAATTATTGTTGCTTAAGGTTTTCTTATAGCCTATGTATGACATTTTGTTATGATTGTCAATATGATTAATATAGCTAATAAGCAACTACCAATTATTAGTGAATTATTCAAAATGGAGTACAAGAGAAAATAGAATACTTATGAAAAGAATGCCAACATGAACCCTTGTTGCTTCTAAGAAGGAAAACATTTTTATCATTTTATTTTATTATGATTTTAGAGTAAATTTATTTACTCTACATCCTGATCGAGGCTTCCCCTCCTTCCTCTCTTCTCAGTTCCCCCCCTCACCTACCCTCCCCCATCCCTCTTTCCTTTCATCTCAGAGAAGGGGAGACCTCCCATGGGTACCAACCTATCATGGCATATCAAATTGCAGGAAAACTAGGTGCTTCTTCTCCCATTGAACCTAGACAAGCAGTCCAGTTGGGGGGAGCTGGGGAAGCGATCCAAAAGTAAGCAATGTAGTCAGAGATAACCCTTGCTCTAGTTGTTAGAGGTCTCTTATGAAGATCAAGCTGCACATTTGTTACATATGTTTTGGAGCCATAGGTCAGTCCTATGCATGCTATTTGGTTGGTGGTCCAGTCTCTGTGACCCCTTATGGACCCAGGTTAGTTGATTCTGTAATTTTTCTTATAGTGTTCTTGACCCCTCTGGCTCATCCAATCCTTCTTCTCCCTCTTCCAGATCATTTCCCTAGCACTGCCTAATATTTGGCTGTTGGTCTCTACAACTGTTTCCATCAGTGAATCAAAAACTATTTTTAAAAGTCAGATTATAAAAGCATTTTGACACTAGAGAGGTCAACAATAAAAGTAACAATTCATCCAAAATGAGTTTGTCAGCTCTGAATAAAGAACAAAATAGCATGACTTTCTAGAAAGATTTCTATTGACTAACAGAATCATGTTCTGTTATTTTTTGTTTTTACCAGATTTCTCTTTGCAGGAACAAACACCATGCATTCTTAGACAAAAATCTATCGTGTATGTATTTTGTGGCTTAATACATGCAGGCAGTAATTTTGCATTGATTCTATGAAAATATAGATTGGAGTATCTAGGAAGAGAGGAAATAAGAACTTTATAGATTTTTGTAGTCCAAGACTACTTTCAAATTCACTCTGAGAAATGCAATGTATTATAGTTTTTGGTATTACACATATTAAATAAATCTAGGACAGAATGTGAATGTCTGTTTCCTCCTTAGATGGATCTTCTACTCTATCTTGAGATGATATGAGTACATTGTATTGGCAGAAGCACTATTAAGTGAGCATAAGTTTGACAAGAGAATGGTTGATAAACATTCAGTACAATTACAATACATAAATGATAGTGTTATCAGGCTATCTATGTAATCTTGATTATTTTAAGATTTGAAAGCCAAGAAAAGGGGCTCAGGAGACTCACAAATGGAAAGAAAATTAAGAGAGAATTCTTAGCCATCAGAGGAAATTGCTACTAGCTGCCAATCCTTCAAAATTTCATGAATACATGATTCAGTTTTCTTTCTTAAAAATGTCATTGCATGGGTAGAGTCTGTCAAATGAGATAAGCTGGAGATACTAAGAATTTAAAAGATTTAATTTGATACATTGAAGTCACTTCCCAGATATAAGTGATTTAGACTTCTCATTTACTGAGTAATACTCTCATTGAGATTAGTTGAACCATCACCCTCCCTGTTCCATACTTAGAACTATTTTCATTGAAAATGTCTCATGAAGCAATTATGAATTGAATAATACAGTATAGTGGAGACCAGTAGAGAGATTATGAAGGATCATGTCTTAGTAAGGGTTACTACTGCTGTGATTAAATACCATGGCCAAATGCAAGTTGGGCAGAAAGGATTTATTTGACTTACACTCCCATATTATAGTCCATCATTGAAGGAAGTCAGGACAGGAACTCAAGCAGGGCTGGACTCTAGAGACAGGAATTAATCCAGAATCATGGAGGAGTTCTGCTTACTGGCTCATTCCTATTTATAATATATTTACATTTAGGGGTCACTAATAATCACACAATATAATCAATTTTAGGCTGAATTTGAAACCTCCTTTGCCAACTTCATTAATCTGAAACTCTTCAATTTAGCCTCTGGCAGATGTTTTGGACAAGGCAGAAAACAGCCACATTCTTTGCCAAATATCACAAGAATGGTTTCTAGGCCACTTACTAATATTCTTCCGCTCTGAAACATCTTATGCTGGGCTACCACAGTTCAAATCACCCTCATCACTGTCATCTAAGCTCCCACAAGGATGACCTATTAAGACTCATTTAAAGCATTCAATTCAAATACTTTCCTAATCCAAAGTCCCTAAATCCACATTCTGGCAACAAACAGCGTGATCAGGCAGGCATGCCACAGTAGTACCCTGTTCCCTGGTATCAACTTTTGTCTTAGTCAGTGTTCTATTGCTGTGAAGAGACATCATGGCCACAGCAACTCTTATAAAGGAAAGCATTTAATTGGGGTTTCTTACAGTTTCAGAAGTTTAGTCCATTATCATCATGGTGGGACGCATGGTGGAAGGCAGGAAGGCAAGCAGTCAAGTGAACATGATGTTGAAGAAGTAGCTAAGAGTTCGGTATCCAGATTTTAAGGCAGGAAGAAAAGAGAGAGAAATAGACAGTGGGCCGGGCTTAAGCATTTGAAACCCCAAAGCATACTCCCAAGTGACCCACTTCCTCCAACAAAGCCATAACTACTCCAACAAAGACACACTTCCAAATCCCTCTTAAGTAGTGCCACTACTCACTGATAACCAAGAACTCAAATATATGAACCTATACGGGCCATTCTCATTCAAACCACCACAGACCACACTGTTTACATAGAGTAACCTTGTAATTAACTGTTTTAGCTACAATAGGAGCACAGTACACAGAGTAACAATTACTACTTAGTTGGAAAATGCTATGATAGTAGTGGGAATTGCTAGTGCTCCATCTATACTATACTACTTAGCATACCAGTTCATCCTAGCCTACCTGCTGACTCTAAACCCTCTGGTATACTTGTTTCTCTCATATTTTAGTCTAATTTGTCAGCCTAACTCACCAGATCAAGTTCGGAGTGCTGAAATGGCAGTGTATCATCTCTCTTGACAGATAACTTTTAAGAAATTACTGACTGGAATTAATATATAAATACATGATCCCAACCAGCTGCTTCTGCTGACCAGGATACCTTGTTCACGTGCTTTACACTGACTCTGAGTTTCTCTATGGGGATTCATCTTCAGTTGGTTACTCTTATCTCTCTCACTTTTCTGCTCCATCCATTACCTATTCTATGTGAACCAATAAAACACACATTCATTTCAATTCTTGTCTCAACTTCCCACATACAACCTAAATTAAGAAAACAAAAAGTGTTCATCTTATTAAGTTATATTATTTCACTACAGTTTTTTGGCATGATGTTTCACTGCTTTGAGAAAGAGCAGTCATTGTCCTCCACTTTAACCACTGAGAGGTTAATGTGCAGTAATGGTAATAAGCTCCTTTTATATATTGGTGTGTGTGTGTGTGTGTGTGTGTGTGTGTGTAAGAGAGATAGAGTCAGAGACTGAGAGAAATAGAAAGATACGGAGACAGAGAAAATGTATATATGTGTATATGTATGCATGTATGTTTCTGTGCATTTGTGTGTGTATGTATGTGGAGGCTAGAGGTGAACTTCAAATATCATTCCTCAGTTGTCTTCCACCATGAACTAGACACCTCAATGGATTTTCTCGTGTTTAATGCCAACACTGTTATCGCTTATGGCATTTTGTACTGTAATTCTGTTTACTAGTTGATTTGTTTTTAGAAAATGTCTCACTATAAAGCATGGTTAAGCTGGGACTCATGATTCTCTTGTCTCACCATTCTGAGAACTGGGATTATAGTTGTTAGCAACATGGGCCATGTTTTAATATTTAACTAATAAATTGAAAACAGTAATAGATATCTTAAATGACAGGAATTTAAACTTGAGCCCAAGGTATCCTTTTGAAGGTTGGGAGAGATGGATCAGTAGTTATGAGAACTTGGTGCTCTTCCAGAGCGCTGGAGTTTGGTTCCCAGCATCACCCAGGTGGCTCACAACTGCCAGAATCTCCAGCCTCAAAGCCTCAGAACCCCCTCTCACCTCTGAAGAAATATACATATACTTGGCATACACTCACATAAACATACAAATAAATACAAATAATCTTTCAAAGTAAAAAGTACAGATTGTTTTAATTAAAGGGAAAAGTGTAAAAAAACACTGAACTTCAAAGTTGCTACATTTTTGGTTCTTAAGCCACAGAATCTTGCTTGACTTTTGTGAGCATCCTAAAGATGCATGGTGAGGTCAATGCTTCCTCCCCATCACTCCTCTCTTCTCTTTGAGGAGGATGGTGTGGGCTTTTGAAACCTCAAAGTCCCCCACCCTATCTATACAACTCCTTCAATAAGGCAACACCTCCTAATCTTTTCTAAACAGTTCCCCAACTGGCAACCACACATTCTGATGTATAAGCATATGGGGAACATTCTCGTTCAAAACCATGGCATGGGGGAAGGTAAAATGACCCTCACCCTTTACTCATTACTTCTCTGCTCACATTGATAATGTTACATTTCTTAAGCATTTTGACTGGAATCATGGGAAAGTGTTGTCCATCAAGACATTCTTTTTCATTATTTTTGCTTTTGTTTTTCAGATAGACTGCAGGGGTCACAATTTTAGGCAATCTGGCATGATGGACATTCTTTCTCAGAGATATTTTGTTAAGTCTTCTAGCTCCCTGAGATAAAATTGCTCTTGAAGCCACTGTCTATCTGCCAAGAGCCCAGAGGAATTGTTAAACCTAGGTTAAACATCATTCTGCAAGGATGTTAATGTTTTACTGCTTTCTGGATTTCTAAATAAGAATTACATAATTTTTACTTCATAGGGGTTCACTTATCTTTTGAGAAAATAAGTTAGATATTTAACAGGAGAGAATTGGTTAAAATACATTACCAAGCATTATAATGTAAATGACTATAAGGAATCTCTTGTAAAGAGTTATTGTTTAAATGATTATACACAATTATTAATTGCAAATCATATAAAATATCCGACACTGAAAAAATACTTTCTACTTAATGTTAAGAATAAAGATAATTGAAAACAATTGATTATTTAGGGCAAGAAATGAGATAGCAGGAAGACAGTCTGTAACACTCAAGTCTTCTAAAAGTATGTGATTCTAAATATGTCATTTTTAGTGGAAATAAAAATACCATAATTCTGTAATTGCTCTTTGTTTCTCAATATACCTAGATGATATGACTCTACTGCTTAAGACACCACACACTTTGATTGAAAGACAGAGAAATTAAGCTTGACCAAGTAGAAAGCTTCCTTCCAACTGGTTATCTTTCATATTGCCGAAGGTGCTATGTAGGCTGGTGAGTGTGAACCCTGAAAGTTACAATACTGATCTGTCAGGCAAGATATGTTCACAAGTGCAACGGTGACCAAGTGGTTATGGGAGTAAACAATTAATTTCTGATCGAATTTGAGGCCACAGGAAATGTTCATGCCTTGTGTTGCAAACCAGGTTAAGAGCCTTTGGACATGAATGTTGTAGGCCCTAAGAAGTAACCTATTGGCTAAATGTTTCTTTGGCTAAATGGAGATGGTGCCTTATTGACTTGTAAATGTTTATTGTCACACCATTAGAATTGTGCTGCTCTCAGCTATGGTCAACAAAACTTTTTCTTAAATGTTATTATTATTATTATTATTATTATTATTATTATTATTATTTGCAGGGAGCAAAAGTTATCTCAAAACTCAAACCTGGTAAAAGTGTTAAGAATGAATGTCTGTTGAATGTTTAACGTGACAGAAAAGAGGGTAGAAAAAACTTACAAACCAGAGAATATGAAGGAGCTCTGTGATTTGCAACCTTCTGTGCATAACATAGCTATTTCATTCATGAATTTACAACAGCAGTGGCTGCCTTTGTAAATCTTTTGATAAATTGGACCTGTCAACCTCAAAAATGGGGGACAGATTCATGAGGCTCACCCTTTATCAAGGATCTATAAGCAGTTAATATTTGCAGGAAGAAGAAGAGTTAGATTTCTCAGTTTGTGTAGCCACTTTTTAAAGATGCCTTTGTTCAGGAAAACAACCTACCACTCATGCTTATGCAAACAGCTCTCATTAAATGCATATGGCACAAACTCTTTCTCTCTCATTGCAATCATGAAAGTAGGAGGAGGACTAGCTGGAAAGAAGGAGAAGAAGGAAGAGGAGGAGGAGGAGGAGGAGGAGGAGGAGGAGGAGGAGGAGGAGGAGGAGGAGGAGGAGGAGAAGAAGAAGAAGAAGAAGAAGAAGAAGAAGAAGAAGAAGAAGAAGAAGAAGAAGAAGAAGAAGAAGAAGAAGGGGCTCAATGGTGAGGGAGATAACGGAGAATAATGAATAGAATATAATTAATGTATGTTACATATATGTGTAAAATTGAGAAAGAATTTAGATCTAATTTGGTTGAAGACAATTAGTAGAGAAGCAATGGCTTGCCAATTGCTTCAAGTCTCTAAAAATTAGGAAAGTTTGTTTTCTTTGTTTCTTTATCCCCCCCCCCATTGTTTTTGTTTCTTTGTTTATTTGATTGTTTTTTCTAGACAGAGTTTTGGCTGTCTCATAACTCACTCTGTAGACTAGACTGGCCTTAAACTCGCAGAGATCTTCCTGCTTCTGCTTCTTGAGTGCTGGGATCAAGGGCGTGTGCCACTACCACCTGGTTTTATTTATGTCACTACTGAAATTATTGAATTTTATATGGTTGATAAGGCTGTTGAACTTATAACAGTGAACCTCTCTCTCAATATGCCAAAAAGACTCATAAAATACCTTTGAATAACTTTGTAGGGCATCCCAGGGATAGAGGTTCTGAATCTGGAGAGAAAGCAGAAATATGGCTTACATCAGTAGCATTTGAAATTTGCCCAAATGAGTCACAACATAGATACTGTACAGTCCCTAGCCAGGAGTAGGAGGTGTTTCTGAAGTAAATCTCTGAGACAAGGTGGCTGCTAGGAGCCACAGTTAGACTCCAAAAAGGTTTAGAAAGTTAGAGAATACAAGAACCAAAGAGAATTTAGCCAAACACTGGAAATAGTCCACCTATACTGTTCATTGCTGTCATATTTTGGAATGAGATGCATTATCTCAAAGACTCTAAGTAAAGCAACCTTTATTTTTCTACCAGGACAAGCAAGAGTGGAAATTTCTGTGATAAATAATGTTCAGTATAGATTTTCCTACATTCTAAATTATTTTGGAAGCTGATGAATTATAATCTATTCCAAATAAATATGAGAAGAAATGTATGTTGCTCTGACATATCAGCTTGTCATATATGTTATTTAAGTGGCAATTTATATTCAGGTTACAAATGTAGGGAGTTTAAAGTAGCACGGTATAGAACCAAACCACAACGTAGTGAGCATGCTTCTTAGAGATTGTTTGTTTCTGTTTTCAATTTGACATAAGTAATCTCTATGTAGGGAATCTTAATTGATAAACTGCCTCCATTAGACTACCTGTAAGCAAGTCTTTTAGCCATTTTATTGATTAATGATTAATGTGAGAGAGTACTCTCCTGAGTATGTGTTCCTGGGTGGTATAAGAAAGGAAGCTGAGCAATATATGGGAAGCGTGCTAGTAAGTATCATTCACCCTTGGTCTCACTTTCAGCTTCTTACTCCAAGTTCCAGCCCTGAGTTCCTGCCCTGATTTCCCCCAGTGATAGATTTGTGACCCAGAAGTTGGAAGATGAAAAAAAAAATCCCTTCTCCCCTAAGCTGCTTATGGTCATGGTGTTTAATACAGCAATAGAAAGCAAACTAAGAAAATGGACTGTGTTTTGTATTATTGGGTAATTCATTGAGCAAAAGGCCCTTCTTCACAAAGGGACCTTGGCTGCAGGAAATGGGAGCATATGGCGCTTCTGCAGATAGTTCTTATCAGTTTAACTTGTAGATAGATGCTTTAGGGTTAAATGAAAGGAGAATTTCTGTTAATATTGGATATCTTGTATTGCCACTGGAATCTTGTTTGTCTTCAACTACTCTTACAACTTAGAAAAAATTCATAAACATCTCATTAGCCAAGTTCAGTTGTTCAGTTGCTGTTTTCTCTCTTCTTAATCTTTTCAACATATGATACTTTTGAATTCTTTACACTCTCTTCTGAATTTGTTTTATTGATTCTCCAATCCTAAGAATTGTACACTAACAAAACAGTGATAGCTATTGTTGATAGCTATTGATCTTAAGTGTTAAGCAGTAGAAAGTATATCTTATCTCATACATAATGGGTAAAAGTATAGCATTGTCCCACTTTTACAGATAGAGAAACTGAGTCACAGCTAATAGTTTATGGGGAATTGTTACTCAGGAAGTGGTGAAGAAGTATATAAACATTATATTGACTAAAGAATGGAGTAGAAATGGCATGGTGGTCTGCTTGACTTGGGGTAGCTGTTGGCCTGCGTGCTGGGAGCTTTCCTCAGGGATCTCTGGCCCGGCCAAATACGAGGGTTCAGGCAAAGGGGAGAGCACGAGCAGGGACAGAGTCTCCTCCACCTCGGTTTCCGCAGTTGCCACCTTGGTTGCTCTAAGACGCTGCACCCACCTCCCTGAGCTGAGTCAGGCCCAGGCTGATCCCACGAGAGGCCAGCTAGCCGATGAGGAGTGTGGGAAGCTTCTGGTAGCATTCGGAAGAGCAGACCTCTTTCCAAGCAGCAGTGTTACAGCTTTTATGATAGAAGCTCTCAGATGACAGAGTAGTTCTCACACCTTTATTCCTTCTGGATGGGAATCTCTCCTATACAGGTTGGGATGGTGTAATATAATGTTTGGGATGGGTCAGAGGTCTGACAACAAGTACTTCCCATTGGCTTGGTCTGAGAGCTTAAGGGCACCTTATTTGCATGTGGGAGGACTTGGTGTTGCTCCTACATGACAAATCTCACATGACAGGCCTCTCTACAGGGGGCTGTGGAGGTTATAGCTGTTTGACAAGAGCCTTCTAGGAGTGTTGGCTAAAACGTTTTCCAATCCCTTGCGAAGTGCTCCGCTGGGTCACCCATAGTTTTCAGCCTGTGCTCAACCGGGTGCCTGATAGCCTGCCACAGACCACTGCCCCACAGGTAGCTACAGTTTTCTTAACTTTGTCATGACTGCTTCATACATGTAGCAAAAGTTTTTAAAAATCAACATTAAGGGTTTTTTTATTGCTCTCCATAAATTCTACTATATTTTGCTCAAGTGTATTCATCTTACATTTTCTGTCATTTTACTTTCTAAAATAGAGAGAGATAAAAATTATATTTTGTCTTTAAAAATTCTTTCTTCTGACTATTTGAATCTGTGCTAGGTCTCATTAGGCGAGTGAAATGGGCCAGTTATGATTTTACACTGAACTGGTAAGTAATAAGGAGTATTATCCATTGGAAGTAATGGCAAACAGGTTTGTATCTGTGGTAATGATAGATGATGTTTTTGGCAGACATGAGACCTCTGTAAAATTATAAGAATAATTAATGGTTATTTCATCATCTGTTTACATGGAAGAATTTGAACTTAATGGCCTTTTCAAGATTAGCTATATTTAACCAGACCCATTTAACTTCTAATATGAAATGGTGGTTAATATGAAGCAGTTAGTTCGTGACAAGTATCTATTGCTTCCTGTGTATCAAATGCTGTAATAAGTTCTATATATAAAAAGGTCAAATAAAATGACAAAGTCTTCACTTCCATAGGTGAATGTAATTCTGGTGGATGCAAATATAAAACAGATCATTTTGAAAATAAGTAGTTGCTTAATTATAGTGTTGACGGAATGTCAAATGGAAAGCACAAGGTTTATGAGATGTCAGGGAGACTAATTTTCATTTGAAGGTTAGAGAGGCAATGTGGGTGCTAGATTATACAAAGACTTATAAGCCTTTAATGCATTCCATGTGGCGAGAGATACAGAATGTCATCAAGCTGTGAGACTAAGAAGATAAATATCCCCAACTAGAAACTACTAAAAGCATACTAAAATAATGAAATTATTAGAAATTACGGTTTTTCCTCTGTGTAGTAGACTTGAGAATTTTCAGATATGTAAGAGAATTAAATATTATTGTAGCCATTTCCAGAAACTTATGGAATAATTTGTATATCTCTATAAGCTCTAAAAAGGGGTGAATATTTAATTTTTTTCAAAAAAGCAGCTTCTATTCTGTTCTGTGTCTGGTCAGAAGTTCTGTCTTTTATATATTTACATGGATGCAGGAGGTCTTGTTCCCAGAGGAACCTGAACCAAGAAATTGGGTGAGTTGAGTAGAAAATGGGGAGGAAAAGCATTAAGAGGTCAGTATAAGCAATAGAGATAAGCTTAGGAAGAAGACAGCTTGAAATAAATGTATTATTGTGACTAAAAAAGGGAGAGAGATTAAAATAAACCCATGATATCAAGGTGGAGAAGCCAATACTGTCACAGACTGTCAAAATTACAAGAAGTGCTAAGATGAAGAATGACTAATGAATTTGGCTACAAGTTAGAGAATTTAGAGAAAGTTGTGAAAATAGAAGACAAATTTATTTTATTTATAAATTACTCATTTGTCCATTTAAGATCTTCACCAAAGTCCCAGAACATCTAGATTTCATCCTCTGCTACTGTAGCACATCTGTGAAGAAGCTTGTGAAGACTTTTACAGGATGTAGTCAGGGAAAGGAGGGTGAAATGTAGAATAAGAACTGGCCAAGGTAGGCAAAATCTTTGAAATAGGTGTAGAAACATAGTCTAGGAGAAAAGCACAGTGTAGGCAAGACAATGAGGAAAGAGAATAGAGCAGGGATCCAGAGATTTGAATAAGTGGTCATATTATAGGATCAGAAAGATGCTAATGTGGGTATGTATAGCCAAGATGCTAGAGTTAGCAATTATTTTAAAAGTGTTTTTCCAGAAACCTTATTGTTGCTTAATCTTACATGATTGCCTGTATGGTAAAAGTTTGGTTCTTATACCTAGGTAGGAAGCCTAGAAATGGTAGGAAAGAAATAAAGTTTTGTTACATTCCTTAAGAGTTTCCCGCCAAGAATTTCTAGTGTTATCTTTTACAGTCCCATAAATAGTTTTATAATAAATGAAAAAACAACCATCTTATGAAGACATAAGCAGGAAATAAACTCTGAAAAAAGTCAATATTATGTAAGAGTAAACAGTACTTTATATTGTTTATTTCATCGTTAAGCTTATTTATTTAAAATCATTTTATTATGTGGAAAATATGAAAAAATATTTTATCACTTTGTATAATGCAATATTAAATATAGTATAAATTAAAACACAGTATAAATAATAGAGTTTCAACATTCTAGGAACAGACATTAGAAAAATACAACTTAGAAATAAGTTTTGGGCTGGCAGAATGGCTTAACAGATGAAAGATTTTGTTACCATGCCTAACGACTTGAGTTCAGTCAACTAAACCCAGAACACACTTGCACAAATTCACAAATGCCCTCTCACCTCCACCGTGTGCTCTGTCTTTGAAGTGTGCATGCTGGGGCACACACACATGTACATGCACATATATACACATAGACACAAATGTTAAAACTATAACAACATAGTTTATAATGGCATTAAATTATATATGAAAATCTTAATGAAAGTAAATATAAGTTTATACAGAAGACTAAACACTAATGCTTGGAGAAACTTCAGGAAATCTTTTAAAAATGATTGTCATTGTGTATGTTTCTAATGATGTATGAGTGTAGGTGCAAATATGCTATAGTATACATGTGGAGATCAGAGGGCAGGCAGTCTGTGGAGTTAGTTCTTTCTGTCTACCTGTATGGGTCTGCCAGGATTTTGTGACAAGCACCTTTAGCTACTAAGTTATCTCACCAACCCCAGGCAATCTTAATAAATGAAAGGTGATGACATTCCCCTGGATGTAGCTACCTCATTTTTCTAAAATGCAAATTATTCTATATTAATCTCTATATTAATAGAGACTCAATGAAATCTTCTTTACAATAGCACTAGGATTGTTGAACTTTATTTTTATTTGTAAATATTGACAAGTTGATTATAAATTTCATTGTGAAATAAAAGCACTCAGAAGAGCAATATTGAAGGTTGAGGAAGAGGATGTAGCTCAGTGGAAGAGTATTTACCACCAAAGGCAGTTTGATATTAACACAGTGACAAGATATAGGTCGATGGAACAGAATAGGATTCAGAAATGCCCACTGTATGTGTCCAGTAGAATTTTTAAATGAAGAAATAGGTACATTTCAGTGGGAAAATAAAAGTTCTGTTTTTGTGGGTGTTTTTACATTTAAAATTTTGTTTTGAGACTATAATTACAACTTTTCTCCTTTCCCTTTCCTTCCTGCAAACCCTCTCAAATCCTTGGCTCTTGTCCCCCCACTAATTGTTATTGCATGCATATATGTATATACATAGACATTCCCACATTACCTGTTGAGATCCATTTACTGTTACTTGTTTGTATGCTTTTAGCACTGACTATTTGAGAACGAAAAGCCAATTTGTGTACAAGTCCGTGAGGAGGACCACCTCTCCACCTCACAGCTTTCTATAGTTCTTTATGTAGGGTTAAGGCCCTGTGGAATTTTCCTCATCTAGCTTGTCATATCCATTAATGCCCTATCCTTCTTCAGCTCATGTTGGTGAGACTTTAAGGGTATAGTTTTTGATTTTTATTAGGAGACACGATTTCACAACAAATTCTTGATCCTCTGGATCCTAAAATATGCCTGCCCTCTTCTGTAATGTTCGCTGACCCTTGGGTGCAGAGTGTTTTGCAGATGTATACACTGGGTCTTGGATCCATTGCTCTGTAATTTGGTTTGTTGTGGTTTTCTATAGTGGTCCTTATTGGTTTCAAAGAGAATTTTTTTTGACAAGAGGGAAGACTATAATGATTTATGGATATGTGTACAGATGTTTATAGATGATTGTGAGAGACTAGGCTATTTAACATATTAGTGGCTGTAGATTTGCCCCCAATAACCATGACTTCACTGACACTGAATAATTATCTAAGTTAACAGTATGATGCATGATGTCTCACTTGTTGTATGAGTCTTAAGTCTGATTAGAGAGAGTTTGGTTACTGCCAAGGTAGTCATGCTATCACTTCACCCTTAGGGTTATTTTGTCCTTCTGGTTTTTTACATGATTCATAGACATAGCTGGACAGAACTCTCTGTTGTCTCCTTCCTTTAGAAGTTCACATTGTGCTTTCTGGTTTTTTTTTTTTTTTTTTTTTTTTTGGACAGGATCTCTTGTAGTCCAGATTGACCTTTAAATCACCATGTAGACAAAGATACCAAATCTTCCTTCCTCTACTTACAGAATAGTGCTGAGATCACATGCAGATGCCACTATGCTCAGTCAGTCAGTGCTAGACATTGAACCCGAAGCTTTGTGCATGCCAGAAGTTCACTCTACCAACTGAGCTACACCTGCAGCCCCCAAATAAAAACATATAATGGAACATCTATGTAAAGTATGAAAGATAACTTTGAATATTGCCTCATACCCACCCACAAACATCTTTTTGATATGGAGTATATAGACTTAAGTAACAAAGTTCTAGAAAAAAATGGACAAATTAGAGTTAATATAAGAATTTAAAACTCTATTTTAAAAGAAATTGTTAACAAAACTATAGATTAGGAGTTAAAAAAAACCTTTATATGTTCCATTTAGGTCTCTCATTACATAATTTTATGCCCCACTCCTGGTCTCCACTTCCAGAGTTCTTCACCCCCTCCCTCCTTCCCTTTGCCTCTGAGAGGGTGCCCCCTCCCATGGCACCCCACTTCCCTGTGACATCAAGTCTCTACATGTTTAAGTGCATCCTCTTCCACTTTGGTCAGACAAGGTAGTCCTCTGCTACACATGTGCTGGGGGCCTCAGACCACACCTTTGGTTGGTGGCTTAGTCTCTGGGAGCTTCCAGGGGTCCAGGTTAGTTAACACTGTTGCTCTTCCTATGGTGTCACCATCCCTTTTGGCTCCCTTAATCCTTCCCCTAACTCTTCCAAAGGGGTCCCTGACCTCAGTCCAATGCTTTCTTGTAAGTATCTGGATCTGTCTCAAGTCAGCTGCTGGCAGAGACTCTTCAAATTCTTACCACTGGAATTTAATCATAAATATAAATCACATCCTATCTTTGCCCATAGAAGTCTTTCTTGTGTAATTCTCCATACTCTTTCCTATTTGTTCTATAAAAATCCCAAATAAAATATGCAATAAAAAACCAAGCAGCTAAAAGAATGCTATAAGATGACGAGAGCTTGTGCGCAGACTCCATTGCAGTATAGGCTGATCTACCTCCTATAAGAAGAAGGTGTTCGTTACATACTTGTGTTGTTGTCACTAAGCTGTAAAGCCTTGCATGTAGAAAATGATGGAATGGTGCTGAGGAGGGAAAAGTTCTCCATCCTGATGTACTGTGTGCTCACCCACCAGCTCCTTTGACACTTGCAGCTCCGGCTCCAATGCATGGTAGTCAATAGCACCCAGCCAATACCAGATTACCCTGGTGGTTTTATTGCAGTTGTGTCTGAAGAGATATTTTCCTATCAGCAACATTCCTAGGAAGCAGAAAGGTTCTGTGCAGCCACCTTCTCTGCTGGACAATGGCCATGCCTTTCTGAGAAACAGTTTCAAAAACAGTGTCTCTTGGGAGTTCCATCTCAGTATTATAAAGGCAGAGATCACTCGCTATGCCTGTGATTCCTATCTTCCTAGGGTCTTTGTGTTCTCTTTACTGACCTGGCCAAGAGGTCATTCTTCAGTGACAAGGTCCTAAGTGAGAAGTCCAGGAGAAGAGAAGAGAAGAAGATGAAAAATCTGGGATCAGGAGGTCTTACACAAGCTATGTGTTATGCCAAGCAAGCTAATTAAGAAGTACAGCACTTTATATACTATTTTCAGTGGAGAAATGGGACAGAGTCAGCAAAAACTATCAAACAATGGAACAAGGTCAGCAGGAGGCTAATCAAGATGTTACACAAAGGGTACACAGGACATCTCAAAAACAATACAGACTGAGCATACTTGGGAATAACGTCAGTCTTTTCTAGGGGAAAAGCCAAGTTTGCAGGAACTGAAGCCTTAACTCGTTCAATGCCCTGGCCATCAACCCCAGACTGGACCTTATCTAATTTACCCCTGGGCAGAAACACAGAGCTAGACTGCTTTTATCCTTTTATCATGGCTTCTGAGAACTCCTTGGATCAGCCTAGCTCTCAGCACTCTACAAAGTTCAGATAACCCTATGTGTCCTGGTCCCTGATATACTCAGCAATACTTCAAGCACATGTTTTATATGTATTTTTGTTTGCTTTTAAGTCTCTGTGTGTGTGTGTGTGTGTGTGTGTGTGTGTGTGTGTGTGTGTGTGTGTTTGCCACTATGTACTGAGGAGCACAGGGGCAAAAAGAGATCTTTTGGAGTTGTAGGTAAAGGTGGTTGTGAACTACCCAATTTGGGTGCTAGGCACAGAACTTGGGTCTTATGAAAATTCAGCAAGCACTTTTAACTGATGAACCATCTTCCAGTTTAATAATTGCTGTGTAACTTTTCTATCCCAATTAGCTTAACACTGGCACAGTAAAAGCAAACACACCACATGCATTTGCTACTAGACGTTTTTAGGATTAGTTGTGATATCTGTCATTGCTATAACTGATTTATTTTTCACAAAATCTAACAAAAGTAGCTATAAAAGCATTTATCCTAAAATATTTCAGAACCTCTTTATGAACACATCAACTTTTCTTTGGAGCATATATATATACATTGATGAACCATTATGCACACAAAGAAATCCACCACACTTTTTCTTTGCACTCAAAATGATAATGTATTTTTTTTCATGCCCAGTCTGTCTATTGTCATGACCATCTATTTTAGTATCTGCCAATATTTTTTGATAAGTACAGAAGTGACTTTATTCAATGTCATGGACGTGCTAGCCCAGGTGAGAGTTATATTTGTTAGGATATATTTAATATTCAGGTAAATTTATTTTGCTAGATACCACTTTTTTTTGTTCATATATCAGGGTTCAAAAATGCTTTCTTGTATATAAAGAAGTCAGAGTTAAATATTTATTTTATTTGTTTTATTCTTATAAAAGTTTACTACATACTTTTGTCTTTAAGGGAACATTTCACATTTTGTTTCCCCTACATTTCAAACAGCAGTGACCTATAACAAGATATTATAGTTATAAATATCACTGAATTTTCTCACTTTAATAATAGTACTACATTATAAAGTACCAGAGACATATCAATGCTTTACTTTGAGAAACTGTAAGAGACTTTGTGGATATTAAATATGGAATGTAAGATATATATCCTACATTAGCTGATTTCCAATTCTCAAAGTCGCATAAATACAAATAATGGTCAAAACACATGGTATGTTATTCATACTTTATTTAAATAATTGTTCTACTGGGAAGCATGGCCATTGATGCTTCAGAATCCATAATGAATGGGTATGCTTTATATTATTAAACCAATGGTTTAAATCTAGAAAATTGATCACTAAACTTGTAATATTTTCATAGATCATTTACTTAACTTCATTATCATTGGAGCAGAAGTTTCTAATGTTATAAGATATTTTTTACAGGTTTTATGAGTGTTATTATAAATAATTCATCCTGTCTCCCTTGGCTTGCAGCATCATTGGCAATCCTGGCTCTTCTCTTTCTTCTCTGTCAACTTCCCAACTTAGTACTGTCTTGTGAACATGGCAAGTGACCATGGTGAATGTTTCTGCCATAAAACTGTAAGACATCTTGCATGTCCTTCCTAGTGAAAGCAAGAAGAAGGCATATAGAAAGTTAACTGAGCAATACTGTCTTGATAAGAATCCAGTGCTGTAGACAGATGTAAAAAAGTAAGTTTTGCATATCAACTTTAGAGAAAGGAGAATGTTAAGACAGATGGAGGACAAGGTCTTTAGGAAGGCAGTGAGGGAGTGGTAGTATAGGCGGTGCCTTATCTCACATTTATGATTGTGAGTTGTTAGGATTCATGGACAATTAGGATAAAAGTGAAATGGCAGAAGAGAAGATATGCTACATCCACTGAAAGTATCTTTGAAGATGTGTATAACAGCAAGATAACCAAACTACAGCTTAGCAAGAATGCACCCTGTAGGTGCGCAGTGGCAAATGTACAAACTCACAGGTGTCCAGAAGTATATTTTTTATTGATCTTCTTGATCAGACAGCTGGATCCAGTAATGGTATGTTATATGTAGTCTGTGTGCTTTGACTGTAATGGAGAAGATGGAGTAATTAAGTAAAAAGACCAGTATAAAAAAAGGGAAGAGATGAAGGATTATAGAAGTCAGTATTCTGGTCATTCATATAGACAAAGACATAAAACAGATAGACAATCACATTTATTGGGAATGAATACCAGGCCTCAGGGAGGAGCCTGTAACCCTGTACTTTTGCTAGAGAATAAAGAATGTGAAAATTTCCAGAGACATGGATGGTATTCGCATGACATATAAGATGGGACTTGTTGAAGTTTTATGTGGATTTTAGTTTATACTAATGAAACCTAATGCCCATCAGATTTTTCATCAAACACCACTCGCAAAGCCATTGAATCAAGTTGTGATCCTATAGTTCAAGATGAAGGAATGTCACAGTATCATAATCCTTTTGAAAAGGGGGAGGTTTAATAAACTTTTATGTGCAGTTTTCTGAAAACAACTGGTTCTACTCAGACAAGCTTTCTAAATTAGAAGACTATCACTTAGATCAGAAGTTTCTAATATAATTGGAGAAACAGAGAATGCAAAACTCCACAAATTTAATAACACTGTGGCTCTGGAGTTTGTATGTTGTATGCAGCCTATAATGGTGATTTTGATGGAGAAAGTCATAGCTGTCATTGATCTGTAGTGAGTGGGCACACCAGTAAACTACAGAGAAGTTACACAGGTAGATTAACTTTCCTTATATGCTGTGTTTGTCAGCTGGTAGAATGTCTGATCCATCCAGATGAATTGATAGAGGTTTTATATACATATATATATATATATATATATATATATATATATATATGTGTGTGTGTGTGTGTGTGTGTGTGTGTGTGTGTGTGTGTGTGTGTGTGTGTGTGTGATGTGGTATCTAGACAGGGTATCACATAGAATAACCACAGTGCTTTACACCTTCATTTTGAATGCCCTGTGACAGAGAAAACATGTACAAAGTGTGGGAGTTTGAATGAGAATACCTATCTGGCATGGGCTACTGTATTTTAATACCTGGTCCCCCATTGGAAGAAATGTTTCAGAATAGTTAGGAATGGTTACTGAATGACCTTGTTGGGGAAGGTATGTTACTCAACTCAAGTTAGGTTCTGGGGTTTCAAAAGCCCATATCATTTGCAGTTAGCTCTCTTTGCCTTACACATGGATACAGATGTAAGCTCTCATCTGCTCCAATGTCAAGCTTTCCTGATTGCTGCCAGGCTCCCCACCACGATGGCCATGCTCACACCCTCTGAAACTGTAAGCCCCACTCTTCTGTAACTTGCCTTGATCATGGTATCTTATTACAGCAATTAAAAGTAAGTAAGACACATGGTAACAAGTAAAGTGCTGTCACACATGGCTTGTACATTTCTTTTTCTCTTTTGAAAGACTTTTTGAGGACTTTTACATGAAAGTATTGTATTTACCTCAATTCCATCCTTCCCCCTCCCAACTCCAATTCCTCTCATGGATCACACCCCAAATTCCCTCTTAAATTCATGAGGTATTTTTGAGTAAATGTGATGGGTTGAATAAGAAATACTCAACAGTCTTAGGTATTTGAATTCTTGGTCCCAGTTGATGGTGCTTTTTGGGGAAGTTTATATAATTTTGCCTTCCGGCAGACCTTGTGCCATTAGAAACAGGCTTTGAATGTAAAATGCCTCACCTATTTCTAGTTTACCCTCCCTGATTTGTACATATAGTTTAAGATGTGAGCTCTTAACATTATGTTCCTGGTATCATAACCACAAATAAGCTCTTCCCTCTGTAAGTTGTCATAGCCATGGTGTTTTAACAAAACAGAAAAGTAATTGACACGGTCTACTTAATGTTGTTCATATGCACACATGTTTATAGCTGATGACTTGGAATTAGATAACCTGTTAGGTAGCTGACTCCTGAATAAAACCAATTCTCTTTTTCTCAATTCTCTTTTTGATTAATTGTAACTCTTCATCTGGGGGTAAGGCCTTGTGAAATTTCCTCCAACCATACTAGCATGATGACTGGTATTGTCACTTACAGGTCTTATTTAGACAATCATATTTTTGAGATTTCATGGGTATAGTTTCCTTATCATGACCAGAACACACTAACAACAGGCGTCTTGATCCCTTGGGTCTTAAAATCTTTTCATCTTTCTTAGTGATGTCCCTGAGAGTTTAGCATAGGAATTGCTTGATAAATGTGCCTAATATGACTGGTCACCTATTCTCTACACTATGTCAGTTGTAGATCTTTTGCAAGGTTCCATCTGCTACAAAAAAAAAAAAAAAAATCCAAACCAAAACAAAACAAAAAAACTTCTTTGATGAGGGATAAGAGGTATGCTTAAGTGTGAGTATAGCTTTAAGTATGTAGAATATAGCCAGAAATTATACATTACTAATATGTCTATAGTAGGTTCTCCTGTAAGATATATGGACTCTCATGTCATGGGTTTACAATACAATTCCAGTCGTGATTCCTTCTTCAAGTCCAATTAGACAGCTGTTGGTTATTTCCAAGATAAAAGTGCTCCTATTTATTGCATCTTTTGGATAATTTTGCTGGGCCAGTCATTTTCAGTAGTTGGTAGTCTTCACAGCTGGGTAGAATTACTGATTGCTTTTCTCCCTTGCACTTACATAACAACTTTTGTTACTGTGAGAGCTAGACCTCAGAGAAAAGGTTTCCATGCTTTCAAGTCCAGTCTAAAATGTTTGTTGTCTTCAGCAACAGGGTTTTAGCTTCAAGTTCTGAGAAGCAAGCAAGAGCAACATTTTGTGAGTCTCTTGGACAACCCTAAATTCTGAGAACTTACATAAAATATACAAACAAACACTCATGGGCATTGGTATCTTTATCTATACATAAATATATATAAGTGTGTGTGTGTGTGTGTGTGTGTGTGTGTGTGTGTGTGTTGGTGAGGTTGGATCTTAAAGGAGTTATATGAAGAAGTCAGAGGTAAATATAATCAAAAGATATTATATGAAACTTTTAAGGAATTAACAGCAAACCTCTTTTGGATCCATGCTTATATAGGACCTGTTAAAACACTGTTTTCATTGTGTATTATTACAAGATGCTTTGTCTCCATCAAGTTGAATATCTGAAAATGGAGAAAGTATTGATTGATTCAATGTAGAAAACCATGACTGTTAGACTGACAGATTTCTTCAAAATGGTAGTGTCATTTTACCAGGTAGGTGACTAAATAAATACACAAAGCTAATAACGTCATGGTTAGACTTTTAATTATTTCATATTATAACTACAAAAATATATAATAAAAGCAGAACAGAAAAAAATTTTGATCCACTTGACTTATTAGAATGAATATTAAAGGCAGTAAGATGGTCCAGTGGGAAAGAGAACCTGCTGTTGAGCCTGATAAAACGATTTCAATCCCCAGGGTCCCAAGTAGTGGAAAGAGAGAAGTGACTACTGCAGAGAAGATTGTCTTCTGGTTTCTTCATATGCATTGTGACACATACACCACACACACACACACACACACACACACACACACACACACACACACACATATACACATCATAAAAATTAAAACTGCCATAGTTTTAACTAAAATTTCTAACAAAACTGGATCTGATCTACAAGTATCAATCTAGGCATGTAAAAGAATAATATCCATACCATTTTAATAGCTCACCTCTTGTCAAGATTGACATCTGTGCCTTTTATTCATGAACTTATTTTTAAAATAAAACATTTTATAAAAACATACAAGTGATTAGTAATGTCTTAAACTACAATATATATGTAGTGGGTAAGAGCAGCTGGTCTGTTTCTTTGCACAGCAGGAGCTCCCAGCATCTCTGAGCTGAGGCTCTCCCTGTGTTTCTTTGTTCAAGTTTCACACACTGGAGTCATGTGACTTTGTTCCACTCTGCTGAGAAACCAGTTCTCCTGCCTATTAAACTATATCATTGTGTGTATGTAATACAACTGAGAATTTCTAAATTAATAGTGGATTCTCACCCAACATTGGGTGCCATCTATAGCATATAGTTTTTGCCATTCTGCTTTAAGCTCTGGGCAGACTGTGCTACCAGCCCCACCCAGGTTTCTTCAGATTTGCAGATGAAAGGCACACACACACACACACACACACACACACACACACACACACACATGGCAGTTAATCTTAAAATGCCTTTGCTAACTCAATGACTAGGTACTCCTAAACCTCTCCTGCCACCCTAGGTATAATCAGATAGAGTGGCCATTGGCTACTCCAACCAAAACTCACATGGCTGGTTGGCTTTATCTCCTGCCACTACTGTTTCCTTCTTCCCTAGTTTTCTTGATTCTTCCTGCGTCCTGCTGTACAACTCTAAGTGTCCCTTCCGTCCTCTGTCATTGATCACCGGTATCTTTATTGGTTGATCAAGAACCAATTCAAGAACAGGACCTTAGCATCAGAACCACCCCTACACATATACTTGGTTTATGTTTGGCATCAAGTATAATGGGAATGATTTTATAAGCAGTCTTTTAATAATTTTGTGACAGAAGATCTGGCTGCCAGATAGTAGCTATTTATCCAATATTTGAATTCAAATACTGTTGACATTTACTGATACTAAAAACATTTACTTTGTTATATAATTTACATCACGCTCCATCTATATAACTTAAATGTTGTAAATTTACCCTAGGAATAAGATAAACTTCACCATTTCTCTAGTTTTATTTTGGCTTGTTTTTGTCTTAATCAATTTCTTATGGTATTTGGGGAATGATTATGTATAAAGCTCCTGCACACATTTACATGTTGGCTATCCTCAACAATTCCTTGTAAACTAAACCAAAAAATTAAAAAACTTGTTTGATTTCTTCCTAAATGTATCAGATTGTTGTATTTTGAATTCTTAAACAACATGTGAAATATAATGAAACAAAAATGTCATTTAATCACTAAGAGTGGTAACTCTGAAAATAAAGGAGACTAAAGAGACTGACCATGTTTAAGTAGAGCTATTCATTTTCCTAATTTAGCTATTGATATTTAGGTTGTATTTTTACTTGACATTGTCAATAGTCTTATTTTTTTTTTATTTCTTTCTCCAAATCTCATTTTCCTTTGCTGATCTCTCCTGAGTTGGAGTGTGTCTTAGTTAGGGTTTTACTGCTATCAACAGACACCATGATCAAGGCACATCTTATAAAGGACAATATTTAATTGGAGCTGGCTTACAGGTTCAGAGGTTCAGTCTAGTGTCATCAAGGCAGGAACATGGCAGCATCCTGGCAGGCATGGTGTAGGAGGAGCTGAGAGTTCTATATCTTTATCTGAAGGCTGCTTGCAGAATACTGACTTCTAGGCAACAAGGATGAGGGTCTTAAAGCCCATACCTACAGTGACACACTTACTCCAACAGGGCCACTCCTCCTAATAGTGCCACTCCCTGTCCCAAACATATACAAACGATCACAGAGTGGGTTAGAGACTAACATTTGTGTATCATATAATATAAATAATGCAAAAGTATATTACATGTATACCCACAATCATTGATGACACATACATGAATGTGTTTGGATATATTTGCATTATTTTAACTATACCATAAACTAATAATACCTTATTGCAATTCTGACTTAAAATTTCTTACTAGGTTTATAAATGACCTATAAAATTTGCTAGTTTCTATGATACTTACAAAGATTTTGAATTGAAGCTAGGGTATGAATTTTTCTTTTATATTGCTTCTCCCTGAACATTTAAAAAGTTTGAATCTTAGTCTATACTTTATCTGATAATCATCTAGATACCTAATTTATCTCAACACTCAACAGAACAGGTAAAGAATTCACTTTATTTAATATTCTGCTAACATAGGATATCCCTTTTAATGTTTAATTCATTTAATTTCAATTGGGATCTTTCTTACAGTTTGAGGAGGCCAAGTGAGGGCTTCAATTTAGTGCAATTTATTGGCTACATTTTAGAATGATAGACATTAAACATACTCTCATATTACATGGAGTTATCAAATTTACTTTTTCTACTTGTAAGGCCCCATTGACAGGGAAGAACTCATGAAGCAATTTCTGTAAGGTTTCCAGTAAATTTGACAGTGAAGAAACAGTCTGTTACATTGCAGTAATTTTGTCCCCTGTTAAGAGAATTATGAGTTAAATTAGCAATGACTCTATAAATTAGAGGTGAAAATCTATATCAAGTTCAAGGAAAGAACTGGGAATTTTGCAGCTAGTGGCAGTCTGCTTGAATGTGCAGTCTAAATGTTGGGTTCTGCTTCTCAGCTTATACATGAAACTGGCTTTTCACTCTAATGGAGAAACAGTCTTGAGAGTATCAAATGCCTATTTCCAAATTCAGCCACCCCTCTGCCTATAACCATGCCCCTCAGTACAATGTAGAATTCTCTCTGTGAGTAAAGGTGGGAATTGTCTTGGATTTGAACAGCCTATCCACTTAGGGAATTGAGCCATGCCTTGGTGCAATTTTATGCAGTATAATGAATGTCAGAATCTCTCTATGCAAGCTTCTTACATTAATTTAATAAGAAAAAACCCAAGTTAATTGCTTTTTATTGAGCTGGGCTTGAATTACAGAGAAACATGGAAAAAGACTGCCTGGCAGATGTGACCTTTGGAGTTTGGGGACGACTACTTTCCCAGGAACATGACACCATAATTACAGAGATTCAACCACTTGCTCAATGATACACGTATTATTTGAATGAGAATCTGGATATAGATTCAACAATTGAATAATTATATATTTCTGAGGGTAATAAACTGCTGTGATTTGCACTAAACACTGAGAGTAGATATTAGATTGTTTGGAAACCCAGTATATGAAAGAGGTGAGGCTGACATTGTGCCATGTTTTGTTTCAGGGCTATAGTGTCTTTAGTGAAGAAACCTGAAGTGGAAGGTGCATCTTTTCATTCTGCTTTCTTCTCTCTTCCTGGTCTTACTGTGGAGAGACCTACAACTTTACACTTCCCTTGTATGTATATATCTGAAACATTTGTGTGGTTACCCTTATTTATATTTTAAAGTATTTTGTAAGAATTTAATCCATTGATGTGCTTTTCTCCAATTTTAATTTTTATTGAACATCTTTTTAAATCCATTCTGAGAGCTGTATTATGTTCATTTCTTTGCATACATCACGATATATTTATGCAGCATGTGCATGAAATCTCGACTATTTTAGAAAGATTGCTACAATGTATAAGCATGCTTTCTGCTCCCTTGTGGGAAATCTTACCAAGGAGCTATGAATTCATGCCTCAACAACATTTCCATGTGTCTGAGATGCCCAGAGGCTATGTTGATGCTGACAGTCTTTATAGGGGCAATAAACATTTCCTTGAGGGATGCTAACTGAGAAAAATAGAAGTATAATCATGCTGGATTTATTTTTATTAAATTAATGCTTACAACTTGATTCCTCTGTACCAGCTCCTCTCCTTGGTGGTAGATGTCTTATTGGTATAATTAATTAATTATCAACCATACATAGCATAGCAAGTTGCAATACAACTAGGGACTTCCCTTCATATTAAGTCTGGACAAGTCAACCAGATAGGAGGAAATAGGTCCCAAATGCAGCAAATGAGTCAGAGACAGCCTCTGCTTTCACTACTAGGAGTCCCACAAGAAGACCAAGTTGCAGAAATGTAACATATGTGAAGACCTAAGCCAGTCCATGCAGTCTCCCTGGCTGTCAGTTCAGTCTCTGTGAGCTCCTATGAGCCCAGGTTAGTTGATTCTGTGGATTTTTCTTGTGATCCATCTTGAGACCAATGGAATGAGAAGGAACTCACCCCCTGGCCCTGCCAGGAGAGCCAGGACCCAGAGGTTAGATAGCCCAGAGACCTAGGATAGAACCCAACAAGATGGAAATAAAACACCTTATTGGTATCTTTTCTTTTTTCTTTTTTTCTTTCCTTTTTTTTTAATTGGATATTTTCTTTATTTACATTTCAAATGTTATCCCCTTTCCAGTCCCCCCCCCGCCCAGGAAACTCCCTATTTCATTTCCCTCCCCCTGCTTCTATTTGGGTGTTCCTCCACACAGCCACCCACTCCCGCCTTCTCGTCCTCGAATTCTCCTACACTGGGGCATGAGCTTTCACAGGACCAAGGGCCTCTCCTCCCATTGATGCCCAACAAGGCCATTCTCTGCTACATATGCGGCTGGAGCCATTGGTCTCTCCATGTGTACTCCTTGGTTGGTGGTTTAGTCCCTGGGAGTTCTGGGGATTCTGGTTGGATGATATTGTTTTTCTTCCTATGGAGTTGTAAACCCCTTCACCTTCTTCAGTACTTTCTCTAACTCCTCCATTGGAGACCCCATGCTCAGTCCCAATGGTTGGCTGCACGCATCCACTTCTGTATTTGTCAGGCTCTGACAGAACCTCTCAGGCGACAGCTATATCAGGCTCCTGTCAGCATGCACTTCTTAGCATCCACAATAGTGTCTGTATATGGGATGGATCCCCAGGTAGGGCAGTCTCTAGATGGCCTTTCCTTCAGTCTCTGCTCTATACTTTGTCTCTATATTTGCTCCCTTGAGTATTTTATTCCCCCTTCTAAGAAGGACCAAAGCACCCACATTTTGGTCTTCCTTCTTCTTGAGCTTCATGTGGTCTGTGAATTGTATCTTGGGTATTCTGAGCTTTTGGAATCTTAACCAACCTCTTTCTGGTTATTTCAGGAATTATAACTTACTTCATCCCAGTTAAACTTTAATCTCTATGGAAAAAAGCTTTTATTTGACTTTTCTGACTTCTCATTTCCAGTATTTCAGTATAATTTTAAGTACTTCTATTTCGTTATTGTATTCCATTTTAATATTCTATGTGGATTACTTTATTTCTTTTTTCTTTTTTTTTTTTTATAATTTTTTTATTTTATTTTATTTTTTATTTACATTTCCGATGATTCCCCTTTTCTTTGGAAACCCCGTGTCCCCTCCCCCTCCCCGCCTCTGTGAGGGAATTCCTCCT
>CM052704.1:43539545-43575551 GCA_028551405.1 Uromys caudimaculatus | reverse complement strand
CTTGAGTTCTTTGTATATATTGGATATTAGCCCTCTGTCAGACGTAGGATTGGTAAAGATCTTTTCCCAATCTGTTGGTTGCCGTTTTGTCCTATTGACAATGTCCTTTGCCTTACAGAAGCTTTGCAATTTCATGAGGTCCCATTTGTCTATTCTTGATCTTAGAGCATAAGTCATTGGTGTTCTGTTCAGGAACTTTTCCCCTGTACCCATGTGTTCGAGGCTTTTCCCACTTTCTCTTCTATTAGATTCAGTGTATCTGGTTTTATGTGGAGGTTCTTGATCCAGTTGGACTTGAGCATTGTACAGGGAGATAGGAATGGATGAATTCGCATTCTTCTACATGTAGATCACCAGTTGAACCAGCACCATTTGTTGAAAATGCTGCCTTTTTCCCACTGGATGGTTTTAGCTTCTTTGTCAAAGATCAAGTGACCATAAGTGTGTGGCTTCATTTCTGGGTCTTCAATTCTATTCCACTGATCTACCTACCTGTCACTGTACCAATACCATGCAGTTTTATCACTACTGTTCTGTAGTACAGCTTGAGGTCAGGGATGCTGATTCCCCCAGAAGTCCTTTTATTGTTAAGAATAGTTTTTAATATCCTGGGTTTTTTGTTATTCCATATGAATTTGAGAATTGCTCTTTCTGAGTCTATGAAGAATTGAGTTGTATTTTGTCATTTTTATCAACTTGCAAGTGCAATAGATAAGGATGGCAATAATGTTAATAACAAGTATATACATAAGCCATGCTAAATGACCTAATGAACTTTCAAGGTAGACTTGTGAATGTTAGCATCAATTACTAAATAACTGCATTATTGGTCCTTTTGTATACACTACCAAGTAATGTATGTGATACAAATTTTCACATCTATTTTTCAAATCTAAGTAACATTACAGGCCTAGTTGATAAAACTTCAAATTATCTTTTGCCTTATATTCCCTCATATATAAAGATTTCCTTCATCTGCACTGACATCAACAAGTTTTTCTACCAAGCAGTTATTGAGGATTCAGTGTTAAATTGTTAAGTTCAAATGAATAATAATGATTATTATACATTGGTGCTACTTAAATATTTATTATGTACCAAACAATGTATTAAGCAATTTATGTGCATTATCTCCTTAAATTTAAAAGTATAAGTGCAACAAAATGTTCTACTATCTTATGTTATTAATAGTAGAAATAAAAAACAACTAAAACCTTGTCTTATTTCAAAGTTAAATATTTGGACTGCAACACTATGCCACTTTCCCAATATTAAACATGAAAACATCTGGAGAGAAATTGTCAAATTTAATTTTGTACCTTATTTTACGAACCTATTAAAATGATGCTTGAGACTCTTATAAAACAACAGGAGACAGGTTTATTCTATAACAGACTTAAGAATTTGGGGGCTAGGTCAGATGGCTCAGTAGTTAAGAGCTTGCACTCTACTTGTAAAGGACAAAATTGCTTCTCTGTACTCATGTCAAGCAGTGACCACCACCTATAACTCCAGATCCAAAAGATTTGATGTCTTTTCGTGTCCTCCTGAGATACCTACCTTCACTGAAAACAACCAGTACTAACCTCTTCACAGTTTCTGGGTCAGAATTTTGGGTCATCTGCTTCATCTTTTCACATTTTCCTGCCATCGGAATATTTGGCTAAGGCTTCAGGCTAGAACGCCTGGATAAAATCAGTTATGTCGGTGTTGGATAGAATCAGTTCCTTTTAATTGTTTGACTGGGAACTCGATTCAATGCTGACTGTTGGTAGGAGGTTGCCCTCTGTTTTTTGTCACATCAGTTTTTCCCCATGACAACTCACATGGCTCCGTATTTCATCAAGGCAAGTAAGAAAAGAACAAGAAAGTCACTTTCTTTTGAATCTTATCTCAGAAGTATTTTGTAATAACACATGCTATATTCTTTAGAAGCAGGCCACTAAATTCAAGCCACATTCAATTGAGGGAGGAAGGTTATACACAGACATTAATAACATGAGGCAGAAATCCTTGAAGGCAGTCTTAGAAGGATACAGACCACCAGTTGTCTAAAGTAGTAGCAATGAATAAGTCTTAACCACAGTTACTATTGTCAGTGTCTTTAATAATGTTCTAAATACAAAAATTAATAGTAACAGTAGATACCTTGTAGTGGGCTTTAGAAATTATTTTAATGAATGCTTTACCCTGAAAAGAAAAGTTGCAAAGATGAATGGCACATACATGTCCACCTTTCAGTGGAGAGGAAAGACAAGCCCTCCAAACACAATTGGATGTGATGCTAATATTCAGTTGTGGTCAAAAGAGAATACTGAATGCCATCTAAGGGTGGAGTGATGCTTGAGCTTTGTCTTGAAAACTGAATGCATATTTACAAGAAGAACAAAGATCATTCCAGACCATGAGAAAGGAATAGACAGAGAAACACAATAGAGTATAATAGATTTCAGTAAACCAGGAAGGCTAGAGTGTTTATTTAACACTAAGTAAAACTGAAAAGAAGTATAGATTTTCAAGTATAAAACCAAATAAAACAAACAAAAAGTTCATTTTTGAATGTGAGCATGAAAATGTAGAAGAGGGCATCTAGATGCCAATGTTGTCTAAGCAGTGGTGTGTTGCTACTTGCTGTTTTGAAAGATATAGAATTTGGTAGTGTGTATTAACATTGTGTTAATTAAAATTCTGGGAACAGGTTGACTCACTTGGACAAAGTGTCTAGGATATTTAAAGAGAGATTTCTGTTGGGAATTTTATTAAATCAGTGTTTACAGAGCAGGGAAAAGCACAAGAATGAGAAAGAAAAGGTGATAGAGAAAAAATAATAATAAAAGCATGATGTCTTAGAAGCTATGAGACTAAAGAAGTTCAAGAATATCAGAACTGACACATTAAAAACACAGGGGACAAATAAATATCCACTACTCATGACTGGTGAAGTCACGGAAGTTACAAGGGAATCTCTAACTATAGCTTCTTAAATCAGCATAGTCTTAACTGAATCCTAAATACTTATCCTTATGTCTGCAAATGAGTGTAGCTCTCAGTCCTCATCAGATGATAAAATATAGAGAAAAACTGTGGAAAGCCCAATCCCAATGGATAAATCTACAATACAACTCTAAACTTAAGTCTCAAGTAATATCAGAAAAGAGGGGAAGGAAAGATTTTAAGAACCAAAGAGCCAGGACTCTGACTGAAGACTGTTTCCTAACTATGATAAGCAAGCCATACACATAAAATCTCATCAATATGGTCATTTGAACAAGACCTGAACCAATTACAATGCCAAGTGGCATGCCACTATGGATAGAGAAAAATCTCATGGGTCCTACCCCTAGACTCAGAGCTATAGGCAATTGATGTCTACTAAGAGAGGGTAAGAATTAGTCTTCTTCAGGAAGAGTCTCCTAACTGGTATCTAATCCCAAGAATATATGCTTATAAGCATCTCTAAACGGACTCAGTAGGCTGTATTTATATATTTATTCATATATATGTAATAATAAATAATAAGAGGCCATGAGTTTTAAATCAGAAAGAGCTGATAGAGAGGGAGAAAGAAATAATGTAATTATATATTTTTTAAAATATTGTTTAGGTATATATGCATGTATATGTATGTAACAACAATGTAACAACAGGGAATAAAAAAGAGGTCATGAATTTGAAACAGCAAGAGAATATATGGAATGGTTTGGAGGGAGGAAATAGAAGGAAGAAATGAAATTATAATCTCAAAAACTAAAAGAAGTAATTTTTGAAGATTAAAAAGCAGCCATGTAAGCTAAAATTTTTAAAAAAATAGTCAACCGTTTATGCAAGAAGGAAAGTGTTAATACCAAAATTCTTACATTGATCAGTTCATGGTCAGTATAGTGTCCAAATATACACCATGAACAATGTCATATAGCTTGCCAAATAATTGATAGAAACAAAATTTGAATACACAACTCTCAGGTAAGTCCCATATGGAGTGAGCTGAATGATGACCTATTCAAAGATATTTTCTACATTCTAATCCTCAGCACCTGATATTGTGATCTTTGGAAAAAGGGCATTTGTAGATGATGCAATGAGAATATCACAATGACATCATGCTGAATTATCCTACTAGGCAACACACAAGGGCACATAGAGAAGAGGAGAAAGCCATTTGAATACAGAGGTGGGAACTGCTGAGATGTGGCTACAAGTTTCAGGAAGAAGGAAGGGCCTTTTCCTAGAGTTCTCACTGAGGGGACAGCACCACCTGTACTTCATTTCATATTTTTAGCCTCCAGAACTCTAGAAACAAATTTTATTTGTTTAAATGTGTCTAGTTTGTACTGTTTGAGTTTTTGTTGTTTTGGCTTGTCCATTTGTTTTAATTTTATAGCTTTATTATATAACCAGGAAGGATATATTTCCCCACCAATCTTCAATCTTTAAATTAGTATTAGTCTGAAATTCCTGGAAATCCATTCATGATCTTTATGTCCAGTTTTGAATAGATTTTAAAAGAATTATTTATTTTATGTATATGAGTACACTGTAGCTGTCTTCTGTCACACCAGAAGAGTATCTTATCCCATTACAGATGGTTGTGAGCCACCATGTGGTTGCTGGGAATTGAACTCAGGACAACTGGAAGAGCAGTCAGTGCTCTTAACTGCTGAGTCATCTCTCCCAGTCCTACACAAACAAATTTTAAATAAAGAAATCTTCATTTTTAAAAAAAGGAAAGAAATAGAATTATCAGATTAAACCATTGTTAAATAAAACAACTTTTTGGTTTAAAGTACTATTGGTGTGAACATTTCAAGGAATAAAAATGTTATTTTTTATTTCATTATATATAAATATTACTTGAAATAGCAAAATTTTATAATAAACAATCAAAACAGTGACTTGTAATTATACTGTTTGATTATTGCTTATATAAGTGCTTTGCCATGTTGAATATTTTCTTCTAAATTTCAATAATTTAAAAAGTGCTCTAAAGTCAGGAACTTTTATCAAATAGTTTTTATTATGAACTTTTTTTATACATTTAAAAGTAGAATGGTGACAAGGACTAGCCCAGATGGCAGTGTAAGAAGGTGCTCTCACTAAGCTTGATACCTGAGTTAGATTCTTGGAACATACACAATGGAAAGAGAGAACTTATTCCTATCATGTGAGCAGTGATCATACACACACACATACATGCACACTAATGAAGTATTTTAAAAAGTAAGTAGTCAGATGACATCAATAATGATCAACTGTTGGCCAAACATATTTCATCTATGCTTCACAATTTCTCTTTAAATGGTTTTGAAGCAAGTTCTAGCTACTATGATTTTCTTTTTCTAAAAAAGAGACATATATATATATATATATATATATATATATATATATATACACACACACACACACACACACACACACACACACACACACACACACACACACACATACACACACACACACACACACATACACACACACACACACACACACACACACACACACACACACACACACGAGGAGGCCAGGGTGTCAGATCCCCTGGAGCTGTAGTTACAAGTAGCTGTGAGCTGCCTGATAATGGGTGATGGGAATTGAACTTCAGTCTTCTGCAAGAACAGTATGTGCTCTTAATCAGTGAGCTATCTACCTCTCCAGTCTATTGCCATGAATTTTCAACTGAAGATATTTTTCTCTGATTCCCCCCTCAGAGATAAAGGTTACATTATAAACCTAACCTCTATACCATCACCACATCTAAACATAGTAACAAGTCTATAAAATCAAGTAACTAGATGAATTTATATTTCTTCAGCTCTCCCTTTTTCTTTTTGTCTTACCCTTTTTCAATTACAATTTGTCTCATTAGGACCCATATCAGACCTATCTGTGAACTCATTGTTATTATTTAAGTACATCTAAATCTTCAGAATCCTTTTCAAATTAGTGAAAATCAGAAGTTACTTCAGATTGTGCTACAACTGGATATTTTCCCAATAAAATAGACAAGGGGTAGAAAGTACTGGGGCAGCATTAAATTCAACCCTGATGTTAGACAGAACCAATCAGAGTAATCATATTAGTACCGATGACAGTTCATGAATGAGCATTTAAGACAATTTGGGCCAGTATTGTATTATTAAATTCAAGTCATGATTTTTTTAAAGGGCATTCTACAGTCTTCTAAAGGAAACTTCATTTTTCTGCATGCAGATGTAAACTTGGAGTCATAGCCATTTGGGCCATTTTTTTAGCCCATCCTGTCTCAGACAGAGGAAAATGCTCAATTTCAGAAAATTAGAAAAATATACAGTTTCATATACCAGGTCAAATTTATTTTTTAATTTTGATTATTAACAATTGAATAATTGCAAGGTGCTATGGAAATCAACAGTCTCTAAAGAGTCAATAGAAGACTAGCCTAAATACTATAAATGCCTGTTTGTTTGTGAAAATATTATTAGCAAAATTTTAAAAGACTTTATCCTGGGCCTTGGAAAATGAATGGGTAAATAGATGAAGTACTTTCTGTGTAACCACAAGACCATTAGTTTCATACTTAACACCCATTGAAAAAAGCCAAGTATGAAGGCAAAAGCCTGTAATTCCAGTGCTATGAAGGTAGAACTGAGCAAAGCCCTAGAGTTGATTGGCTAGCCAGTTCAGTAGAGTGGCTTATTCTAAGTTCAGTGAGAAACCTATTACACAAAACACAATATGGAGAGAATATAATTGAGAAACTAACATTTATCTCTGGCCTTTTCACACGCAAATGATACATACCAACACACACACACACAACACACACACACACACACACAGCTTCACTCATCATCTGGATTATTATAACTCTGTAGATATGTAAAAAAAAACAAAAAATCTCAACATCTCACTCTGAAGTAGCTAAAAAAAAACAAAGAATTACAATTCTGACATT
This sequence comes from Uromys caudimaculatus, assembly GCA_028551405.1. NCBI lineage: Eukaryota > Metazoa > Chordata > Mammalia > Rodentia > Muridae > Uromys > Uromys caudimaculatus. Next base: position 43,568,620 of record CM052704.1, on the reverse strand, counting down.
TATATTACAGTGTAAATTGTGAATATACAAAGATTTTTATCAGACATGAGCTTAAATAGTAGGAGCATTTATCTACGTTTATTTGAGTGACACACTCAAAATAAACTGAAAAACAACATCATTTTCTTGATATTTCTCATTAAACTCTTTATGTGCGATTTCTGATAATTCTTAAATGAAAGTTTGATTGGCATAAAAATTTACATATTTGAGTCTCATAGCTTCAGATAAAGTTTCAGTTAGACTCCCAAGACCTTGAAGCACACTGTCAAAGCACAGGCAGACCTCCAAATCCTGCTCAACAACTGCTCATAGTTACCTACTCCTGAGGTTGAAAAAGGCCTAACCTCAGAACCACATAACAGGCCTAGCCTTGGAACCACAAAATAGGCCTAGCCTCAGAACCACAGAATTGAGGCCAAACTGATTATTGTTCATTCTTCCGACTCCTTAAGGGATATTTTTCAAGTCATCAAGATCCCCAAAGCCCAACAAAACATGTTTCTGTCAACAAAAACTTTAGATAAACATTCTAAAACTGAAATTTATTTCCAGAAATTGAAAGCCAATTTTCTTTCACAAATAGTTGGCATTGGTCATTCACAATGTAAAATTCATTAGGGTAAATATTTCCAAATGACATCAAAGGTTAATGTCATGAATTAATTTGCTAAATTGTTTTCTCAGCATACAAATGGCTCATGTTGAGCATATTAATGAAATGCCCAGCTAGTACGTGAATTCAACTGACTACATCTCAGGCTCTATAACAAATCACATGAAGTGAGACACAGCTGCAAGCACTGCCATGTAGAAGGATGTGGCAAGTGGATCTTTGGTTTGAGGCCAGCCTTGGTGACACTATAAATCCTTGGCCAGACCAAACTATACAACAAAATCATCTAACTCATTCAATCTATTTCTGCTACATGTTTTGGTGTTACCTACTTGCAATTCTCATTTAAGATAAAATATAAGGCATAAATACATTGAAAAAAATGTTAAATATAAAGCATTCCTAATGCAACACATTGAGGAAATCTAGGACACTATTGCAAGACAAAATCCAAGAAAAATAGGAATAGAGGAAGAAGAAGAAGAATTCAAACTCAAAGGCCCAGAAAACATTTTCAACAAAACTATAAAAAAAAAAAATTCCTTAACCTAAAAACCGATATATATATATAAAGGTAAAAGAAGCACACAAAACATCAATATTATATATTGGACCAGAAAGGAAAGTTCCCTTGAAACATAATCAAAACAATAAATGTAGAGAACAACAAAAGAGTATTAAAACCTATAAGGGAAAAATTCCAAGTAATATATAAAGGCAGACCTAGTAGAGTAACATCTGACTTATAAATAGAAACTCTAAAGGGCAGAAGATTTGAACATATGTGCTGTGACTCTAAGAGACCATAGATACTATCCCAGACTATTATACCCAGAAAAACTTTTAATCGCCATAGATGGAGAAAATGAGATATTCTACAATAAAGGCAAAGTTATACAATATCTATCTGTAAATCCAGGCCTACCAAAGGTATTAGAAGGAAAACCTGAACCCAAGGAGGTAAACTACTTTCATGAAAACATAGGAAAAATAATTTTACACTAACTAGTAAAACCAAAAGAAGGGAAGTACAAGCACATATATGCATACAATGCACACACAACAAGAATCATCAATTATTGGTCATTGATATCTTTCAATATCTTTGATATCATTGATATCTTTCAATATCAATGTTCTCAATTTCCAAATAAAAAGACACAGATTAATAGAATGGATGTAAAAATTGGATTCATCCTTCTTCTACATATAAGAAACACACCTCAACATCAAAGAGAGACACTACCTCGTGGTAAAGGGTTAGAAAAAGATATTCCAAGCAAATGGACATAAGAAGCAAGCTGGGGTAGCCATTTTAATATCTAACAGAATACACTTCAAACAAAAACTAATCAAAATAAATGTGGAAAGATACTACATAATCATCAAAGAAAATGTGTCACATTTATACAATGGAGTATTAATATGTTTTTTTTTTTTTTAAAAATGACATCACAAAGTTTTCAGGCAAAGGGATGCAACTAGGAAAAACCTCCTGATTGAGGTAACCTAAACTCAGAAAAACAAATACGGTATGTATTCACTTATGAGTGGATAGTAACCATTGTGTAAATGATAATCAAGCAGTAATCTGTAGACCAGAGAGGCTGGGTAAAGAGAAGGGTTCTAGAGAGGATACATGGACATCCCTGGGAAGGGAAAATAGAAGAGACTTTGTGGGTGGATTGGGGGTACACAGGGACAAGCTTGGGAGAGATTCCATTAGGAAGGATGGAGGGAGAGCGGCACCTAGAGTTGGGAGGCATTGGAGGATAAGTGTAGAAGCCTAGTGCAGCGGAAGCTTCCTGGAATCTATGATGGTGACTCTAGATAGTGAGGACTCCCAGTAATGGGGGATATGGAGTCTCAATTGGCCATCTCTTGTAGGCAGCCAAGGTTCCCAGTGGTATAACTGGTTTGCATTTGGTTATTGCCTATAGAGATCCCCAAATAACCCAGACTGATGCTGGGACAGAGAGTTGCTCTCCAAAAGCCCCATTGCCAAGGATAACATCCACCCTGCTCACTGAATGTGGAGAAGTCTAGCCGGTGCCTACATCAAATCTTTACCATCTACATTTCTAGTCTCTTCCATAAGGGAAAGTACTCTATAGGCTACTGAAAGAGAAATGTGGACACCAACCCAACCCCAGAACCTTTGACTTACAATTGGTCCTGTGTGCAAAATGTGCTGGGGCAACGGTGATGCAGAACTCAAGGCAGTAGCCAACCAGTGTCTGATTTAACTTGAGGCTCACTCCACAAGAGGGAGCCTTTGCCCAACACTACTTGAATGGACAGGAATCATTGACTGGATATCTCAGAGCCCTTAGGTAGAACCAAATACAATTGATCAAAAAACAATCAATGAAATAATTTCTAATGAAATACTGCTACTCGTAGATTGGTGCCTTGTCCAGTCATCATCAGAGAGGCTTACTCCAGCAGCAGATGGCAGCAGATGCAGAGACCCACAGCCAGACCTTAGGCAGAGAGAAAGTCTATATTTGAGGTCTCCATCAGTCCCTCCCCTTGAAGCTCGGGGAACCCTGAGGAAGAAGGGGAGGAAAGATTGTAGAAGTCAGATATGATGGAGGACACTAGAAGAACATGGCCCACTGAATTAACTGATCAGGGTGCATATAGGGTCACAAGCACTGAGGTGACAAACACAGGGCCTGTGTGGTTCTGCACCCAAGCTTTTGAATATATTTTGTGGCACTTAGCTCAGTGTTTTTGTGAGACACTTAACTGTAGGAATCAGGGTATCTCTGAATCTTTTGCCTACTCTTGGAACTCTTTCCCATGTATTGAGTTGTGAGCACTTTTGTTTTGTCTTACTATATTTTTGTTTTGTCGATTTTGGTTGTTGTCTCTTAGAGGTCTATTTTTTTCTGATGGGAGATGGAGGGAGAGTGGATCCCAGGTAGAGGGGAGTGTCAGGGGAGCTTAGAGGAGTGGAAGGAGGGGAAATTGTGGTCAGGATGTATTGGATGAGAGGCGAATCTATTTTCAATAAAAATGTAGTTAATTTAAATTAATGTAATCATTTCTGTCAGCAAAAAAAAAAGAAAAATTGTACTAAAAGTATCAAAAATATTGTCTGACAAAGAACTTAAAATTATGTTTTTAAAATAATTTCAGTCTAACTAAAACACAACTTAAACTTAATACAATTTTAAGTGATGACATCCATGGAAACAGAGTTCATAGTCACTGACATTTACCATAACCAAGGAAAAACTCAAGTTAATGATCAAAACCCCAAACTGGAAGCTATCTGTTTTCAAGAAACAAATAAATCCTGCTGTGAGTGCCAGAGGTTGTCACTAAGCTTGGAATAAGTTTCTAATTTGATGGTCATTCATTCAATGAAGTAGTTAGAAACAGAAGTGCAAGATTGGGTCTAGTTCAAAGGAGAAAGTGCTATTTATGCCAGAACTGTTTTTCCATTGGCAACAGCACATTTGCAACATGAAATACTGTCTTGTTTCAGTACATGCAGACTAGCATTCTTGTTCTCACTCCAAATCAAAACTGACAGGATTCAGCTCACATGAATAAACAACCTCAAATATTCACACTACTAGACAAGAACAAACAGGATTAATTAATCAAACAAAACATCTACGCAGGAAAAAGATAAAATTTTAACATGAGTTGAAAAAATCATTAAATAACAAAGCCAGTGCCTTGAATAAATCAAACCATCATCATCATCATCATTCCTATCTAATCAAGAAATAAAAATCTCAAAGCATAAATATGAAAAGATGAATTTAGAAGTGAAGAAATATTTATAGATAAAGAAAATTTTCTCAGAAGATGGCTTTTCCAATCCATGCAAATATGTTTGAAGCCCAAGACAAAATGGATAATTTACTATTTGGCTCCTTTTCCCTTTCATTTCTATACTCCATTTCCTAATTTGTTTACCTAATAAACATTGATTCTACTGCAATTAATGTGTACTCCTCAGTCTGTCTCCTACAATGTGTGAGTTACTGTTCTATGTGGATATATGTCCAACATATGCAAAAACGTGCATTTCTAAAATTCTATTTATTTTTTATGTGTATGGGTTCCTTGCCTGCATATATATCTGTGCCCCATGGCATGCCTGGTGTCTACAGAGACCATAACTAGGCATCAGATCCCTTAGAACAGGAGTTACAGATGCTTGTAATCCACAGTGTGTGTGCTGGGAATTGAACCCAAGTTCTCTGGATGAGCAATCACTGCTTTTATATGCTGAGCCATCTCTTCAACCCAGTGGTAAGCATTTCTAATTTTTAAAGTAGTTTTATCTATATATATATATACATACACAAAAGTTTCTAAAGCTATCTCTATTACTTGGTGAACAGTCATTAATGATTTTACTGCTACAATGAACAAATCATGAAAATCATCTTGCATGTATACTTATGAATCTGTATGAAAACTTCATTTACTTTCCAGATTATAGGTATGGAATTAAAAATTAATTTTCTTCATTTCCAGTAATATTCATTCTTAGAAGAGCTGCTCCTTCCAGATATCCAACAGCAATGCAGAAATGTTAATATATTTCCATATGTATGTTAAATCTTGGTATGATTGCACTTTCCTAAGCTCGTCATTGATTAAATTGATTAAATTTCATTTTATTTACACTCTTTATATACTTCTTGACTTTTTGAGTAGCATCTTTGATAAATTGTTCATACACTTTTTCAATTTTTCCATTTTGATGGTTGTACTCTGAGTATTCCTTGGAGTATTCCTTCAATTGAACAGCAATTGTGTGCATATCTTTGGTACTAAAGAAAGCCAAAAACCATTCTCCTTGTTACTTCTCCATAAACCTTGAAGGATTACGTCTTTTGAGCAGATATTCTTTATTTTTCTATAAAAATTTAGTAATATGTGTACCTTATAATTTATGCTTCATGATTGTCAATTATCTTTGTTACTGTTTTTTAACGTTTGATTTATATGACTTGTATTCTTTTTGTTAGATTTCTTTGCCTCTTAAATTTCTGATCTCAAATACACATTGTAACAGTTTTCTTCCCTTACCTCCAAGCCTTCTAAATTTTGCTTCTGCTGTCCTCACAGTATTTTCTAGAGCTCCCAGAGATATAGTAAACAAAAATAGCAGCAGTGAATATTCTTGTTTATACAGGAGGTAATTCTTCATGAATCTTTCAAGTTTCTGCATGTTTTGCTAGAAGAGATCTGAACCTCTATGTTTTGAATTTATTTTCAGGGTTATTTACAGAACAAGTAGCTTTGGAAAATAAAGAAGCAATTTCCTCCCATAGCAAAGGGTAGGTTGGGATACAGCCTTGGAAGAGATAGTCTCTCCCTCCAGAGTAACAAGGCATATGCACATACTGGTCATTATTTCATTCATGCATTTCTCACTATTTTCATTCCCAAAGCTCAGGTCTCCCCTGACCCTTTGCATATTCACTATGGTAATTGAGGCTTGAAAAATAGGCAAAAAAAAGTCTAATGATATTTTTTCTTGTTTCTGAATTAAGACTTCCATGTCTGCTCTCCAGAAACTTATTATCTTACAGCGAAGGAAAATTTAAAAATACTTCTTTATAATAGCTCCAAGATGGCAAAACATAAACATGAATATAACATATTACTAAATAAATATCAAAATGTTAATAAACTTGAACATTGTCATTAAAAAGAAAGAACAAAGCACTGTATTGAAAGCTATAAATACACCTCATAAACATTATGTTGAACGAATGAATCCAGATATACATTCTATCTTTCCCAAGAAGTCAAATCTTACACATATTTGAAATCAGTATAGTGTTTGAGATGGGGAAAAGCAGTGACTAGAAAGGACACAATATGGTTTTTGACATCTTGGTACTGTGAGTTTTTTACAGATACAGGTGGACTGATTTGGTTTCTTTTTCCACATAGAAGCTGCATACATAAGTGAGAATTTAATGATTTGTCCACATGCCATTTGGAAACTTTCCTGTATTCATGCCACACATCAATTGAATTCACACATACACACACACACACACACACACACACACACACACACACACACACTTTGGTATTGACCTGGTAGTACAAGTGTCTGATCTCAACACTCTCAAATAAATAAGTTGATAATATATCTTAGGGGCTAGAATAAAAACAAGAACAACCCAATCCCTAATGCAATATATGGAAAGAAATAATCATTATTAGGGCAGGGATTAATGAAATGGGAACAAAAATATGAATACTTTAATTTGCTTAAATGGATGGATTCACTGCTTCTCAGAATATTTCATAAAATGGTAAGGAAATGATTCTAGCAGGCATGTTGACTACAAAGAAATCAGGGAAATAATCTCACTATAGTCTCAAAAATACCATAGAATTAGAGGCAGGATCTTTGGCTATCTCCTTCTCTTCTTTTTATTCATGGACTCCAACCTATGGGATGGTGCTACACACATTCAGCAAGAATCTGGTTTTCTTAGCCGAACTTCTCTAGAAATGGCCCCACAGACATATCCAGAGTGCAGTGGTTTGACATCACACAATTCATGATATCCTTTACAATAAAATTTCTTAAGAACCTGGGATTAGAACAAACTTATCTCAATACAATAAAGTCTATATATGACAGTCTTATAGTAACAGTATTTAAAATGGTGGGAAATTTCAAAGTGTTTCCAATGTAATTAAAAACAAGACAAGGTTGTCTGTTTTCATCACTCTTAATGGAGCCCCTGAAAGCTTAAGGATAAAGATAAGATTAAGGATAAGACCAGAAATAAAATGGATTCAAATAAGAAATAACATGCCCTTATTTACAGATAATAAGACTCTATGTACTTGGCCCTAAAAACTCTACCAGAAAGCTATTAGATCTCGTAAACACTTCAGAGAAATGGCAGGATACAAATTAACATACAAAAGTCAGTAGTCTTATATACCAGTAAAAAAGACACCAAGAAATATATCAGGGAAATAATATCTCGTGTAATAGTCTTGAAAAAGTATCTTAGAAATAGAGGCAGGATCTTTGGCTTTCTCCTCATCTTTTTACTCATGGACTCTGGCCTATGGGATGGTGCTACACACATTCAGGATGAATCTGGCTTTCTTAGCCAAACTTCTCTAGAAATGGCCTCACAGACATGTCTAGAGGCATGCTTCACTACACCAACATGTCTGGTAATCTAATCAACTTTGATCATCAAAATTAACCATCAGAATGGATACCCAGTTTTCCCAAAACCATTTGCTGCAAAGACTGCCCTCTTCCTATTGAAAGATTTTGGATATATATAAAAATTATTTTGCCATCTATTTGATGGTATTTTTCCCTAGGCTGTTCTATTCCTTTTGTTTACATATATCTATATTAGGCCACCATTATATTGATTTAATCACTGTGACTTTGTAGTAAGCGTTGAAATTAAGCAGTATGAGCACTCCATCCTAGCCCTTTTGCAAGATTCAACTCTTCAGTATCCTCAAAACCCACATGGATTTTGTGATTCTGAAACAGCATCTGTTCCTGATTTTGTCTTGACTCTTTAGATCACATCATGGAGTCCTGTCATATTTTCAATATTAGGTCTTCCAATATATAAATATGAGATATGTTTTGGTTTATATGACTTCTTCAATTTATTTCAGTGATACTGTATATTATTTGTTGTTCAAGTCTTTTATGACCTTTTGTACTTCATGACAAAAGAGTCAAGAACCTTCTCACCAGAATCAGGCCTCTGATTGTTTTTAACATATTAGAAGCTCTACCCAGAACAATTAAACAAAAAGTATGTCTTTGGTTAATGTAAAAATCCAAGTATTTTATTTTTGGATGTTATTGTGGATAGAATTTTTCATATCTTTTATTCTTATATTGTTGTTGATTTGTATAGAAATCAAATGGTTTTATGATTTGTATTCTGTTCCTTTGCTGAATTAGTTTAACAAAATTTTGTAGACTCTATAGAATTTGCTGTATGTAATATATTGTCTGAGAACAGTGATAGTTTTAATTCTTTTCCATTTTGATGAATTTGGTTCATTTCTTTGTCTAATTGCTCTGTGCAAAGCTTCCAGTATTGTATTAGACAGAACACATACATGGAAAGTCTTAGACTTTCAGCATCTACTATGATGTATGCTATGGAGTAGTGTGTGTGTGTGTGTGTGTACTCCTAGGTTTATATTAATCTTTAATGATAAAAGGGTACTGAATTTTGTCATGTACATTTTTTAAATAGTCTCTTCCAGTCCCAGGCGCTGCGGGAGCTGCGGGTTACTGTGCAGATATGGCCAAGTCCAAGAACCACACCACACACAACCATGGCACAGAAATGGCATCAAGAAACCCCGGTCACAAAGATACAAATCTCTTAAGGGGGTTGACCCCAAGTTCCTGAGGAACATACACTTTGCCAAGAAGCACAAGAAAGGCCTGAAGAAGATGCAGGCCAACAATGCAAAGGCAGTGAGTACACGCACAAAGGCCATCAAGGCCCTTGTGAAGCCTCAGGCCATCAAGCCCAAGATGCCAAAGGGCCCCAGCCGCAAACTCAGCCGCCTGGCTTTCATCGCTCACCCCAAGCTTGGGCAGCGGATTCGAAGCTACATGGCCAAGGGCGTAGGCTCTGCCAACCAAAGCCCAAGGTTCAAACCAAGGCAGAGGCCAAAGCTCCAGCTAAGGCCCAGTCTCCTGTTCCAGCTCAGGCTCCCAGAGGTGCCCAGACCCCTGTGAAGGCTCCTGCCAGTGTGAAAACAGATGGACTGTTGGGACACACCTACCTACACACTATTTGCAGAAGACCAGTGTCCTATGCTGCTTTTACAAATAAACTTGAGGCAAGAAAAATATTTTTAAATAAACTGTAATAACTAGGTGTTTCTTCCCATTATTCTGTCAATGTATTACATTATTTGGCATGATTTTCAAAGAGTGAATTACTCTGTTATTCCAGGAAGAAACTCTACTTAATCATGTAGTGTAACACTTTTATTGTGCTGATTAATTTACTTTGCAAGTAATTTCCTGATTTTTTCTTAGTTAAAATCAATGTTTGTAGGGCATACAGTTCTGTAGTTTGTTTTCCTGTTTGTCTATGCTATCTGGGTAATGTTATTCTTGAGACTTCAACTGAGCACATCATCTATTATGAAGTATGTAAGGTGTGTCCTTGAGAAGATGTATGTGGTATTGTTAAGTGTTTTGTTTATCTGTCATATGAAATTCTATGCCCTGTTTCCTTATTTTTCCTCCATCTGAATTTTTACCCACTGTTGTCAGTGGTGTGTTAAAGCCTAAAACTGAAACGACTATAATTCTGTCAGTTTTGCTTTATGTGTCTACATGATCTTTTATTTGTATAAATGCTTATTCTCATTACATTTTCTTGTAAAATCTTTTTGGATTTAAAGGATATTTTGTCTGATACTAGGGTAGCTGTTCTTATCTTTTTTAGTATAGTATTTTTTATTAATTGTAACTGATAAAATCTACCTCTGGGAACATAGGGACAGGGTGCAAATGAAAATTGTATTGCAAATCTCTAAATATAAGACAATGACTTTAAGAATAAATAGATATGCCTTAATTTTCCCAAGTAATTCTTTAAGAAAGTACTGAATCTATCAACCACTACAGACTATTTTGTTGCAATGAGAAAAATAGATGAAAATAATCAACACTGTGATTTCAATAAAGATTCTGTTTGGAGCTGTGGCCTGCAGTAGAGTGTATGAAGCCTCACGTCTAGTTTTCAGCATCAAAATATAGTAATAATTCCCTCTTAGTAATCTCCCCCTCAATTTGTCATCTCTGGTTTGTGATCAAATGATATAATGATGAGTTTGCTATGAAAAATAACGTAAGCTCAGGCAGCTTTGACAGCAAAATTATGGTTATTTATAGTAATACAAAGTTAGCCTCAGATGTTTCTCCATGGGTTAATGGATTGTTATTTGAAATTAGCATGCCAAAAATATTTCCAAAGTTTTACAAACTATATCTATAATCAAAGTGAGTGAAGATTATCTGACTTTGAACTGACTAAGCAGCCTGCAATGGCCTCAAATTTATAATCCCAAGTGTCTTGATATTGGATACCTAGCCCAGCTCTTGCTCAGGATTTTAAAAGTCCCTCATAAATAATCACTTCACTGCAAACACACCCGAAACCCTGTGATATTTGTCAGTAGTCTGGAGACAGTTGGGCTCTTGTCTGGTGAGTAAGAAATGGGAAAATGGAGGACAGTTGCTATAGTTTTAAACCCAGTTGCTGAAGCACCTTCAACAAGTGCTTTTGCTGTGTGTCTAACTGCTCAGCTCCAAAGATTAAAAGAAACTGTATTTTCCCCTAGTGAAAGAAGAGTTACTGAAGTAATTTCTATAGATTCTCTAAAGCTCCATGACACTAAATAAGAGTACTCCAGGAGGCCTCCGGCATCATTCTGACTGATGGAGGATGGATGAAATGTGTGCAGTCTTAAGAAGTTCTTCCCTAGCAATTCCTCTGAGTACAAAGGCTGACAGCGTGTTTGCAAATCTCTGTTGGAAAAAATGGATACTCATATGATAAGTTTATAAAATTCAGCTACTGAATATATGTAAATATTTCAGGATGCCTGCCATCATAATTACTATTGTCAGTGATATTATTAACAGTTATTTATGATTCATATATAAGTATAATATAATAAAGTATTTCATTTATGTTGATAATAGGTAAGTAGATAAGGAAAAATACCCAAATATTTCAAATGACTCAAACATTTCATCAATCAGAAATAAACTGACATTAAATTATTGTCTCCTTTGTGACCTCATATAAACATTTCTTTTTCTTAAAAGGGCTACCTACTAAACAACATTGGATTTCTAGTTCACTCAGTCCTTTTCATAATTACTTATTACTCTGTTCTGTCTTTTAAGTGAAAGCAGCTATTAAAAGATACAAATGGATGGGTGTGACTGCGTTGTCTTAAAAGTCTACCTCATTTCCACTGACAATTGAGTACCCTGAAAAACTAAGCATTCCTCTCGTTCTTTATGGTTCTTAAATACTTTTATAATAAAAATTTAAAACTTGTTTATGATATGTGATATTTTACCTGGTATATTTTTAAGTGATAAAATAATACTAATTTGGATTTTAGTAAAACTACAAATGAAGATCTTATGTTTTTTTATTGAGTCACTCTTTTGTTCTGACTGCTTGCTTAGACTATAAAACCATGCTCTATTCAAAACCACTTTTCATCTTTTAAGTGCTCAGGTGTTTTCATTATCTTTATATAAATGTGTGTGTGTGTGTGTGTGTGTGTGTGTGTGTGTGTGTGTGTGTACATGTTCTGGTTATTCAGTACAATGTGGATAAGACAAAACATTGAAACTAAACTTTAACTCCTTTTACTCTAGCTAGGATATACAAAGATTTGTATTAACTCTATACAAATTATTCAAAAGACACCAATCACTAATAACAATATTCTTGATGTTTTATACCTTTAGTACTGATGTTTCTTGATTTACTTAGTATCTAGAAGTGTTTGTTAGTAAATTTTCCAGGATTAAAAATAATAATTGTACAATATTTATATCTTACTAATAAAAGAATGCAAATAGCAAAGTGACTCTTTCCAAAACCCCATTCCATTCTCCAACTTTTAAGCATAAAAAATAGTTCATAAATACATAGAGGAGAATTATATCTCTCTGTGGACATTAATTATACCAGAAATATATAATTTGGCTTTTTTAAATATGTAAACTGTGATTATTTAAAACATGTTTTCTTCATCTGTTATCTTAACTTCATTAGGACAAACTATGTTCTTGATAATTTTATTTTAATTTTAGGTCTAGTAATACTATTATATGTTTCATGTGCTCATGTGATGTGAATGTTACAGCAGATACAGAGAGAATAAGAAAAAAAGTCAGATCTGGATCCTGATGCTGAGTCATTTTGATACCCTCCTGGAGGAGTTTCCTTGTGGATGGCTTTACCGGCTATTCCTCTCTCCTGACCTCCTCTACCCCAGATCCTAGGAATAAGCTTCCCAGCTAGAAGAACCTTATAATATTTAATAAATAATAAGTGGCCCTCATAAAAACAAAATGCGATGTTTGGTCAACGGGGGCAGGGGGTGGACAAGAACTCCTAGGAAGGAGTTGTCTTCAGAGACTGTTATAGTGCAATCATCCAGGATTAAAACTAAAGCCAACTGATTAGAACTGCAATGATATGCAGAGGTTGGAATGTTGCAGGTTCAGAGGTCACTTATGTCATCTCAGGCTAGTGTTAGCCCCACGAATGGCCATTCCTTGCTCAACTTTGCGTTAGAACTAAAGAGCTTTGACTAATAGATTAAAAGCCATTGGAATCTATGAAATTAGCAGACAGCTAGCTTCCACCAACTCCAAAGCTAAGAATATCATCAGAGAGCACCAGAGGCCTATGGAAAAGCTTCCCTCGCTTTGTTTTAACCACCTCTCTGATGTACCCAACAATCAACACATTTTAAACTTGCCTTGTTTCATGACATTCCTTAATTTCTAAAATTGAAAACTTTATAAAATTGTCTCCATGTCCCTGGGCCAAGGTTACTCAAGCATGACTCTGTAATAAACTTTCTTATTCCAAAAAAAAAAAAAAAAAAAAGTCTATTTGGTAAAAAAGAAACCAGTTTATCAATCTCCAAAATAAAATTAAGAAATCTTTCATATAAGTAATTGTTACTCATAGTCTAGTGAGGAAATATATGGCTTCATTTTAAAAAATTGTTCTTTTAGCCAAAAGACCTAAGATTTCAATTACCACATCCTTCAGAACAAGAGAATGCTGCTAATGGAAGAGAGCACGCCAGTTAGACACAAAGCCATCCTGCTGTGCACAAAGAGAAGAGTGGAGAGTGAGATCCCCTTCTGTGAAGGATAAAGAACACTGATCTCTGAGAACATGCTTGATGAGGTTTTCTTCCTTAAAACTGACTGTCTACAAATGTAGAGACTTAAAGACACTTTTATATAAAGGCAAGCAATACCCAGAATTCCCCAGTGTGAGCAAGAACAACTGGCAGGAATTTCACCTAATAAAGGAAAACAAGAGGAAGAAAAAACTGCACTAGATTGGAAACAAGGCTTGTTCACATAGCTGACTAAGAGTGTTCACAGCTCCCAAACTAAAATTAAAAGCCTAAAAACTATTATCAGAGCTTCTCTGTGTCTCATTTGTGATAAATGCATTTAGCTTGCAATATTGTTCTGTTCTTCAGGTTTGGACATACTGAGATAAAAGTCTTGGAAGGTTTGTAACTTAAATGGACTGTGTGAAAAATGAAGTGCAAGGATTTCCCTGTAACAGAACATTATCATCTTCATCATTAAACATTTATTGCATTGGGTTCTCCTAAAAGAACAGAACCAATAGAAGGCATGTCTATTACGGGGGGGCAGGCGGGTATTAAATTGGCTTCCCTGATACAAACAAGATAGTCCAACACTACTGACCACACACAGAAAGTCAGAGAGCGCAGTAACTGCTCAATCCACAAAGCTGAATGTCTTAGTGGTCCCAACTTCCTGGTGAATGCCGGAAGGATTCCTGGAGAGCCATTGGTCTTCAGTCCACATTGTAAAGCAGAAGAAGCTGGTTCCAATATCAGTGAAGGATGACATTGACAGGGTAGATGCCCTCATCGTCAAGGTGTGAACATGGGAAGTGTAACAGCTCTGGTCCTTCAGTGCTTTGTATCTAAAGATGCTGCCTGCCCTAGGGCTCGGTCTTCTCCCCTTACTCAAACCTTCCAAGTCTACCCAGACCTGCCCTGAGACACCTCCTAGTTGATGCTCAAGCCAGTCAATGTGAAAACTACGAGTAATCATGATAAGTGCATGGAAACTAAAGGATAAAGTCAGGAATGTGGGGCTGAAAGCTGTAAGATTTTTGACAGTAAGATTTAGAAGGGCAGGCACCATAATTTTCTGCTTACAGGATGCACTTCTCAAAACTTTCAATACATAAACAGAAGTTGTATAATGAATTAATGTTTGTGATATGTAATTATGTTTTGATTAACTAGATATTATTTAAATCTTTATACCATGGAATAGATTCAGCTAGTCTTAATCTGTTGTATGGCCTCACACAGGTCTCTATAAAAACACTCCTCCAAGGACTGGAGAAATGACTCTGTAGTTAAGAGCACTGGTTGCACTTCTACAGAACTTGGTTTCAATATCCAGCACCTGATCTGACACCCCTTTCTTACTTCATGGGTACCATGTACATGTGCAAAGAAATGCATACAGACAAAAAACACATGCACATTCAACAACAACAACCACCACTACTCTGAGGCCTCAGAAATTGCTCAGTGGTCAAGAAAACTCTGCTAAGACCCGATGACCTAAGTCATCTGGGAGCCACATGTCAGAAAGAAAGGACTGAGTCCCTTATGCTGTACTCTCACCTCCACACACCACGATGCACATGCCTCTCCTCCACCCAACACAAATAAATACGATTTTAATAGAGAACACTAAGGCTGGAGCAATAGGTCAGCAGTTAATGGATCATGCTGCCCTTTCATGCTTCATTTGGTTCCCAGAACCCACGTTTGCCAGCTTACAGCCACATATAACTCCAGTAAGTACCAGGGTATCTGATACCACTGAGCCCTGGAAACACCTACCCTTATTTGCTTACACCCACACATATATGTACATCCTTATGTATTATATATATATGCATAATATATGTTATATGGATGTGTGTATGTATATATGTGTATATTATATAACTATATGTATGTACACATTCATTTATAAATGCACACATGTAAGTACAAATGTACATAATACCCCACCATTGTTCTTTGTCCTATACATATAACAAGCAGATAAATGTAGAATTTTCCATATAAAAGACCTTTAAAACTATCCTTGTGAATACTGAAAGCTACCTTTGGTTTAACAGTGTATTTATAAAGTCCCCAAAGTTTAGGCTTACCAAATTAGTTCTCTGACCAGCGGCCACATTAAATTGTGTTACGATTGCCTGGCAGTGTTAAAAAGTCATAGGATTCTAAGGAGCCATTGAAAGTTAAGAAAATAAGCCATAGTATTTCAGCCCTCTTATGATGTAAAATCTTAATAATATTTAAAGGATTATAAAATATGTTTTATATGTGATGAAATATGAAACTTTTGAGTTTATACCAGATATATAAACTTTTGTAATGCATATAAATTATTTTATAATATAGATAGAATGTATTATAAAATCTATAAGCATTCTTTTTTTTTTGGTTTTTTGAGACAGGGTTTCTTATAAGCATTCTTATGTTATTCAAATACATAAAAGTTGGTAAAATATATAAATCCATATTTTGATAAATTAGGCATTTCAAACATGCTTTACAAGAAACAGAGAAGGAATAAGGCTTCATGACTGTATTTCCATCAAAAGTGTGCCCAATGATAAAATACTCAGAAGGAATTGTTAAAAAATGTATGTAAGTTGTGAGTATAACATTAAAAAAACCCCAAAGCCCAGGTATAGGGCATGCTATTCAGAAAAACACATGGGCTAACTCAGAGACTTCTGTTAGACCAAAAATCACACCTACACTGGCCACCAGAATCACAGATAGGTAGCCCACCAGTAGACCTCCTCCACTCAATCAGTGCCCTCAATCCCCACTCCCCTCCACACCATGGTATCCATCCTCCCCCAACTCAGACAGAGATCCCCTGTTGCTGTGCCAAAGGCCAAGCTAGCTGCCAGAGTCCAGCCCCCAACTTGGAAAGAGACTCCCTACTAAATCAGAGGCCTCCAGAAATCCAGGCCACAAAGACCAGATGACAAAAGAGGAAACAGAAACCAAAGAAGAAAATATCCATCCAACAAAGACAAACTTGGAAATCAGCACCTAGACTTATAATCATCTCAAACCCTGATGCCTAATGTCAGAGAAAGAACACAATCAGCAGCAGCCAGAGCAACAAGCCACACCCAGAGCCCAGCTATCCTGTGACAGAAAGACTTGAATATTCCAATGCAGCTGAAGCCCAAGAAAACAACCTTAAAACCAACTTTGTGAAGATGCTGGAGGTTCTTAAAGAGGAAATAAAAAAATACCTTAAAGAAAATAAAAACCAAATTGTAATTTTAAGGTCTGTTTCCACTTTTTACTAAGCAAGTGGCCTGGGACAAATTGGTTAATATAGTTGTGATTGTTTTCTCATTTATGAAATGGGGACAATAGTATATATCAACATATTAGGATTGGGTATTATTTACTAATAATCAGTCTCCAAATCAATAGCTCACATGAATATCCCCACTCGTACTAAACTTTTTGTAGGCAGATCCACCCCACTCTCCAGGACACCATAAACCTTCCATTATCTTAACAATCTCTACTGCTTAAACAAACTACCCTGCAGATGGGAAGCACGGAAAACTTGAGCATTGGCTCTTTCATGTCTACACCTCTTATTAACACTGTTAATTATTGTGAAGTAGGAAGAAAAGAAAATTAAAATAAAGCTAAACTAGATGTTATAAAAATGCTTCCAATTCAAAAGTGGCAGTTTCTACCCCTTTACCTTGTATAAACAGACATCCAGAGGAAATTTTAAATATTTCTTAAGTTAGCCGTCTGCAGTATTAGAGCCTGAAGCCCAAGTCAGGGTTCCTTCTAGCTCACTCCTGGCTGTAGCTCTACAACCAAAGGAAATGTGTGGAGCATCCTTGCCTGTAATATACAGAACCAGACAGCATGGTAGTAGGTGTCTATTTTCCAAATTTGTGTTTAACAGAAAATTCAGCACTGACGATAATGATTGGGAGACTGCTACAGGCCAAAAGTATATTATAAAGTAGCTCGTATTAATTTCTATTTATCATATCTTAACAACAGATGCTTACTGTCTAAAATGATCGAAATTCTAAATTTCAATGTCATATCACAAATGACTAGACAAAATAAGGTCTGTGACAAGAGGCAATTTGACAGTCCTCAATATTTGGAAATGCTTTTTAAAGTAACTTTCCAAAACATTTAAAATAATAGGTGCATTCTTACCAATAAGGGGAGCTAGACAGCACTAGCTAGATGTTCCAAGTGGTTCCTAGTGGCTCTCCTTTCCCTTTGCTGAATAAAGGGTGAAATTAAATGATCAGGGTATAATTGAGCTTCCTATTGTGCTTATTGAAGGGCGTGCCTGGCAAAGACTAATACAATTATTTCCCACTTGAAAAGACTCAGGTTCAGAGTTCTGTTTTGGTTATTTTGCAAATGACAGGAATGATAGCCCAGAACAGTCCTATGGACATGTCACTCCCATAAGCCTTTGCCTCACAGGCTTTCCCCTCCCCCGCCTCTGCTTCCATCCAGATCCTCCAGTACATAGCAGGGAAAGTGCTGAACATGAATCATGCTCTAAAACATCCTGGGAAACACATCAGGACTAGCACATTCTCAGCTCCTTAGCTGAGATG
This sequence comes from Uromys caudimaculatus, assembly GCA_028551405.1. NCBI lineage: Eukaryota > Metazoa > Chordata > Mammalia > Rodentia > Muridae > Uromys > Uromys caudimaculatus. The sequence goes on along the minus strand of CM052704.1, from coordinate 43,550,488 downwards.
TCCTCCATTTTGTGTAACAGTCAGTTCAGAAATACAGCTGCTATCCGCAACATCCCAAAGACTTTGATTTAACATTTTTTTTCTTCTTTCATGGATGAAATATCCTTTCAGAATCTATCTAGTATCATCGGAACTTATGAATGACTGGAAATACAATTCATTCAGCTGGCAATCTGATCATGTGAAGACTTGACAGAAAACCGAAACTAAAGCTATTAGTCCCTACCCCTGCACAATGATCTAGCATAATTTTGTTTATTGTAATGAGGACTATAATGACATTTTTAAATTTGTCTTTTAATTACTAACTGTAATAATATTCATGCATGATATGGTATGATAACACAATACGTTCATACAATAAAATCAGAAATTGTCATTTCTGTCTCTTTGAACACATCATTTCCACATATTGAAAACTTCAGGCTCTTCTTAACTACTATATAGTTAATAGTCTAAAGTTACATACTGTTCTAGAGAACACTAGAACACTCCCATCTGCCTGTATTTCAATAGGCTTTATCTAACCAATCCATACCTCCTCTTTCCCTTCTGCCCAAGCTTCTGGTAATCACTCTTCTACACCCTACTCTTCAGGAGATCAACACTATTTTTGCTCCATAAGTGAGTGAGTTATACAGAATATTTTTCTATACACTGTTTATAAAAAGAAAGCTTACATATTTTATTCTTAGAAATGGCATTGTTTATACTCTTCCTTTAGTGGAAAATTATCATATAGTAGTTTCTTCTGAATTAAAACATTCCCTTAAGGGGAGAATGAAGAAAGCTCCTGAGACTCTGAAGGTAGAGATGTCTACCTGTCTGGGAAAATTGACATTTGCTAGATTTGTGAGGATTGCTTCACCATCCCTACCACAAGGCTGTAGGAACAGTAAGTGCCTGCTGGGGAAGGAGACTCTAACATGGGGGAGCTGCAGAAAGGATATTCTCTGACCTGTCAAGCTGCCTGCAAGTTGTGAAGAGATGTCCTGGGATTCTGCTTTGTGTGAGCCCTCACCTGTGTTAGGGAGGCTTTTCACTGGGCACCATCATTGCACATCACCCCTGCTCCTGTAAGTAACCCTTCCCCCGCACTCCTATTAGTAACCTCAATAAAAACTCTTTCACTCCTCTTGGAATTTGGTTGTTGTTGCCTTGGACTATTATGGGTTCCCTCTCTGGAATGAATAGAGTCATGTGTTATGTTTCTGCAGGAAAAGTCTCTCCTATAACACTCTATGGACCTAACTAGATGAAAGGTGGTTTGGAGTGGAATAATTTCATGGTCCTAGCTAATGTTGTAAGATACCCAGTTGATGCTGATCCATGTAAGGGAGCATCATCCAACCGGAAATCCACATGTAGCTACCTTCCTTCATATGGTATGAGACAGTATTCCTGAGCTCCTACAATGGTGATGAAACATGAAACCCAGGCTGAGTCCTCTATGCAGAGGCAATTCTGGGTAGGAAGTCCTTGAAGGAAATGCTGGTAGGGCTTTCTTCCTGTACGTGTTATAAAATCCCATGCTGAGTACAGAGATGATGGGTCCTGTTGAAGTTACTTAAAAACAAATGTGGCAACTCATGTTTTCCTGGAGTTCCTAGGGAAGAAACTGACAGAAAGCCAAGTGTTGTGCTTGTGACGTTTTAGTAGGGTTAAAAGCCTGACCAGTAGGTCCCTAGAGGATTTTTTTAAAGGAATGGTAGACCGTGGCATACAGGAGGTCTCCACTGTACCTTGTGCTGTGGAGGAAGGAGTTCCTAGGATAGCAACTACTCCAAGTGTTCTCTGTCAGAATGGCCAAGGTTGCCTACAAGTGAGGGTGATCAGAGGCCTCATGTCAGACTACAAGTTTAATGGCTCCCTAGTAGTGTACAAATTACTTGGGCTTATGGCAGGGAGAAATGTACCTTAATTCATGGCAAGTCAAAAAACATTAGGGACAGTGAGCTCCAGTGGGTAGATTTGTGGATAAAATAGTACAATTAAAAAGAAGCAAGCTTGTTCTAGGTATGAACGATAATCCATTCAGAAAAAAGCTGTATACACTTGTCTCCTGAGAAAGAAAGACAGAAAGAAAGAAAGACAGACAGAAAGAGAGAGAGAGAGAGAGAGAAAGAAAGAAAGAAAGAAAGAAAGAAAGAAAGAAAGAAAGAGAGAGAAAAGAAAGGAAGAAAGGAAGGAAGGAAGGAAGGAAGGAAGGAAGAAACAAAGAAAGGAAGGGAGGAGGGGAGAGGAGGAGGAGGAGGAGAGATATTGAAAGAGAGAGAGAGAGAGAGAGAGAGAGAGAGAGAGAGAGAGAGAGAGAGAGGGGAAGAGGAAGAGAGAATAAATCCAGGGCTGGAGTGGTGGCTCCACAGTTAAGAGCACTGTTTTTCTTCCAAAGAATCCAGTTTCAACTCCTAATACCTAGTGATTCACAACAGGTTCTGAGGATCTGATATGTTCCTCTTCTTCCAACATATGTGTGCACTAGGTTTGCACATGGTGTACATACACCATACAAGGAGGCAAAACAATCAGCCACAAAATTATATAAATCTAAAAAGTATGTGTATATGTGAGTGTTTTCCAGTGTGTATATGTTTGAGTGTGTGTGGGCGCACAAAGTGCTGAGGGTAGAGAGCACTGAGAGTAGAGACTGGTCCTTTAGCCTGGGGCTCTTCCTGAAGCCAGGCCTGAGGGAGAGATGAATGATGAGGATAGTCACAATTTTTCAGATCCAGAGTCTGCCAGACTTTGGTTAAAATGTAGCCAGGCAGGCAGCTCAGCACAGCAGGCAGACAGACAAAACTGGTTTCTCTTGATTCTATGCTAAACCAAACACTTAAACTAGCCCCACCAAGCCCATGGCACCAAGAAAATATACAGAGGTCCCATGAAGACACCACAGGATGAGGAAGCCAGGTAACTGATAAAATTAATGGAATCTTTTCCTACTGTATTGGACTTTGGTAATTAATTTTGTAAATTTTCTTTTAGCAGATGGACCATAAGACCAATGTATATTACTTGAAATGGTGAACAATGAGTCTTCAAAGTACTCTCAAAATCTTACCTTCAGGGTCCCACTATTTGTTAAGGGATGGTGGCCTAGGACCTTTGGTGCCCACCCTATGTGGAAAGACTTCATTATTACATAGATGACAGAATCCTAACCTGTGGGTCGTTTACAAAGTTATAAAGTACATAAAACACATTCATATGCCCCTAAGAATGGGGGTGGGAGATCAGATCACACAGGTACAAGGGCACAGCTATGAAATATTGGGAGTGATATGGTCAAGATGCGTAGGATACTTAACAAAGGTATTTTTAAAATTATACAGCAGCCTGTGCCAGAAAATAGAAAAGAGTTTCAGGCACCTTGAAGCTCCTAGCATACCCTACCTTGCCCAAGTTGCTAGTTCTCTGGATAAAGAGAAGAGCTACATAAGGAAAAGGCAGAAAGGCTCAAGGGCTTTTCAACAGGCTAAAGTCCCTGTAGGATATGCTAAACAGCTGTGTGCCCCATTTGCCTCTGTGAGGACAACAGATGTGGAGGGAACACATACATAAGTCAACCTGTTCCCTTAAGGGACTGACATATAGACTGTAGAGGGGCTGGTTCTGTCGTTTAGGGGCACAGTATTCTCTGTGAATACTGCTACAGCTACACATGCATTTCCATGGCACCAAGCTATAGGCAATGTCATCAAGGTTTTCATTCAATTCAGCTTATGTATGGCTACTCATGGAAAATTGACTATGATGGGGGTTGTAATATCACAAACATTGATGTGCAGAATTGGGGTAAAGACAACAGGCACAATGGTGCTTCTAACTAACATATAATCACACTCCCATGGCCAGATTAATTGAAAGAAACAATGGACTGCTAAAATATCAGTTGATGAAACCTCCAAATTTGTACCTCATTAATCATGGTCCAGTTCTTATACCTCATCAGAGGTACTTCTTAGTGCAGCGGATGGCAGTTAAAGCAGAAATAATGGGTTAAAGTTCAGAGAATAAGTGTGTTTGAAGTGCTCAGCCACAAAAGAGACAAATGTATCACCCTTTCCCAACTGTGGTCTAAGACCATCACTGAACCTGAACCTGATGGGACCACTACACTCATGAACTCATAGCATCTGTGGTTGCATGTGCAAGACCCCAAGAGTAACAAGCCAGTCAACATTCCATCAGGGAGGGGAAGGGGCTCATGGGGCCCCAGCTATGACTGATGCAGTATTAACAATTGGTGGTTTCTGGGGAAGGGAGAGTCAGCTTTGTTGTAGGGTATGGCCCCTGTTAGGGGAACTACACCCTAGTGGATGGCCCCATATGCATTGAGTATATGGCTGCACAAATTGGTCTTGGTGAATTAATGATAAAATAAAGACACAAGGAGGAGGTTGCAGAGAGGCAGAAGATTGATCTAGGAGAAGTGGGAGATGAATATCATAAAGTGTATTGAATACAAGTAAAATATTCTCAAAGAATTAATTTAATATCATTCATATATATGTGTATATATATATATATATATGTGTGTGTGTGTGTGTATATATATATATATAAATATATATATATATATATATTAGAGGCACTTAAGTATAGGGGACACTCGGAAGTGATGGAAACAGGCACTCCTAGAGGCTATAAGCTTATTAACTAAAAATTCCAAGTTCCAGAGGTGGATTACTTTGTTACAGGTTGCTGAGGAAGTAGATTCCTGAGGGCCCACAAACCATAAAGGCTATTGATATTTCTTTCAGCTGCATGCCCAGAACGAGATAGCAAGGCGCTATTGCTGAAGACACCAGAAGTCAAGCTGGAACTGAACTAAAGGCTACCTCCTTTCCAGCTTACAGTGCCAGAAGGTGCTAGGTAAGCTGATGGGTGAACACTGTCATCAACACAACTGCTTGGCTATGGATTCTACATGCTATAGTAGCTACAGTACAAAAAACCCAGACAGGATGTGTCTGCTTGTACCACAATGGTGCAACTGTCCTGGGAACAATAAAAAATTTGGGAGCTTACATCTGGCACCGTCTGAGGAGGCCATAGGCCCCAGTTGGGAAGCAACTGCTTCTGTGTTGTTAAAGGGATGTGACGTGCCATCAAACTGTCATCTAAACACTTGTGCTTATGGCTACAGATCACTGGTGCTGTCAGTGGAAAGCTACCATGGAAAGAAACTTCCTTTTCCAATACAGGGTGTACCCCAGTACATAATCACTAGTAAAACTCCTAAGTGACTGTTACTGTGGCATAGTGTCCCGTGCTTAGTCATAGACAGATGGAACAGATGGAGTGTTGTATAGTTGTATATTGGTTTCCTCTGAATGGAAACATTTTCTTCAGGGGAGAGGTTCATGAGACTCTTGAGGTAAACAGACTTCTACACGTCTGGGAAAACTGGAACTTGCAAGATTCATATGGACCCCTCCTTAGGGTAAAAGAAGGAAACAGCTGCTGGAGAGGAGAGTCTGGCCAGGTAGGCTGCCTAGAGGACATTCTTAGACCTGACCAGCTGCCTGTAAGGTATGCAGAGAGTTCCAGAGATGCATCTATGCAACTGGTCATCTGTGTTGGGATGGGTTTTTCACAGTGCAGCTGCTTTGGAGCCATCTCTGTTCCTGTAAGGAATCCCAATAAAAACTCACTTGTTCACACAGCACTTTGGTGTAACCATTACTTTGGCCTGCCATGGGTTCCCTTTCTGGGGTGAGTAGACATATATTTGTTGCATCTCTCCAAGAAAAGCCTCTCATGCACCAGAAACCTAGATAAGAGGAAGGATTTCAGCTAGTAGGGTAGAATAGACCCCTCAGTAGTGATTTCCATAGTTCACATCAAGCTAGAGCAAGTATTTGAACTAGTTTTATATGACAAAATCAAAAAACACTCTTTCGTGCCTCTAATAAGCCAAGCTGAGAGTAGAAGCTACAAATCATTTTGTTCAAACACTGAACTCTCCCCTTTTCCCTGCTTCTCTCCTGCTTGCAGCTGACTCCTCCTTCCTGCAGCTCCCAGGATCACAGGCTGATTAAAGAACACAAAGGTTTGCTAGGAGCCTGTGTTCAGGCTCCCTATAACTCTCTCTCTCTCTCTCTCTCTCTCTCTCTCTCTCTCTCTCTCTCTCTCTCTCTCTCTCTCTCTCTCTCTCTCTGAGCTGAGACCTACCTGACAATCTCTGCCTTTGAATCCAGCTCTGGGCACAGATGCATCTTTTTATTTATTGTTCTCCCAAGTGATTGCATCAAGCTGGAGATCCTCCTTAGGAAAGACCCACCGCATCCACGCCAGAGCACTTTGCAATCTGTCTGAGGAGGAGTTTCCTGCTTTCTTGTCTGAAATTTCGTGGGTGGAAAGAAGTGTTTGTTTGATTGATTTACTTAAAATATTGAAAAGTTTCTCATTGATGCCTGAAATGGAGCACAGCTTTAAAACATGGGTTGAGTCAGATCTTTCTACCGGAGACATGTCTGGACCAACACAGGGAACATCTAGAAAAACTTGGCAACAGAAATGACATCTGCTGTGCAACTCTCACGCTCTGAGAAAATCATCAGACTCGCTGAAGAGGGAAATTAAAATATTAAGGAAAATGTCTTTCTTTCTCAGCAACTTAACAAATGACTCTAACCTGTGGAAAGTAAGTCATAATTCTACGGACCTTATGAATTCGCCAGCAACTCTGTCTCTTTCTCTCTTTTGCCTGATCTGTATAATGACTCTCGCAGCTCTGGTGGGCAGCGTTTTCTCACTGGTTTCTCTGCTGACCATGCAATACAGAACTGTTGTGTCCATGCTTGTGACAACTTGGTCTGTGGATGATCTCTTGAGCGTCTTGTCAGTGGCCATCTTCATGGTTTTGCAGTGGCCAAAAGAGGCACCGGGCTACTTCCAGTCTCTGTGCACCACCTCTGCCTTAATGTATATGTGCCAGGGCCTCTCCAGCAACTTAAAGGCGACTTTTATAGTCTTCTACAACTTTTATACGATGCACAGGACGGTGGTGAGTCAGTCAAGCTCCTGGCGATCAGGACAGGTACTTGGTGTGGCTTTAACCGTGTGGGCAGTCAGCCTGCTTCTGGCTTCGCTCCCGCTGTGCGGCTGGGGAGTCTTTGTGCGCACCCCTTGGGGCTGCCTGACCGACTGCTCCAGTCCCTATGTGCTGCTCCTCTTCGCGGTGTACGCTTCCGCTTTCGGGCTCCTGGCGGTTCTATCTGTACCTCTCATTCACCAGCTGCTGTGTTCGGAGGAGCCGCCGAGACTCCATGCCAACTACCAGGAAATTTCTCGTGGCGCCTCTACTCCTGGAACCCCTGCGGCTGGGGGAAGAGTGCTCTGTCTGTCGCCAGAGGATGTTGAGATCCCTGCTCTGCGATGCACTGGGGGATGCTCCCCGAGCTCCGACATGGTGTTTTCCCCGGGTCAACCTGCTGTCTCTGGCGCTGGAGCCGGCAAGCGAGAGAATCCCGGGACTCCCCATGGCACCAACAGCTTCCCTGTGAGCCTGGCACAGAAGCGCTTTGCTTTGATCCTAGCGCTGACGAAAGTCATCCTTTGGCTGCCCATGATGGTGAGTGTATTTATCACTCCAGGGTGTGTGAGCTGAGACCAGACGCGGGTTTGGAGAGTCACCCAAAGATGTGCGGATAAGTCCGCTTCCAGAGGCATTGGTTTTCTCTGAAGACAGGTCCGGAGGAAAGCAATTCACCTGGGGACTACTTAACTACCAAGCTGTGGCTGTTAAGTAATTTTCAATCTGAGAAGGGTGGATAGCCTTCGATCACAAGAGACTTGATTTTTCCTAGATCATGGTCAAAGATGTTCTCTCTCTTAGGCAAAATCTGGGCGTATTCAGAAAGGGAAGGAGCAAGTAAAAGGGTTTTTCTTTCGACCTTCTCTGGCCCAGTTTTATTCCTAGTTTCCTCCTGCCTGGTAGCGACGCCTCCCATCTCTAGCACCAAGAGACAGAGGGGTGTAATCCAGTGTAGTAGGGAAGAGGGAGGGAGGGCAAAACTTAGCTTTTGTTCCTGGTGTCCTAGAGTGAGCTGGGGGTGGGGGGTGGGTGACAGTGGCTCGTGCTGTGACCAGTGCACAAGGATAGAGACCTGGAAACAAGAAATGACAAGTTTGGAGTTTCTAGTACATGTTCCACCATTTCCCCTTTCCTTTCTTTCCCTGCCTAGCATCTCTTTATCGACTGCCTGTATCTTGGTTAGGAATTTTAAATCGCAGCAGGTGCAGAAAGAGCATTCAAAAAGGAAACTAAACTCAGTCTGCTCTAGTGCACCGGAGGTGAACCCCATCCATTCCCAGACTCCTGCCACCAAACCCCTGGAGTGTGGCCCAGAAACAGAGCTCCTATAGACCAAAAATGGGGGCTTGAATAAAGAACTTGAACCGAGTCAGGGCTCAGAAGGTGGGAAAGCGGATTCTGTTTTAAGTCTTAGTTCTTTGCCTTTCAGATCCACATGGTGGTAAAACACGCGGTGGGCTTTCAGAGCCTTTCGGTGGATATGCTCAGCTTTCTACTAACCCTGCTGGCCAGCATTGTAACACCAGTGTTTGTCTTGTCCAAACGTTGGGCCCACTTGCCTTGTGGCTGTATCATCAACTGCCAGCCAGACACCTACTCCGTTGCCTTCGATGGGAAAAAGTGTAAGTCCTCCACAGTGGCTGCGGGAGCACCACACCTACATTAAAATACCGAAAAGTGGCCTATTGAGAAAGTTACTGGGGGTGGAACGGAAATATCACAGACACATACAAATGGTAAATAACAAGAAGAAATGATAAAATTTTAATTTAGTGATGGAGTAGGTTTTCAACATCCCTGAGAAATATTCATTCATTGGTGATATTCTTAGGTAAGAAAAGGGTTCATTAACTCAACACTTTATTGTCAACACAGACAATGTGTTACCTCCTTTCTCACTTTTAGCCCAGAGTGGAAAAATCAGTCTGTCCTCCCAAGTCTACATATGAAGAGCAGCATTGCTGAGCAGCCTGCCTTTGAAAAACAGATAAACCCCGAAAACCAGATTAAAACTCCTGACCAATAACACATTCTTATCCAATAGAACAGTGCAAAAAGTATTTTCATTATTTTCTCCTAAGATTCTAGAAATTTTTGAAGTATGATATATCCATACATATACACACATACACACACACACATATATATCCTGAAAAAAATCATCCCCCCATAAATGTTTAGGGTGTTCCTCTGCTGTTGGAAACATCCTGAAAACCAGCCAATAAGCAAAATTCCTCAAGCTAAAATGGGGTGGAGGTTTCTGGTTGTCTTTGGTTTTGTACTCGTGTTGTTCCTTTAACAGGTTGCTTATGCGGCTGGAAGGGGAAGGGCAGTTGTTTCAGTATTCAAAGGCTGTGGGAGTAGAGTCTATCTGGACATCATCTGACTGAAAAACAATGTGATTCCTACTCCTCTCAGTGAAAAGGTGATGAGGGTGAAAAGCAAGACCAGATCAGGAACGAGCTGTGTATTTTAATCTACTTAAAAGGCTAGGTGACATATAGACATTAGACTGAATAAAATAGGGTGGTCCATTAGTGTGTGATTAATTAACTCTTCTGCTAACTGTCAGAATAACCAAGTATATTTTTTTTAGCAGAAAAGAAACATTAAGTAAAAATGGTTCATTTCAGATGACTTTAGGATTGTAAAAATGAGAGAATATCAAAGTATTTTTAGCAAACAATTCTAGAACAAAGTGATTTTTATAAATATTAATTACTGGCCATCTTCATGTATTGATTATATTTAAATTATAGAATATCTAAATATTTTCTAATTGACAAAAATATTTCTGTGTTAATGATATCATTTTATGTGTGATAGATGGCAAATTCATTTGTGTCTTTAAAATAACTGTATAAGCCGGGCAGTGGTGGCACACGCCTTTGATCCTAGCACTTGGGAGGCAGAGGCAGGTAGATTTCTGAGTTCAAGGCGAGGCTGGTCTACAGAGTGAGTTCCAGGACAGCCAGGGCTACATGGAGAAACCCTGTCTTGAAAAAGAAACAAAAAACAAAAAAAAAAAAAAATAGAACTGTATAATACAATAATGTGTTCCTATGAATTAATAGTAATAAAAATAATTACAACAGAGACAACTAATAAATTAATGCACAATTTTTAATGGTATATAATAGGAATAAATTGTTTACATGACAGTTCTAACAGTCTGACAAATGTTACTGCTGTGTTATTGCACTAGTTTAGTGACTCTGTCTTACAAAATTTATAATTGTGAGGGAGGTAAGCTTGTGCCAGCAGAAATGAAGTCTTGGTAAAGTGAAAGGCAAATGTATTTTAAAACTGGGAAGCACCCATATCAGAACTAACTAATACCAAAGCATTGTTACCAGCCACTCACTTGAATAGCCAAGAAACCATTGCAACATCCGTACTACACATGCTAGGAGAGCCTATAGACAGGTTAAAAGAATCAACGACCTCACTAACGCTACACTGGATATGAACACGAGCTCTTTAAGGTCAAAATAATCACTTTTCCCTAAAATCACTAATTGCTTTTGTTAGCGTTTATTTTAAAATTATAAAAAAGTTCATTTTGATAGCATAAATTTTCTCTTTTTCCTCTTTTCATGTATGTGGTGTACATGTGTGTATGTATACATGTTCACGTGTTTGTGTGTACATATGCACATGTATGTGCTTATGAAAACCCGAAGTTGCTATCTGGAACCGTCCTTGATTTTTCTCTCAGTTCTTTCCCTTCCCTTTCCCTTTCCCTTTCCCTTTCCCTTTCCCTTTCCCTTTCCCTTTCCCTTTCCCTTTCCCTTTCTCTTTCTCTTTCTCTTTCTCTTTCTCTTTCTCTTTCTCTTTCTCTTTCCTTTCCTTTCCCTTCCCTTTCCCTTTCCCTTTCCCTTTCCCTTTCCCTTTCCCT
>CM052704.1:43517741-43539445 GCA_028551405.1 Uromys caudimaculatus | reverse complement strand
GTTTCTGAACCCTGCCTCTGTTGTTGTGTGGCAAATACTTTAACTTTAAACCTTCCCTTCAATCCCTGATGGCTTTTTTTTTATAGAAATATGTGGCATTAAAAATACTGCTAGAGAAATACTAATTTAGACACATAAGTCAAATAGCTTTACTCCCTTTTACAATCCAGACTATGCAAAGGGAATACAATAAGAATGTTTGCTTGTGGCAGGAAGCACCACCATTGAGTTTCCATTGTTAGTTCTGTGCGCCTCTAGGTGGCTTATCCTCAAGCAGGCCAGATCTTGGCCAGATATATGAATTCATTAGGAGTTTTATATTAACTGTTTTTTTCTTAACAAAGAAAAAATATCTCCTATTTATGTTGTTTATCACTGAGGCGAAGTGACACAAAAAAGTAAGCACTTGTTGTACTAGTCCATGCATTCTAAAGGCCATCTTTCAAAATAGAAGATGGAAGCACACGTCTCAGTTTCATTAAATGGTGACAAAGAGACAAGCAACCAGAAATCAATTTGCAGAAACAAAAATTCTCTTCTGTTTTGGATAGGAGATCATATATTATCTCAAAACAAAAGCTTTTATGTAAATTTTAACACAGAAATTTCAAATATAGTGTGGATATGGTTTTCAGACGTACATGTTTTGATTAACATGATGTTCTCTTGATTAATTAAGCAAACAGCTGAAAAATCTGGTGTGCTCTTTCAAAGTCATATTTTCAGATTATTTCTTCCAAGAATCAATACCTCTCTCTCTCTCTCTCTCTCTCTCTCTCTCTCTCTCTCTCTCTCTCCTTCAAAAGTCATAGACTGAAGCATGACTTTCAATCCATTTTTAATAGTTAAAAATGCAGTTTCAGTTAAGTGCCAAAATCTTAAAAGTCAGGATATTTCATATCAAAAATGTGTATCTGGCCTGATCTTCAAAAATACATAGCTGAAAGTGCTGCTCCCCAGCAAGTGGCCCGAACTGAGGATCCTGAGTAAGAATCAAGGGCACGCCCATTACCGAGGGTGCACTGGAATATCAGTTATTAATAATACCTAGTCGGCTTCTATTAGACATTCACCGTTTTCAATCTTCTATTCATAATTTTTAAAAGACATAGTTTTTGTGCTTAAGGAGCTTAAAGGTGATCAATTTTTACTCTCATGCTAGCATTTGAATCAACATAACTTTGATTATTAACTGGTGTGTGTGTGTGTGTGTGTGTGTGTGTGTGTGTGTGTGTGTGACTTCAGTGTGCATCTGAAGATGTGGGTGTAATGATCTGTATATGAGCATGGAGAGGCCAGAAGTTGACTTCTGATGTCTCCTCTATTGCTCTTTATTTTACATTTATACTTAATATTTAAGCAACAAACACTTTACTCACAAAGCCATGTCTCAAGCCCCTTGACTGTCAACTATTCAATACGGTTTTAATCCACCATCTCCATCAGTTACCTCAGTCAGGGTTTACCTTTACTGTTAAGGAAAGTCATTAAAACAAAAATTAAATAACTCCAAAACATTTTCATTGATTTTAACTGATGTACAGATTCTGACCTAGAAATGCCATATCTATATTTTTCTGCTTCCATTACTATATTTGTATCACAAGTCTGATCAACTGTAAAGTGATTTCATATAGAGAACAGCCACTTGAATTCTTGAATTGGATATTTTAAATTCAAATCATTTTTTAAGATGAGTAATCAAAGGAGGCTTGACCTATTGATCTTATTAGCTTTCTCTGCAGAAGTGGACAAATAATACCTCTTATGTAGCTCTACCATGAAACAATGTGATTGATTTACCATCTCATAATGATTATGGCAACTTTAGTTTTTTCTTAAGTATGTATTGTTGTTGTTGTTATGTGTGGTATGTAATGTATATGTCATTGTGGACATAAGAGTGTGGCGGAAAGAAACTAACTTTTGGGAGCTGGTTTTCTTCTACTATGGGAGCAAGGCTTTAACTCAGGTCATCAGACTTGAATGGCAAACACCTTGACATAGTGATTTATTCACTGGTCCCTGGTTTTTCTCTTCACCTCAGACTTCCTCGTATGCTCCTGACCAGGAGGCACAATCTCTGATAGCACATTCTGTTCACCCCTTTAAAGATGATGCACATTTTTTACTCTCTGTATCTCAGAGTTTCAATATACAGCTGACACCATCCAGCCAAGTAGTGATGATAAAATTGGTGTTTTATGGCCATTCTTATTTTCCAAGTGGTTCTAGCTTACAAATCTGCGACATCATATCTCTTTTGGAGAAAGAAAACCCATGAATAATTGTGCTATTCTTGTAGTTCCTCAGCTATCAGTCTTAAAATAGGTTAAAAGTTATAATTTAATTTTACTGGACTGTAAGTAAGTAGAACTATAAACACGTCAGTATAAAGAACATGATCATCTGCTTCTACTTTTCTACTTTGATAGAAATTTTTCTGACTTGTGGTCTGACTCACACAAAAATGAATGATGCTAATAAATCCTATTTTTCAGAAAGCAGAACTCAGCTGTAAATCTTTGGTTCTGGGAACATTTCAGTAATAGAATGAGTATGTGAATGCCACTAGAGTATGTTGCAAAGTGAATCAAATTTTATGTATTATTCCCATAAAAACTTTATAGCCTTTCATAATTTTTCCACCAAAGATAGCTAAGTGCCTAAATGTAAAGCACTGAGCTATCAAAGTAGAAAGTCTACTTGAAAAAAAAAACATATTTTAAACTATGAAAAAAAGCAAAACATCATATGCATTTTACTACCACTTTGATATAAGCTGATTTGTAATTGGCTGATACTCACACTCAAAAATTGCCACACTCTTTTCTAAGACTTTGAGCTGTACCCACCAATTAATAGTGTTATATTTGGAATATCTGCTATTCTGACTATTTAAATAATAATTTTCTTCATTCTTATTAAATTTATCTTCTAATTATTCAGATTTATGAATACTCTAAAAAAAGTATCCATTCACAGAATTACACAGGCATTCACTTTTTAAACCAAATGTATTACAAGTTTATTTGTGTGAGAAATGTATATGTTGCCAGATATGGTGACTCACACCCATAGCTCCAAAACTGAGACAGAAACGTGGAATGATCAAGGCCAGATTGTACAACCTGGGACATTCAACACAGTCTCATATATACAGTGACAAAGTGGAAAAGTGTCTCTTTGAAGTTAAAAGGCTACATGGCAGAACATGGTCTTATTTTTAAAGTGTGCTTTGACAGACATAAATGTCAGAAGTATTATAGAAAATTTCTCAAAGTGATTGTATATGCATAGCAGCTCATAATATGAAGGCTATTTAATCAATTTCTAGGGCAGTAGAAAATATAGCCCTTTCCAAAATAAAGGAATTTATAAAAATTGGTGAACGGAAAAAAAAACTGAATACATTTGAAAAATTCCTAATTTGTAGTTAAGTTTTAGTCATGAAATTGCCTTAAAGACTGAATCTTTTAGATTGTTTTCTTTTCAAGCCCTTCATCGGGTGAGAGAAATTAGGCTCAGAGTTATAAGATAATTGAATTGTGTAAGTCATGTGTCTTTGCACACATTACAAGAAATAATGAAGATGTCTTTAACTCAGAGTAATCAGGTAAATCATGTTCATGCTCACTGTTTATATCCAACGCTGTTCATATCTACCATTCTAACTGTCGAATTTTATTTTCATTCAGCAAAGAGGAAAGGCTTTGAATTCAATCTATCGTTCCAACAAAGTTATGGACTCTATAAGATAGCACATGCAGATTACTATGATGATGATGAAAATCCCATATCCTATCACAACCCAAAGAAATATGAGTGTGAAGCTACAAAGGAGCCTCGGGGAGACAACCACAGTGTCTTCAATACCATCACAGTAGAAATCAGCACCACGCCACCGCTGGACAGCGCCACACTGAAGGGTATCAACAAGTGCACCAATACTGACATCCCAGAGCCCAAACAGGCCAAGACTGAGGAAAAGGACACTTTTTCTGTTAAAACGGAACGCGATCTTAACTATGGAGAAACCAACTCTTTTGAAGGTCCAGAGAGACGACTGTCCCATGAGGAGAATCAGAAACCAGATCTTTCAGACTGGGAGTGGTGCAGGAGTAAGTCTGAACGAACGCCTCGTCAGGTACAGTAAAGGCTCTTCTTCCATTAATTAAAAGTAAAACTAAACATGAACTGTGTGAAAAGATGGTGAGTTTATCGTTTCCTTTAATCAAATCCAAGGGTGATGTTGTCTCAGTTGGTTTTCACAGTATCTCACTTTTACTTCAAGACCTTTGGAATGGTCTTTCATGTATTTATTTTAGTTTTACCTTTTCAGTTGAAATGTGTACATTTTGGAGCCAGTAGACACAGATGGAGTCTTTGAGAAGTATAAGGCATTTTACTTGAACTTCAAGTAATCTGATTAAAATCAGACCATATTCCAGAGCTCTAGCTCCTGTGTCAGCTGATTAAATAAGTTAACATGTGTACTTTAATTTTTCACACCCGTGCACACAATTTATTTCAGGGTTCATTCTAGTGAACCATTCCAAGCAGTGCCGAATGTCCCATTTCCTTGTTAAAACGATATGGATTGATGATGATTTTAAAAGAAAAAAAAAATTGCATGTGAATATTTCTCCACTGTCCCCTGAATGCAAACTTCTATGAGTAATCTGGAATGCATTCATTTTCAGTGTCAAGTTGATATGAACCTGTTCTTTCTAAACTCTCACATTTGATCACATGTCTGAGCACTATAAAGTTACCAGGGAGAAGGAGGCTCCTTCTGTGTGATTTGATAGAAATCCTATAACTTGTCTTAATCTCTGTGAGTAATCTGAACTCCAAAAATGTTCTGCTAGGATTAATGTATTCATGGATTAACTGTATCACCACAAACCACAAATACAAATGTGCAATTTTAAGTATGAGTAATACACTTTCCTACTGTCATTTTCATATCATTGTCTTAAAACTAGTAGAATATCAAAATGAATATATTAGGGAAATATATTCCTATTAGGGAAAATACGAACATTCTGTTAGAAAGTAGTAATCTCAGAAAAAGTTAAATATTTGTCATAAATGTATTAAGGCAGACAAAATTAGAGATCAAAGAATAAAATGCTCCTTATTTTTTGAATGTTAAGACTCAGCAGTTAACAGGGAACTTGCCATACTTTTCATCATTAGTTTGTATTTAGAGCATATGAACCCTTTTGGTTTTCTTGAGCTTAAAAATCAACAATTCTCTTAATGAAATCTCTTCTCTCTCTCTCTCTCTCTCTCTCTCTCTCTCTCTCTCTCTCTCTCTCTTTCTCTGTGTGTGTGTCCCTAACATGCCCCTCCCTCATGTGCTCTTTGTTACTCTATCATCCATCATGATACTGAAGATTGTGTCTTTGTGCTACCTAATTTTATTGTCAAATTGACACAATCTAGAGTCACCTAGAAAGAACCTGAACCAAAGATTGTCCTGGATTATCCTGACCTATGGCTGTGGCTATGGCTGTAGGATCATTTTCCCGATTGATAATTGATGTTGGAGAGCCCAAACCATTGTGGGCAGCACCATTCATAGGTAGATGGTCCTGGCTTATGTAAGAAAGCTAGTTAAACATGAGCCAAAGAACAAGGACGTAAGCAGCATCCCTCCATTGTTTTTAGTTTAATGTCTGATTAAGTTCTTACCCTGTGTTGTGATGAGTGTTACTTGGAAGTAAGTAAGCCAAATAAACCATTTCTCTCCCAGTTTTCAGTCATGGTGGTTATCACAACAACAGAAAAGCATGCTAGTCAATCTGTCATGGATCTTACTCATTCCTTTTTATTGTCTTATTTTATCATAAATGTGTCTTTCCAATACAATATGACATATAGTTTTCTGAGACTTTATTTTTTCAGTAAACAGTAAATGATTTATATTTTCTAAATTACGTGTTGTCAGAACTATCTCAAATATCATAATTTATAGCCTTATTTAAAAGTTTTTGTTATAGGAAGTTCAAATGTCTAACTATATCCAGTTAAAATGAAAAATAGATTTATTTGCAATTAAGTATATGTTCCTGCTTGTACTGGCTAGTTTTGTGTGTCAACTTGACACAAGCTGGAGTTATCACAGAGAAAGGAGCTTCAGTTGAGAAAATGCCTCTATGATATTCAGGTGTAAGGCATTTTCTTAATTAATGATCAAGGGTGGAGGGCCCCTTGTGGGTGGTTCCATCTGTGGGCTGGTAGTCTGGGTTCTATAAGGAAGCAGGATGAGCAAGCCAGGAGAAGCAAGTCAGTAAGTTACATCCCTCCATGGCCTCTGCATCAGCTCCTGCTTTCTGACCTGCTTGAGTCCCAGTCCTGACTTCCTTAAGTGATGAACAGCAGTGTGGAAACATAAGCTGAATAAACCCTTTCCTCCCCAACTTGCATCTTGGTCATGATGTTTGTGCAGGAATAGAAACCCTGACTAAGACACTGCTCACCGTTCTTTTTAAATAAAAAAGCAAAATGACATATGAAAATAGAAAACGTTGGTCAATTTGGTAACTTTCAATTGTAAAGACTTGCTGGTTGAGAACATTTTGACATTTGTGAAAAGAAACTACTTTAGGAAATTCATTCAAAATGGCAACAGTGAGAAAGATGATTGGAGGTAAAGTAAGCAGGTGGTACAAGGTTAAAAACAGGTAAAACTTGTAAGAAACTAGTTGACAGCAAGTGAAATATTGTCATAAACAGTAGAATAACAAGAAATACTCATGCTGTAAATTCATGTGTTGGTATAATCCTATAATCACCAAATTATTTATGATTTTCAAGATTATAATTAGGTAAAATTGTAAGATCTTCATTTTTTAAACCTCATACACCATTTAAAATTTTTGAATTATAAATATCAACAAAACACAGATAGATCTGGAAGGCTTATCAAAAATTTCCCTAGGCCAGAACACAGCTTTTATATTTTGCATCTTTTTATTAACATCACACGAGTGTAGATGATAACTTCCATTTTTCACCTTTTCTTCCAAGTAGCTTCTTTGTTCTGAAAAAAATGATAACTTAATGGTTTACACAGTAATGCATTGAGCTTTAGAAGACATTGCAGTTGCTATATGAGAACCTTGCCTATTTTTTTAAAAAAAATGATTACTTTTATTTATATATTTACTTATTTTTAATTTTTTGGTTTTTTTGCTCTTTCAAGAAAAAATAAATTGTGTGATTTTCTCACAAAGTTCAGTATTGGCATGTGTTCCTAGAATATTTCAATATTATTGTTTTGTTGAGTAATTTTCATAGGTCATACAGAAAATGATTTTAAGGTTTTTTTATAGACCAGCGTGTCTGTGCACAAGTGAGATACTTCTAAGAGAGAAATTGGAGAGAAGAGTGGACTTTCAGGTGCAAATCATGGTTGCATGCAGTTCTGCAATACAAAACCAAACATCCAATTAATCAAATGCACAACAGATAAAAGAGGAGGAAGAGGAAGAGGAGGAGGAAGGAGGAGGAAGGAGGAGGATTTGTTTCCAGTCTTGTCAACATAGCAACTGCCTATAAAAAGAAATAAAAAGTAAAATAAATGAATACAAATAATATTTGAAAAACAAGAAAATTTGAGTAGCACTACTTGGGCTCTAATTAATAGCAAATGGATCTGAGCTTATATTTAATCTAAACTTCCATTTAATGTATAATCTATTAAGTAAGACTACAGGAAAATCTCCTGATTTTTCCTGTTCCATAAAATGTACAACTGTTTGTGTTTTAAAACAAACTATTAAAAAACTAGATGCCAGTGTTTGTTGTAAGATTTTCAGTTTAATAACTCTAGAGGCTGAAACTAAACAAAGAGTAATTACTGACATTTCTAACTAAAATGACCATAGTTAAAAAAAAAAAAAATCCAGTCATCACATCTATTCGCAGCCTTTACTGAGTCACTCCAGTACAGATGGCTACCTGAAGTTTAGGTATTTTACTTTTACTCACTTTATACATTTGAACTGGTTAGTTCATCACTTAGGGGTCAGAGACATAAAAATTTATTACACTAATAAAGACATGGCCTTTCTGCTTTAATGTCATAAAATAATATGGAAATGTTGCAGAGAACTTAGAAAATAGATAATAAGCAAGGAAAATACACTTATTCTAACCATCCAGACTTGAGTAAGATTTGTATTTTGTCCTATAGATACTGGACTTTTTCCCAAAATGCACTTCTACTTTTGATACACATGTCACATATGATATTATGAAATCTACGTTATTTAATTCATCAGGATAATTTTTACCTCATTTAAAGTGATCACCTTGTGTGCCTTCCTCTGGCATGCTGTAGAGTGATTATTTGCAACAGGAAAGTCATAAATAAACACAAATTTATACTAAGACAGTTTTATTCTGAACTAACTCAGAAATTTCATAAAACACTTTTTTATTCTCTTTCCATGTATCATTGACTACAGTACAGCAATTGCTTGTTCTCTACAAGTTCAGGGGGATTATCTTTATCAAAGCTTGTAGAGAATCCAACTAGTTCATCTCTTAAGCAAAACTTCTGTCAATAGTAAAGATCTAAGGAGCCAATGGCTTCAGTAAACATTAATGGTTCTGTACAGACAACAACCAGTCAATGCTTAACTCCCACCTCTTTCTCTGTTAAGTGGCTGCCTCTTATTTGACCTCAAATGACCAGGAACCCCCTCCATATTTTTAAAGCTTTATTATAACCTATTTTTGAACTTTAAAAACTTCTATAAAAATAGAACAAAACGCTTCACTATATTCTTCAAACGGCTTACACTATTGTTAACACATTGTAAAAACAACAATGCCCTTACCAATAGTTGACAGCCAGTCTTATGTGAATTTTGCCCATGGTGCTTTGGGTGGCTTTTCTGAGCAGGTGTATGATCTATGGTCACATACTACATTGGTTGTCAACATCTCCTCTTGTCCCCTGAGTCTTTCCTGACTTGACACATAAAAAATATTGTCCAGCCCAATTTCTTTTGCATTTATGGTATACTTTGATTTTTAATTGCTGATATTTTCAATTAAATCAAGTTCACATATTTTGACCAAAACCACTGCACATGCCTCCCACTCAGGCATTGCTTTATGCATTTATTTATTTATATTACATTGGTTCATTTGTGCATATTTTGATTTATAGGATGTAAACCATATCATCACTATCTTATTTTTTAGTTATGTAGACTTGGCCACTAGGAACTATTTGATGCTGGGTTTCTACATCCACACAACAAACCATGATAATCAGCTTAACCTTTCCTTACTTTCAGGCACCACGAAATAAACCTCATTTTTACTTTTCCTTGATTGCACACTTGAATTGACCCTTTTCCAAGGAACTTTGGGGATTTTTGTTAAAATGGGGCATTTGGAAGATAAATGTTAATAATATTATTATTTTTTTGCTTCAAAATACAGCTATTGAATACAGATTGGAAATTCTTTTGTATATGCTATGTACACACCTGAAGTCCTGATAATCTCGCTACAAGAACAATTTAAAGCTAAATGATCCTACTGGCATTTGCAATTAGCTCCCACGTAACTCTTCAAGTCTTTCCCTTTCCTTGTTTATGACATCTTTTCCGATACTGAGAAAACTAGCTTTTATTCACAAATATACTTAATTCTCGCCTAATATTGCCGTCTAAAAGATTTCATAATCATTAACCCACAATCCTGTGTAAAATCAACAGCAACAATAATTAACTCCAGCAGAGTTTGCAGTTCTTTTTATAGTTTTTTAGAGTTAATGACAAGATGCAACTTTATAATTTTATTTAGGTTTGTTATTTTTCTTCTCTAACACCTCTGTTTGCTTTATCATATTTTGTTTTTATTTTCATTATTAATGTGTGTGTGTGTGTGTGTGAAATACTACTAATTTTTCAAAAAGTCAGAGGCCTATCAAGCAAGAAAACTTATTCCCTTTTTCTTGGCCCTATTTCCCCATTCTTTCTTCCATTTTGGTCTACCTCTCTATGTAAGCCACCATGTCATTTATGCTTTAACCATCCCCAATTGCTCTTTTTATAGGAATGATATATGTTTTTCTGTCATCATGTCCTTTCTTACATAAATATGTTCTCTTGCTTGCTTTTGAATATAATCATTTAAATTATATTTTATTACAATAAAATATTATTGTCCTGGCTAGTCTTGTGCCAACTTGACACCAGCTAGTGTTAGTTGAGAAGAGGAAAGCACACTCAGGATAATATCTCTATAAGATTGGCTGTAGGTAAATCTCTGGCGTATTGTCTTGATTAATGCTTGGTTTAGGAGGGTCTCTCTCTCTCTCTCTCTCTCTCTCTCTCTCTCTCTCTCTCTCTCTCAGGTTATGGTACCTTTCTTGAACAGAGAATTCTGTGTACTCTAAGAAAGCAAGCAAGGTGAAGGAACTGTGATGAGTGGCCAGTAAGAAGCCATGCTCCAACATCAGCATTTGACTTCATGTTCCTGCCTTGCTTGAGTTCCTGCCCTGACTTCCCTTGGTGATGAACTATTAACTGGAAATTTAAGCAAAATAAACCCTGTTTTCCTCAGGTTGCTTTTGATTATGGTGTCTTATCAAAGCAATAGAAATGCTAAGTAAGAAATAATATGTCCAAGAAGTCATTCCAAATCCATTCTGTCTGTGGGGTTTCAGCGTGCACATCCATGCCTGGGTTTTAGTGTGAGTGCTATGGATTCTTTTTTTTTTTAAGATGTATTTATTTTATGTATATAAGTACACTGTAGCTGTCTTCAGACACACCAGAAGAGGGCATAAGATGCCCATTACAGATGGTTGTGAGCCACCATGTGGTTGGTAGGAATTGAACTCAGGACCTCTGGAAGAGCAGTCGGTGCTCTTAACCACTGAGCCATCCCTCCAGCCCGGGTGCTATAGATTCAAACTAAGGTCCTCATGCTTACTGGGAAAGCTGTCCTACCTGTTGAGCCATCATTCCATTTTTTATCTGTTCATTATAATGTTAATCTTTAACTGGTTACTCCTAGATGTTGAGTTGTGGGTAGAAAAACAATTTAAATGACAATTATTCAGATTTTCTTTTAGTACATGTATTCTGTGGCCTTTGGTGCATGAATCTCCATTTCATTTTGAGTTGTTTTTTTACTTGGTGAAAGATAGGTATATAATTTTCTCTTTTTTTCCAAATGATAGGTTTTCATTTAAAAGCATAATTTATTTATGAATCCAACATTATCCACAGTGAATTAAAATATCATCTTGTGCAGTATTTCCACTACTAGATAGATAGATTGATCTATCTCTGGATCTTTGGTTCGTCTCCCTGATCATCTACTCTGGCATTTTACAGCTTTAACTAAAGTTACTGCTGAGCTCTGACATCTGCTAAGGCTGGTCCCGTAGAAGATTTTATTTTCCTTTTTCAGTATTTTTCTTTCTATCCAAAAAATGCTTATTTTTCTTCACATTAAATTTAATTTAAACTTGTCTAGCTTCACTAAAATGCTTCATCAAGACTGCTAGAGTGTAAATATTTCAAAGAGAATAGACATCTTTTCATTCCAAGTTGTCCTACCCAAAGCAAAGAATATTCTTCTGTTCTTTTCTACTCAGTTTTTGACATGAAAGATTTTAAATTTTTATTTCTATAAGCTGTACATGGCTTTGTTGAGTTTATTTAAGGGTATTAATCTTCTTTGTTTCCCTTTTAAGTGAAACTTTTAAAAAATTTCCCCCACCTAATCACTGAAAGTCTGAGTTAAATGAGCAGTTTTTACAGTGTCTGTACTCTAAAACTCTTTGTGTGCTTTCAAAGAAAGCATATATATCATATATAATTTCTAAAGAATACAAGTAAACCAGAAAATGGTCACATGTGTAAGTGTCAATCATATCATTAACAGTCAAAAAATCGTAGTTAAAATAGTAATGAAAAGCTGTTGCAGAACAACAGAATGACCCAAATTAAACAGAATGATGAGAATGTGGAAAAGTAAAGGCTCAGGGAGAAAGGAGAGGCCTTGGGCCTGAGGGTGCTAGAGGCCCCAGTAAAGGGGAATGTCAAGGTGGGAATATGGGGATGGGTGGGCGGGTAGGTGGGAGGAGGAATTCCCTCACAGAGGCAGGGAGGGGGAGAGGATAGGGGGTTTCCAAAGAGGAGACCCAGAAAAGGGGAAACATTGGAAATGTAAATAAAGTATCAAAAATTAAAAAAAAAAAAAAAAAAAAAAAAGTAAAGGCTCATATAAACCATTCGTGGTGCTGGAGAGATGGCTCAGCAGTTAAGAGCACTTGCTACTCTTTCAGAGGACCAGAGCTCACCTCTCAGCATCCACCAGGCAGATCACAACTGACTATAGTTCTAGCTTTAAGGAAGCTGACACTCTCTTCTAGTCTCCAAGAGCACCTGCACTCATATAAACACACACACGCACACGCACACATACATACACGCACATATGCACAATTTACAACAACAAAAATGAATATTAAAATAAATGAACTACTGCTGAGAAAAATTCCTGAACTCCTCTGAAAAGGTGGTTGGTAGTGTGTCCCAAAATGAGATAAACTCATGCCTCATGCTTCCACAGCTGCTCTTCCTTGTGTAGCTTAGAATTGCACTGTCTCCTGCAGCTACTAAGCACATGTGGTTTTTAAAATACAAAATGATTTATTTTCAAAATGTTATATCCATTTCGTCAGTTAAACTATCTACAGCTCAATGCTCAATATCCAAATATGGCTGGTGGCTACAATGTTGACTAACTCAAATGCAAGACATTCTATTAGACAGTGTTAACCTAGAGCAAGTGTGTGTTTCTAGTAGGTTTGTTTTGATAGTGATAACACTTGAAACACACATAAGAATGAGCATACTGAAGTTTTGAGTGCAAGAATTGCATATAGAAGTGTATTTTCCATGAGTCCAGGACAGCTTAAGTTTTAGACCTGATGTTTACTCTGATCCCTTCACGGAGGCTCAGGATCCTCAAAATATATTCACATGGCACATGGTTTTTGGAAAATTAATTGAAAATACATCTGCATTCTTTTTCCTAAAGAATACATCTAAGGTAAGCTTCAGGCTCTTCAAAATATGCTTCTAGTCCTGATTAAAAAGCAATAAAAAAATTAAATAAGGCTACACAAATAATATGAGTTTTGCAAATATAATAAAAAAAGACCACACACAGTGAACACTGACTGTAATATGTGGTGAAGCTTGAAAGCAGGTACAATAAATTAAATGGTTTGAGGATACACAGGAAAGTGATACAAACATGATGGAGAGCTGGAAGTGATTATGAAAGACTGTGAAGTGTTGGCTTGTAAGAATGGTCCATGCCCTAGAAAGCACATCTGTGATGCCGAGAGATACTGACAACACCCCTTCCCTTGCATCTTAAAGGATGACTATTCTCTCATGGACTGCATGTTTATGCTTACTGTTCCCCTGCTTGTGTGCTAAGGTTCATGGTTTTTAAATATTTATTTTATTTTACTTAGGTGTATGTGTGCATCCTTCTGTTTGTTTCTGCTCCCCCCACCATGGTGTGTGTGTGTGTGTGTGTGTGTGTGTGTGTGTGTGTGTGTGTGTGTGTGTCAATGGAGGCCACAGAGGGTGTTGGATGCCCCGGAACTGAAGCACAGACAGTTGTGAGGTGACTGACTAGGGTGCTGGGAACTGAAGCTGGATACTCCAGAAGAACAGCCAGAGATCTTAATTGCCAAGTCACTTCTAAAGCCCTGAATTTCAAACTTTAAATAAATAAAATTTGCCTGGCTGATTTTAAGGGGCAGCTGCAGCTTTGGAGTTCTCACCATTTTGTCTTTTGTATGTGGCCCAATGGTGGGTATCATTCTGCCCCTCCCCCTCACTACTCAGGGCATCATTTCCCTTCTGTGCTAAACAATGCTCCTCTCCTTAGCACTCCTTTTGATAGTGTGCTTGTTTACCATTGTCCATAGCCTTTATAGCTGTCTGAAATCCAGATGCAAGGCATTTCTGATTGTCTTTTATCCTTGAAGAAACTCAATTATAATACCTTTCTGAATGCATTTTCAAACTAAAGTCATTTCTTTGGCAGATATGTCACACTAATTCCCGATGTGTCTATTGTCAGCTACAATTCTCAAGCCGTCTTGTGCTCCTGTCACTTAACCACAAAACTATCTGTCTGGTCTGTTGTTTAAGCCCAGTAGTATCTGCTGTTAAATGTCAGCTTGATCCTCTTAGCTAACTTCCACCGCCGCTTCTGCCTTTCCTACTGCTGCAGAGAATGCTTGCAGAGGATGATTTCAAGAACAGGTTTCTATAGATACCATCCTTCCTAAATTTGTGTCATCCATGGATCCAATAAGGTAACTTTATATTTTACCTAAACATATTCACTAAAAAATTGAAGCAGGGAAAATAATATTGATTTTATACAAGTAAAGAATAGAGTATCTACAAATCAGCAAGAACATGAAAACAAACCAATCAAACAAAATGATTAAAACTTCAGGTTAAGAAGCAAGGCAGAGAGAAGAAAAAGATCAAATAGCATGGGAAGAATGCGTTCTCCAGAGTTGTTTGAACCACATAGCTATAGCTTCTGCAGATCAAACTCTGGCTGTTAAAAGGGTAAGGAAGGGAAGAAATATGTTCCAAGACAGCTGCCATGAGCTCACTGAGTCCTAGTCCTAAAGCCCTATACTTCTGTCTTTCAAATCCTTTTTAATTGTGGAGCTTGGAACCATTGCAGGGATTATGAATAGCACTTGTCTCTTTTGTAATGTTCTCTTCTTCCCATGCAAAACATCTCTACCTCTGAATACACAGTCCCCTGCTTCCTTTAAGTCTATCAGTATTTCTGCTTATCAGCAGCTCTTTCTGTTTGAATGTGATCCTCTAAGGAATGTTGGGATCTCTCAAACCAGGAGGCTCTCCTTTACAACTTCTTGTGCTAATTTTGACACATTTATTCTCATGAATATTTTCGTGATGTTGAAAATTTTCACCAAAGAATAAAAACAAATCATATCTGAAAATACCATCTTTTTTCATGCCATCCCTTGACTCAGTGAGTCTAGTGTCAACAGTGGAACTGTATCCTTCTGTGACCTTGTGATATGAACATATGCTCCAAAGACCCTTTCTTAGTGCTTTGGTAGCTTCCCAAGCTGTGCTTTCCCCCCACTTAGTTTCCCTAAGAATAATCTCACTGTTCTCAGTGGTGATTAATTTAGGACCCCTTTACACCTGAACTGACTGACCTGAAATTTTAAGACACACATTCCCCTCACTCTGTGACTGGATCACAGTGATTACATCAGAATGCTATCTTCAATGCCAAGGAAGATGTTCTTTCTTTCTTTCCCCAAATTCGACTTTTGATAGTTCACAGGGACCTTTGTTCCTGCGGCAGTCATTATAATTCAGATACTGTGTATCCTACTGACAAGTACTCATTTTCCTCCATAGACATCCGACCTTTTCAGTGTGGTCAGCTTCCCTCTCCTCTGTACTGGTCAGTAAATAAACCTTTCTGCTTGTTTTCTGCCACTGTCTGATACATAAAACTACAAGCAAGGTGGAAATATGTCAGATGATCTGCTTGTAGCTGAGTATGCTTTCAAGGAGAATCATTTGAAAGTGCTACCTTGCCTCCAGGCAGAGATTTTCCTGATTTCAGAACCAGGTTTCTGTTCAAGAGTTGCCTTCCCTATACTGTAAACTTCACCTAGAAACCTATACTCCACTGAGTGGCCCTGCATGCTAGGACAGAAACTAAATACCCAGAAAAGCGATGTCACCTACCAACAATTAGTGTAGTTCATGATAAAACCCAAGATTTTTATGAAGTTGTATAAAATACAAAGAAAGAATTTTAGAGAATATTATTCTTGGCATTTTAGCCTTTGAAAAAAGATAATATTTGAAGCAGTTCTTTCCTTCCATAGATCATACAACTTTGTGGTAAAAATCAAATTGGAAAAAGTTATCATGATCCTATGAAACAGAGCATCTCTAGTACTTGAATGCGTCCAGTATATGTCTTACCAGTGTCCATTTATGTTGGAATAAACATCAAACAGAGTAGATTGATTTATCATTGCAACTTAGCTGTTCAGCATTGTGACAAAATTCCTAAGACAAATTGGCTTAAAGGAGGAACAGTGGTTTTATTTTGGATCATACTTTTGGAAGTTTCAGTCCGTGGTCAGATGGTGCCATTGCTGTGGGTATAAGGTATTGAGACAGCAATCCTGATAGCAAGGAATAATGAAACTATGTTACTAAGTTTATGGAGTCCAGAACAGAGTAACAGAAGAAAGGCAAGGAGCTACTTTCTCTTAGCAACTCCATCTTCTAATTTCCACCAATTCTCAGTAGAATGCCACTAAATTGTGAACCTCTTTAAATAATAATAATAATATAGCATTGATTATGTCAGAGCCCTAATGATCTAATTACCATTTAATGGTTGATTCACAAACAATTACAACCAGGGACCAAAACTTTTAAGGGGTTCTCTTTATCCAAACCATAGCAAATGTATCTTCAAAATCAGTAGTTATTCAGTATTTTCATTTTAGTAGTGACCAGAGGAATAGAACATTTCAGGTAGAGCAGTAGTTCTCAACCTGTGGATTCCAAACCACTAAGAGGTTCAAATGACACTTTCATGGGGAAGACCATTGGACAACACAGATATTTACAATGTAATCTATAACAGTAGCAAAATTACAATTATGAAGTAGCAAGGAAAATAATATTATGGTTGGAGGTCACAACAACACAAGGAACTGTATTCCAGAGTAATTCATAAGTACTCATTTAAGTTGGGCATTTCAGTATTCTGGAACCAAGACTTCTATATACTAACCATATAGTCACTAACCACATAGAACTTTTCAAAATTTAACTTTAACAAAATTAAATAAGACTCAAAATCAGTCTTATTGTATTGCTATCCACATTTTAAATACTTGATAGCCAAGTGAGTCTGGTGACTTCCACTTTAGATGGTACAGACATAGAACATTTTCGTCATCACAAGTTCTGTTTGCTGTTTAAGGAATAGCTGGTCTGATTTTA
Source organism: Uromys caudimaculatus (assembly GCA_028551405.1). Lineage (NCBI taxonomy): Eukaryota > Metazoa > Chordata > Mammalia > Rodentia > Muridae > Uromys > Uromys caudimaculatus. The sequence goes on along the minus strand of CM052704.1, from coordinate 43,522,334 downwards.
AGCTCATTTAAATGGCTTAAATCCATATTTTAGTCTCATTTGCAATAGCCAAAAGTTGGTGAAAGAAAACATGCAAAATTCAAATTCTAAGATGTGAACATACATCTGAAGACTCAGACCTGCGAGACTTTAGTCCGTAAAAACTGTTAATAGGGCATTTACTCTTATGTGCAATGACCTCAGCTTTCGCTGAGTTACCCTTGTTTATCTCTGGTCTAAAATGTCAGAGAAGATAAGGCAATGTCAAAAAAAGGGGGGGGGGATTGGGACATATTTTCCTGATGATTTTGGAAAACTTAGATACACATATCCAGCAGAAGTGCATGGTTTTGTTTGTTTGTCTGTTTTTTGTTGGTTGGTTTGTTTGTGTGGTCCTTTGGTTGACCATGGGTGAGTTTACTCCTTGTTTCCATATTCTTTCCCTTGGTCTATGTGCTTTTCTTAATTCCAATACTTAGAAGATCATATTACAATATTTTAATTATATTTTGAAATCAGGAAGTATGTTTCCAGCATTGTTCTTACCTCTCAAGAGTGTTTTACCATTCAGTATCCTGTTATACTTTATATGAATCTAAGAACTGTTTGTTTTCTTTTATTATTTCTGGCAAATGCTATCATTAAGCATTTGAGAAAGATCACATTGAGACAGCACATTGCTTTATAGCGATACTTTATCCACTGTATTTCTTCCAATCCATGAAAATGTGATATATTTCCATATATCTGGACATTATTTTATTATCTTCATCAGTGTCTTAAATTTATTCACAAGCATTTTATTTTTGATGCTCTGGTAAATGAGCTTTCTCTTAATTTCTTTTCAGATAGTTCATTGTTAATGTTAAGAAACATAGCTGGTTTTGTATATTGATTTTGCATCCTACAATACAAAGGACTTCATTACATCTAAGATCCTAAGCAACCTTACTTCCTCCTTCCATAGATGAATGCATTTTATTTCTATTGTCTAATTATCCTGGCCTGGAATTTCTGTTTCCCCAAAAGTGGTGGTGTAGGCACCCTTGCCTCACTGAGGATCATAGAGAAAAGTCGTTGAAAAATCTTCTGAATGCAATGTAGACAGTGTACCTTTCATATATGGACTCTCAGGTAATTTGCCTTTCCTAGTTTGTTAAGAATTCTTATTACAAAAGGCTGTAAAGTCCTTGCCACCTTCTCTATCTTTCAAAGCAACTTCATGATATTTACCCTTCGTTTGCTTTCTATGTGATGTATTATTCCACTTGACTTTTATATTGCACTATGCTTGCTTACCAGAACTAACACATGCTTGGTGACCACGTGTTATTTGTTTAGTGAGCTATAATTATATTCATCCTGTTTGCTTGTTTTAGGTCTCACAATGTAGTCCCAGTTATCTTAAACTCTTGACAGTCCTCTCACCATAGTTGCCCAAGTGCTGGGATTATAGCCATGAGCCACCATACCCAATATCTGAGTTCCTTTTTTGTGTCTATAGTAAAATACCCCAACAAAAAGCAACTTAGAGCAGGAATGAGGTGGGGTTAGCCCTCAACTCCAGGTTAAAGTCTAGCAAGTACTTGAACCAACTATTCACATCACAGTTTTGGGCAAAAAGAAATGGATGCATGCACGTTAGTACTCTCTCTTTTGTTATACAGTCTGCAGCCCAAAACCAGGCAACGATGCCACACCCCTTCAGACTGATTCTTCTCATATCAATTAGGGAATCATGAAACTCTCCCAGACACCCACCCACAGGACAAACTGATCTAGACAATTTCTTATTAAGACTTTCTTCCCAGGTAATTCTATGTTATATCAAGTTAAAAATTAAAATGAACCATCACACTCAGCATGCATCATTTTTATCTAGTTTTATCAGAATGTTATCCTATAGTTTTTTTTTTTTCCTTTGGTCTTTTGGTCTGGCTTTATTGGCATGGTAATGCTGGCTTCATAAAAATTAGTTTCAAAGTATTTCATCCTCTTCAGTTTTTTAGAAGAGATTGAGAGGGACTGCTTTATGTCTCCTATGAGGGCTTGCTATAATTCACTAGTGTGAAGCCATTTGGCCCTGGGCTTTCTCTGATGGAGTACTTTGATGGCTAACTCAATCTTCCCATTGGTTGTAGTTTTGTTCAGACTGTGCATTTTTCATGATTCAGTCATAGGGGGTTGCTTGTTTCTGGGATTTTATTAATTTTTTTCTGTGTCATCTGATATATTAGGATTGCTTGTTGTAATTTCTTACTGTAAGTTCTTATTCTCCTTTTTCTAACTCTTAGTCTGCCTAATAGTTTCTCTATTTCTTTCTCTCTCTCTTTTATACATTCAAACTTTAAGCTCCCAGGGAGCTAGAAGTGTAACTCGGTAGAACTCTTGCATGCCATGCTTGGTCTACAGAACAATAACAAACTGAAGCCAGTTTTATTGATATTTTTCTAGTTTTCTATTCTTTATTTCATCTAGCTCTACTTAATTTTTTTTCCAGTTACTTGACGCATACAGCTGCATTGTTCCGCAGCATAAGCATCTGTTTTGATATTGCTTTGCTGTATCCAATAAGTTTGCTGCTTTGCATTTTCATTTGTTTCAAAGCATTTTCTGGTTTCATTTTGCATTTCTTTCCTGACTCATTAGTTGCTTAAATGTGTGTTTAATTGCCACATTATGTGAATTTTTCAGCCTTTCTTCTGTTATTCATTTCTAGATTTATTCCACTATGTTTTGAAAATATGAATTCAGTCTACTTGAATTTGTTGACATTTTACTATCTAAAATATGACTTATACTGAAGAACATCTTGGGTATGCTTGTGAGGAATTTATATTCTGATGTTGAGGGAATGTTGCGAGTACTTCTATCAAGCCCATTTGAGCTATAGCACTGCTCAAAGCATCTATTTTTATAGGTGTTTTCGTCCAAACACTATATATTATTAAGCTTCTCATCATTATCATATTGGCATCAGTTTCTCACTAGAGTCCTGTTAGTATTTATATGTATAATGGTTATGCTGTGTGTCTGGGGGTGCTTTCTGGTAAAATGACCCTTACATGCCTGATCTTCTTCAAGGCAAACACTGCTCCAACTTTCTGTGATAATCACTTCTCAGCTCCCTTTGATGCTTTTACCATCTTGATATATATCCCAAGGGGATTTAATTTAATCACATCTGTTCTGAAAGTATAATAAATATAATAATAGCTCATGCATTTGTATCACAAGTAGAGAAAAAAAGATTTCCAGGTTTGCTTCTGTTTTTTTCTTCTTGGGGTAGATTCATCAATACTCTGAAAAGTGCCTGAAGCTTATTTGCAATACAGAAGGCCTATTCTAAGAAATCTTGGTTCTTTAGATGTATCTCATTCCTTCCCACCACTGCTCTTAGGTAGGAAAAGAACTGATTTTTTTTTTTTTTTTGAAGTTTAATAAGATACCCAGAGATTGTGACAGTTCGCAGGAGGAATAATTTAGGCTCACTGACTCAAATTCTTCCAAAGGTCCATAAAACTTGTCATCATGCCACAGCTTTCATATATAAAATATATTTATATGCAATGAACAGGCTCTCCAAGGTCCTAATGGAGCCAGAAGAGGGAGGGTTGTCTCTGGAGGTAAGATGCATGTTGCTTAAAGGAACTGGTTTACGCTACAAAGGATATCCTGTGTAAAAGGAAAATGAATGGAGGCTTGGAGGTGTGATTTCCTTTAAAACAAATATTTAAAAAGTTCTTTGTAAGGATAACAGAATTACACTATGAAATAGCAGCATTCACTTCCTAATAGAGTATGTCCTTGAGATGAGACCTGAGTCTTTGTGTCTCTGTGATAGGACCTCGTCAAGCTGATCCTATGCTCAGGCCTTTACCACTTACCATTGTGAGTGTTGTAATTATGGGTCTTGGACTCAGACTTGGACTCTACAAAGCTAGAATTTTCCATTTCTGATCCACAGCTATGTGTTTGACCTGTTCTTGTCCCTCAGTTCCCTAAACTGAAAAAGACAGAATAAACACTTATGTCCTACAGCAACAAGAGGAAACATGCTAAAATATGAAGTGTTTTTGAAACACTAGGTGTTTGTTATTAAGAACATAAGCATTTATACAGAGACAGTAAATATTTCTCTGAGCTGTTAGGTACTCTGTTTACCCCTACTAGAAGAGTCAGTCACAGAAACTTGTCAATGTTATTGTGTTAAACATTGAACATTTTGGAATTTATGCCTGCCCCTTAATGAGCTCCTAGTGACAGTATCTCTGTGTAGACTGGATGGAAAGAATTCCTCTGAAACTACACAGCCACATAGTACATAGCATGGTCAGATGCTACCTAGTATCTGACTATAAGATTCATTTCTATTGTTTAGGCCCTATTTGTTCCCTGTGCTCACCAGATGCTCTGTGCCTGAGACTGGGCTGGGGAAAGCAAGAGAGGGAGGGGGAGAGGGAAGAGGAAGGAAAGGGGAAAGGGAAGGGGAAGAACAAAAGGAGAAGGAAGAGAGGCAAAGAAGGGAAGAGAAGGGGAAGAAAAGGGAAGGAAAGGAAGGGAGTGGAGGGGAAGAGAGGAAACAGAAGGGGAGGGGAGGGGAGGGGAGGGGAG
>CM052704.1:43497164-43517241 GCA_028551405.1 Uromys caudimaculatus | reverse complement strand
AAGGGAAGGGAAGGGAAGGGAAGGGAAGGGAAGGGAAGGGAAGGGAAGGGAAGGGAAGGGAAGGGAAGGGAAGGGAAGGGAAGGGAAGGGAAGGGAAGGGAAGGGAAGGGAAGGGAAGGGAAGGGAAAAGGGAAGGGAAGGGAAGAGTTATAGGAATTTTCCTTTGTTCTCTTTGCTCCTAGAGCCTGTATATTGGCTTTACTGTTCCTATTTCTAAATCTCATCTCTGACATTGACTAAGATTCTGAGCTTGGGTTTGCTGGAAATTTATTTTGATTGCTACCTAATAACAAATGTTTAACATAATGGGATTCTTTGGGGGGGGGGCGATATTTACTTTATTTACATTTCAAATGTTCTCCCCTTTGGAAATGCCCTATCCCATTCCCCCTCCCCCTGCCTCTATGAGAGTGCTCCCCCACCCACCCATTCCCCTCCTGTCCTCCCTCCCTAGCATTCCCCTACACTAAGGCATCTAACACCCTCAGGCCCAAGGGCTGCTCTTCCCACTGATGGCCAACAAGACCCTCCTCTGCCACATATGTGACCAGCACCATGGGTCCCTCCATGTGTATTCTTTGGTTGGTGGTCCAGTCTCCAGGAGTTCAGGGGGGGGGTCTGGCTACTTGACACTGTTGCTCCCTCCATGGGTCTGCAAACTCCCTCAGCTCCTTCAGTCCATCATGGAATTCTTTTCAAAGAAAACTTGAATAACAAAACCAACATCCTGCCTCACCCCACCCCCCAAAAACAAACTCTAAAAACCATCTAATAATAATATGATAAGAATATGAGGAAGAAGAGGAAAAGAATGATGATAAGGAGGAGGAGAAAAAGGAGGAGGAAGAAGAGGAAAAAGACAGCATCAAGATAATGAAAGGGTTCTATCTCCATCTTTGTGAGTGACATTCTGGGCTCCCTGTGGTCTATTTACAGTTTGTGAGAGCACTGTATTCATGTGTGATCCTCATTGTTATTCTAGCATGGTATAACTAGGCTTCAGGGATGGCACTTTGGAATGAGAGAAGAGAAGAATACAATCATGAAGCCAATGAAGAGGTTACAGTTATTTCTTCGTAATTTCTGTGACACGAAAGCTAAACGATGACTTAGATAAAATCATTGATTTATTTTGGCAATCCCCAAGTGTAATTTAATGTGATGGCATAAATGTAGAAATAAGTCATGTAGGCACATGTCTGTTGCAAGTTATGGTTTGACATTTTCTTACTCATTTTGTTTTCTCCCGTTTATACTAAGTGACTGAAAACAGTCAAGATCTAGTACTAAACAGCATAAATTCTATGATAGGGAAAACTGGCCACCAAAAATTTAACTTAACAATTCATTCTTTGATTACTCATCATGTAGGTCAGTGCATATAATCATCTCTACGAAAGAATGCTGACAGAATTAAAGTCTTGTTCCAGAAAGAATAGCATATCACTGATATTTGCAACTTAAGTAGAAACCTCACCCTTCTTACATACTTTATTAAATGCATCAATAAACAAAAGCTAATGGATATAAAATTGTACTTAAACAGAAACTATTTGTGTTCACTCACCATTGCCTAACTCTTAGGTCTCTAGACAATGGAAGTGGGGTGAGATAATTTTGTATTTTGTTATTTCTTTTTATTTGTTTCTACAAAAACTGAAGTGCTCATGCATGTACATATACATATACTATGGTTTAGTCTGTGTTGAAACTTTGTATCTTTAATAGAAAGAGCAAATAAATAACCACAGAAAAAATAGAACAGAGTTGCATGATTAAATTACTCAATCTGAAAATTCAGAGTAAAACAAGCAGATTTGTTGTAGGAATTGCTTCAGCCAACATCTGTGACAAGTCAACAAGTTCTAAGAGATGTCACCTGCTCCAGAATCTAGTCAAACTGTAGTATGGTTTAGTCATATGAAAAGCAGAGAAGCCTTCTGGTAGGAGCCCCAGATCATTGTTAGCATTGGCTAATGGGGCAAGTGCCAGTTCAAGCTCCAAGACCAGAGAATCCGGGAGTGTAGCATCTGCAGGCCAGGGAAGGCCGGTGTTCTGGCAAAAACAGAACAACGTGTGCTTTCTTAGTTTCTTCCTCCTGTTCAGCTTCTCAGGCCACTGGCATTGCTGAGGGTCACTTTTCTTTGTTTAATCTACTGATTCAGGGGCAATCTTTCCAAGAAACATCTCAAAGCTGCACATATACATGTTTTAGGGCATCTCTTACTCTAGATGATTTTGTCCCTTAATTCATTGTACTTTTTTTACAATCAGGACTATAAACATATGTCCATTTTCAGCAATAATTCATCCAGAATGAAATTTAAGCCTGGTTACTACTAGGAATATGAATTATGATAAAATATAATTTAATTTGTGATAAAACATAATGATCTATTCGGCATCTTAACATCTAATATTCTGGTACATCTAGCCTTCCAGTGAAAATAATGTCCTAGTTTCTAGTTCACAAAATAGCCTAAAATACCTTGGGCTGGAATTTATACAGATTTAATGCTGATGGAAATGCCCTTTGGTAAGCTGTGATGATGGTTCTGAATCACTTTAATGGGAGGATACAGGCTCTTCGGGGAAAAAATGGATGAACACATTTGAAAAATACAATATTTACAAAATTTAATGTTTTAGTATAGAATTATTGAGAAAATATTCTCAAATTATTATTAAATATTTAAAGTCATGTCTGCTACATATTTCAAATAAAATTGCATATTAAAATAACAGTGTGTCTTACTAAGAAAATAAGAGGGAAAGTGGCTCTTGGGTGAACATTTGAATCAATAATTTATTTTAGATATTTCCTAAGAAATGTTTGATATTTGAATTTTAAGAAACAAACCATTATCAAAAGTTGTTACTTAGCTAGAACCAGATATTTATCATTGTTTAAGCTCTATGGCAGCATACGGCTTGAAAGTCTAGGCAGCGAAAACAGCACCTAATGTCACTGCAGTAGCAGACTGTTGAAACAGAGGAGGTGGTTGTCAGAGGAGCCAAGTGTTCTTGGAGGACAGGACACCGCTCTGCTAATGCATCACAATATTGCACCAAGGGCTGGCACTCCCCACCTTCCAATCTAACCTTGCTTCCAGTTTTCTAGGAATGCTTCTACCTCAAACTTGACCTTTGAGTTTACAATACCTGTCCAAACAGTTTGATATGCCTGCATTCATTTTCATTTCATTCTAGGATTGAGTTTTGTATAAATTCTTTCAAGGACTCATTTTATCCTTCAATAGTGTGTTGTGTAATCTCCCATGATTTTGTGTATGATCTAGCATTTCTTTTACTTTTGATTGTATCCTTTTTACTGCAATCAGATAGAATGGATAGGATTATTTCAATTGTCTTATATTGTTAATTCTTGTATAGCTCTATGTTGTAATACATGATCTAGTTAGAAAAAGTCCCTGGCCTGCTGAGAACACCGTACATTTGTAGCTTTTGGATGGAATAATCCTTAGATGTCTAGTAAGCCCATTTGCCCTATATTATTTAATGTGCATATTTCTGTTTATCTATTTTTTTGTTTTTGATTTTGTTTTTTGTTTTTTTTTTTTTTGTTGGGAATACTTGTCAATTGGAGAAAGTGAGGTATTGAAGTCACCCGCTAATATTATGTTAGAGTTGATGTGTGAGCATCTGTGCTCAGCGTTCCTGTTTCAAATTTCAGTATCCACGTGCTGAATCACTCACTCACTCAACGTGGAGTGGTTCTTATATGTTCTCACATATGTTGGCTTAAAGTTCATTTTGTCAGGTATTAGAACAATGATAACTATTTCCTTTGCCTATTTCCTCTAACTATTTCCTTTAACTACCTAGTTCCATTCTTTACTCTAAGGTAATATCTGTCTTTTGCATGCATCTTGATGAGATGCATTTCTTGGAGGCAACAAGTAGATGGTTCTTCATCTTTAATCCTATCTAGTCATCTATGTCTTCTGACTGGGGAATTGACATTGTTAATATTCAAAGATGCTGACGAAAGTGTGTTGATGCCTATCATTTTGTTGATTTTGTAGTGTTTATTCTCCTCCTCCTCCTCCTCCTCCTCCTCCTCCTCCTCCTCCTCCTCCTCCTCTTCCTCCTCTTCCTCCTCCTTCTTCTCTCATACCATTGTTCTGGCATGGTTTATTCTTTCTTTGGCCTCAAAACTGGGTGGTCTTCTCTTCCATCCAAAGGATGCTGTCAAGTACCTTCTGTGGAACTGGCTTGGCGTTCATGAGTTCCTTCTGTATTTTTCCTAGAAAAATTTTATGTTTCCTTCAATTATAATAGAAAGATGTTTCAGTGTAGAAGTCTTGTGTTGAAAGTTGTTGTTCTTCAGAACTCCAAATACATCATTTCAAACTCTTCTGGTTTCTGAAGTTTCAGTCAAACAATCGGCTGTTCTTCTGATGGGCCTGCTTTCTATGTGACTTGGTATTTCTCTCTCTCCACTTTGACTACATTTAGTATTTTGATTGCAGTTTGATGATAAGATCTCATTTTCTGTTTCTGTCTACTAAATTCTTCTGAATCTGGATTGTCATTTCTTTTCCTAACTCTGGGAAGTTTTGTTATGATTCTTTAAAAACAAGTTTTAATTGCCATTAGAATGAAATTTTCTTTTTTCTGTACCTTTACTGTGTGAAGAGATTTGGCCTTTTCAGTGTGTCAAATACTTTGGAATTCCCCTTAGTATCTTACTATTATTTCATCTTCATCATTGTATGACTGTTTGGGCTCCTTTACCTAGTTCTCAAGCTCAGATATTCTATTCTGCCTCTCCTTGGTTGATTTTATTAGTGAGACTTTCTACTGGTGAGTGCTTTTTATTTGGCTTATTGACTTTCTCACTCCTCTCATTCGAAATTGGGTTTTCTTTGGCGTTTCTGTCTCTTTGTTGTGCTCCTCTTCCATATCCTGCATCATCTCATTTCATTCAGCTGCTTGTGTTCCTGCTAAGAGACATTACCATCTTTGATTTCCTTGACAATACTTAAAGTCATGCTTCAGAGATCTCTATCTGGGATTTCACCTAAATTTCTCACTAGATGCTATTACTGTAGTAGGATTAGTAATTTTGAAGCTGTTATGTTTTCTTTGTTTTTTATATTGTTTGTGTTACTGCATTGGAGTGTATGCTTCTGAGGTAATGTTGTTGCCTAAAGTTTTTATCAGCTGTTTTCTTTCAGTTGCAATTTTTAGATAGAACTTTGTGGTATAGTTGAGGTACATAATTCAGAAGCCATTTCTTCAGTCCAGGAGCTCAAGATGCTTGGTGCAGACCCTATATTATTTTCTGAGCATAATATTAATTATGAGATGTACCATAGCTACTTTATATTACCACTGTACAAATGTTATTCTAGTTAGTTAACAACAGTGGTCCTTCTGTCCATAAATAGTATGAAATATTGGAGTTTTAGTTAATAAGATTTGGATTGAGAAGGAGGTATATGGGGATATGAATAAATATTAGATAAAAAGTAATAAAATCAAGATGGGAAAAATAGCTAAGGGGGAGAGGTAAGGGTATTGTTAGGAAACACAACTTTTAAAAATTGTAAAAGTGATGATTATAATCAAAAGGTAAAAAGAAGAAAGAATAAAGATGAGAGAAAGATGGACATAGGAGAATATATGCAGTATGGTAAAGAGTGTAGAAGAGAGTTCCATGTGCTAGATTGAGTACAGAAACATACAGAGCAACCCTAAGATCTAACAGCAATATTCAGACAAACCACTGAGGCATACTCATGAATGAATTGCTGGTACAACTGCCCTAAGTTGAAAGGGAAGGTCTTATCTTAGATCTCCCTAGTTCTACTGGGCTCTACTTACTGCTGTGGTGGGGAGGAGCATTGATCTCTGCAGCCTCAATGTTTTGTGTTGTTCTGGCAAGTGGAGAGGGAAGGTTCAAGTCCTCTCCTTGTAGTTCACCAAGAACTTGACACTCTATTGTGGCATATTCTATTCCTGCCCTTCCCTTACAGTTATTACTGCTGTCTCCTGGAAAGCTCAATTCAGTCAAGTGGTGCCAATTTGAGAGGGCTTACAGCTGTGCTCCCATTCTTAGCTCCCCACCTGCTTTCCAGTAGCAATTATTCCTGGCTTGATAAATTTATGCCCAGACCTTGTCTCTTGGAGAATAAAAATGTATTATCTTGACTATTTTCTTTCACTGAGTTTCAGTGGTGAGGTTTCTAATCTGCCATCTTACCCAGAATTCTTAGATTTGATAAAAGAGCAAGAAATATTTTCTTTTTTTTTTTGTTTTTTGTTTTTTTGTTTTGTTTTGTTTTTCGAAACAAGGTTTCTTTGTGTAGCCCTGGCTGTCCTGGAACTCACTCTGTAGACCAGGCTGACCTCGAACTCAGAAATTCACCTGCCTCTGCCTCCCAAGTGCTGGGATTAAAGGTGTGCACCACCACTGCCCAGCTCTATTCTTCACATTATAATGAGTGTTTATACTATTCTTTTCTCAGAAATAAGCAAAATATAGTGATCCCTTGTAATGCTTAATGCTGATTTTTAACAGGGCTTAGAATCCACTAGGAGACAAGCCAGTAGGCATCCCTGTAAAAGAGTATATTATATTAGCCTTTAAGTATGTCTGTGTATTGGTTACTTTTCACTTGCTGTGATAAAACATGCCATGATCAAAGCAATTTATAGAAGAGTTTATTTGGATGTACTCTTCCAGGGAAATAAGAGTCCATTATGGTACAGTGGAACTCCCCTCCCCTGCTTAAAAAAAAAAAAAAATCACAATTACAATTCTATAGAAATCTGGGAAGTGAGTCTTCAAGATAATTTGGAGGATTAGAGATAGAGTTATGTTTTATCATTCCAAGAAGCTATGTGTACCTAGCCACAAAAGCATACCATGAAGAAGAATTTGTGAAGATGTCTATGAAAATTTGCTGTGAGAGACCAGAGACAGGTTAAGAGCACTAATTGCTCCTGCAGAGGGCCCAGATTTAACTCCCGACATGCATATGCAGCTTATAACCATCTGTAGCTTTAGTTCCAGGGCAACCAAAGCCTTATTCTGACCTTTGAGGGCACCAGATATACAAACATATATGTAGGTTCATGCACATAAAATAAATACATTTTTAAAAAATCGTAAAGAAAACAAAAAAGCTATTGTCTCTGAATAAAAACAACCTCTGCGAATTTATAGCTCAAGTTTTATAGATAGATCTGAGACCATAGTTGACCAACACCAGTAGTCAAGAAGAAAGCTATTCGTGGAGAAGAATGTTATAGCCTCTACCAGGCATATCCTTCTGTCTGTCTCTGACTATCTGTGAGAAAGAACTCTATGGAATTATAGACTCTATGCTGTATCTACTTTCCAGTGTCATGTAAATTCTTCTCTCGGCCAACTTAGAAATAACTAAATTTTACACTTGAAATTAGTAAATAGCATAGAAAATACCTAAAACTTTACATTTATTTCAAATCATATTTGTATGTTTATATTTGTGTGGATGTGTGCCATGTGTGTGGTTGGGTGCTCAAAAAGGCCTGGCAACACCAGATCCTGGTGAGCTTGAGTTACTGGTAAGTTATTTGACTTAGGTGCTGGGAATTGAACTTGGATGTCAAGTGTCCTTATTCACTGAGCTATGGCTCCAGTCTCAAGAAAATCCTTTTCAATAAGCTTTTCTTAAAGTGTATTTTCACTGACTTTCAGGGCAGCAAGTAACATAGCACATCTTCTACTATTAAACAATCCTGTGACCCTGCAAAAGTCATACTAATTTCAAATGTAAAATTTAGTTATTTCTAAGTTCATCAAATTGAGTGACTACACCAAAAGTCAGGGCTAGTATATTTCCATTACACCAGAAATACCCAGTGTGTCCATTTATTCCTAATTCCTGTTACCTAGTCTGTTTCAGAACACCATTCATCTACTACCTATAGCTGTGGGGTTGTTTTGCTTTCTCTGATTCTCTGAGTACATTTGTCTTTTATACTCACACACAAATCATAAATATGAATTCTTACTTCTTTTTGTAGAATAGCCATATTATTCAAAATGCTGCATTTGCCCTTTAAAACATATATCTGCATTCCTGATCTAATTCTGATTAGCGAGTGTAGTGGTTGATTAAGTATGGCTCCTATAAACTCATATGTTTGAGTGCTTGGCCCATAAAGAGTGACACTGTTAGGAGGTGTGGCCTTTTTGGAGTAGGTGTGGACTTGTTGAAGGAAGTACATCACTGTAGGGACTGGCATTGAAGTCTCCTATGCTCTCCTACACTGTGTGACAGACAGTCTTCTCCTTGCTGCTTGAAGATCAAGAGGCAGAACTCTCAGCTCCTGTTCTAGCACCATGTCTGTCTGCATGCTGATAAGTGTTATCATGTTGATAATGAACTAAACATTTGAAACTATAAGCCAGTGGAAATTAAATTTTTTTGTTTTTGTTTTTGTTTTGTTTTGTTTGTTTGTTTGTGTTTTTGTTTTTATAAGAGTTACCATGGTCATGGTGTCTCTTCATAGCAATGAAACTCTAACTAAAATAGTGAGGAACGTTTTCTTGTCATTGTTTGGTAAGGTATCCCCAATAGCACACAAGATCCCACTGGACAAGTAATTTTCATTAAGATAAGAGAAATTCTTTTCTCCTTTTTCCCCTTGTGGATTTAGGGATAAAACACAGGGACATACATATGAAGCAAGTACTTTAGCCCTGAGCAATGTTCTTAACCCTATGCTAAATTAATTTGCTTTTTAGGATTCACTTATTTCTGATAAAATATTATTTTTTTTCTAAATATCATTTATAATTCCTAATTTTTTATTTTATAGGAATTGAATTCAGGGATTTATATTTACTATGTAAAAACCTTACCATTGTACAATACCCATGGCCCTTTTTAAGTATTTTTTTTTTCTTTTGAGAAAGTTTCACCAAGTTGCCCAGGTTGGCATTGAACTCAAAGTGATCCAGGCAGGTCTTAGAATTGAGACCCTGCTATGTTAGCTTCCCAAATTTCTGGGGTTAGAAATTGATGCCACCAAGCCCAATTTATATTTCATTTCAAGTTAGTTTATTTTCTCATTTTTGTTAGAAAAAAATGATAAGACGTGGAAATAAACTTGAATGTATAACATATATGTCATTCATAGAAGACAAGCCATTTTATTTCTATTAGACCAGAAAATGGAAAAACATCTTTTAACAATCCTCGAACTAATGGCACATTTTAATTCATAATTCCCATAGTAATTCTTGTAGCTGTGATGGTTGTGCCCATCGGACTAGACGAACATCAAAGTATGACTTGAATGTATGAGGAGAACAGATTTTAAGGAAGAAAGCAATTTAAATTAAATAATATGTTCAAAAAAATGTGTTCTGGCTATAAGATTAATGCAAAATGAGATTTTATATTTAAGTTGAACATTGTTTCATAAGAATAGCTTATTTTCAACCAAAGTGGAATTTGAATTGAGCTTTTAATCATTTTTGAATTAAATATATTTAAATTCAGATTTTTTGTTTTTGTTTTTGTTTTTATTCTAGTTAACTATAAAATTGGCTTTGGGGCTTTCTGTTATTCCTCTAAGTAGGAATCAGATTCTCTCCTTTATTTCTCTAGATTACTAATCCTATAAAATCACAGAATCTATTTATCCATGAAGACATGGAACTTGAGGCAGTGCAGAGCCAAACAGACTCACATATCTGTTCCTGCCAAATATATGACCCATGACCTGGCAAACTCAGCATCATCTTAGAGTGTTTGGTAAGTCCCATCACATGCCTACTGAACCCCATTTTGCATTTGCACAAACAATAGCATTTGTATTTTGATGAAGTCCAATTTATCAAATTTCCATTTATGCTTTTGGTGTCAAGTCTAGTAACGCTTTTACTCTAGATTGTAAATGTTGTACATTGTAAGTAAAATTTTATAATCATATTTTAATTTCTAATCTATCTGAATCAATTTTTAAATAAAATATGAGACAGAGACAATTCAAGCCTGTCTTTCTTTCTTCAAATTGCTGTTGCACCTTGGTGGGAAATTGGTAGAATACATACATGTTTTTAGATTCATGTCCACTTGGTGTCTCTTGTAAGTGTGCATCGCGTGAGTGAGTGCAGGTGCTTTGAAGGACAGAAGAGGGTATCAGATGATCTGGAGCTTGAGTTACAGGCAATTGTGAGCTGCTTGATGTTGGTGATGGGAACTGAATTCAAGTCTTCTAGAATAACAGCAAGCATGCTTAACTACTAGGCTACACCTCCAACCAAAGATATTTATGTCTCCTTTTGGCTTTTCTATACCTCTCCATTGATTTATATGTCTAGCCATCCTTGAGCACCATAGGATTGATTATTATAACTGTATTAAAATTCAGCAGTTTATTCCTCTCACTATGCCCATATTTTTCTTTCTCAAAATAATATTAAATATTTTAGATTATTTGCCTTTCTTTATAAATTTAAAAATACTCATATCTATATCTGTAAAAATATCCTACTGGGATTTTGATAGAAATTTTATTAAAGATATATCAATACAAAGAAAATTAAGATCTTACTGTGCTGAATCTTCTAGTCCATTGTTTCTTCCTTTACTTAGATATTTGGTTTCTTTGAATATCTTGTTCATGGCCAGTATAAAGAGCTGTATATCTTAATATTTAATTTCATGAGCAATTGTACATGCTAGTGTATTTTCAGTTTTTTCTGGGTACATATCCATTTATGGTATTAAAAATATCTCCAATGATTTTGTACATTTATCTTATATCCTACAATCTTATTTAGATCTGTCTTTAGTCTTGAGATTTTTATGATTCCTTGGAATTTTCTCTACAGATTAATCGTGTCACCTATAAATGGCTCCAGTTTGTTGTCTCCTCTCTTCACTTTAAGCTGTGCTGGTGCGGCATTGCACGGAGCAGTAGCACCCGTGTCCTTTCACGTTGTAGTGTATCACTGAAGGGAGCTAGGGCGAGAACTCAAGCAGAGCTGGACCCTAGAAGTAAGCCCTAGTGCAAAGGCCATGGAGGGGTACTGCTTACTAGCTTGTTCCCTGTGTGTTAGTCAGCCTACTTTCTTTTATAACCTACAACCATGCCCAGAGGTATCACCACCCACAAGGGCTTGGGCTATCCTCCATCAATCACCAGTAAAGAAAATGCCTTACAGTCTTTCCCAAAAACTTATCTTATGAAAGCATTTTCTCAGTTGAGGTTACTCCCTTTCCAGTGACTTGAACTCATGTCAAGTTGACATAAAATGAGCCAGCACAATCATGGAATTTCTCTTTCTTAACTATGGTGGATCACATTAATCAGTTTTTGAATTCTAAACCAGCCTAACATTTTTGTAGTAAACTTTACTTAGTCATAGCGTGTGATTATTTTATTGATGTCTGGATTCTAATTTTTAATATTTGTTCAAGATACTTGCATCTATATTTATGAGTGATATTAATCTGTAAGGTTTCCTGATGCTATCAATATGGTTTTGGTATTAGACTAAAATCAAACCTTTGAAATAAACCGTTCCTTTCTCTTCTAGTTTTTGCGAGAAAATTGATATTTATTAGTTCCACTCAAAGTTGGTAAATTTCTCTGGTGAAACCATCTATGCTGTAGGGTATTTCTCCTTTGACATTTTTAAGTTACAGTTTCAAATACCCTGGTAACTTCAGTAGACTTCAATCCCTGTTTAATTTTTAGATGCCCTGTGGTAGATTTTGTACTTTCAGGGAGTCAGTATGTTTCATTTAAGTTGCTGAATTCAAGTGTGTGATTTCTGTATTATGCCTCCCCATCTTTCCAGCATCTGTGGTTATCACCTGATTCAGGTCATCTGCATCTTCTCTCTTTTTTTTGTCAGTTCTCTTAGGGGTTTGTCAATATAATTGATCTGTTAAAAACCAACTCATGTGCATTGATTTTCTCTGTGGCTTTCATTTACATGATTTCTGTTATCCTATTTTCTTCTTTATTGCTGCTTTGCTTATTTGGCTTTTGCTTTTCTAAAAATAAATCTTGGTGAAAGCTTAGACTTGAGACTGCTGCTGTATTCTAATACATGGATTTAGTGCTTTAAAGTTCTCTCCCAGTGCTGCTTTAGCATGGATTTTAATACACTGCATTTATTTTAATTCAGTCTAATGTGTTTTTATTTCTGTCAACATTTCTGCTTTGAGTCATGCACCATTTCTTAGTGTTTGCTTAGTTTCTAAGAGTTTGGGAATGTTCTTGTTAAATTCTGGTAACCCTGATTCCACAGGGAGAACAATATTCTGTATAATTTTATTTCTTTTCAATGCATTTCCATTTCTTTTGAGTCACTTAACAAATTAAAGATAACCTCAGAGAATACTAAAATGCATCCATATCACATTAAGAGATGAAAATAAAGTCACTTCCTTTTGGACTAATTGGACTGTGACTAATTTACCTTTGCCTTTCATCGGTCTATAGTCCATGGTTACTGACCCATCTGTGAGCTCTCTGTTGGAGTCTGCTCTGTCCTGGTTATACCTGTCTCTGAATGTCTGTGTCTGAATCTGAGCCTATCCCCATGTCTGGTCATGAAGAGGATGATGTTCTGTATTTGTTTAACAGCACAGAAAACACAGTATGGAGGAGGATTCTTTACAAAAATTCTTAGCAGAGTTTTACAAGGGAAGAAACATAACTGATCCCATCTGACTCACAATAGCAGACAACACTGCAAACACATGCAATTAAGCTATCTCTATATTACTTAAAAAATATATGGTGGTTATTTCTTTTAAAGTTACTTTCAACCTGTTGGGTGTTTTCAGCTAATGATTACCACAGCATACACATACACACATACTTGATCTGGGTTAGGGTCAAGAAACGTACATAATTTAAGATAAGAGCTAAGCATTTTTCTTAGGTTGCAAAGGCTGACTATATGACAAATCCAAGGCAAGTACAGCAGGCTATATTCTTCTCTTAAAGGTAGGTTAAATTTGAACAGGCTGAGTACACAATAGGAGGGCAGGTTAAGTACACAGTCTTCCAAGAGCTCAAGGGGTATTAGTAATTTTTGCGGAGACGTCTGCCAAATGTTGTCTTTGGGGGAGTGTTCAAGAAAGATTTTCACAAAACATGTATCACAACATTGTTCTGTGAACTAGATATTGATTATCTTTGTACACATTTCACTAACATTTGTTGAATGGAATTTTCATAAAATAATCTACAGATTGATTAGATCACATTGACCCTTGGGGTGTTTCCTAATTCTTGTTGATTTCTGACTTTGTTCTCAGTTGCTGATACAGTGTTGCAGTCTCCAGCTATATGAAGAATTTGCTTATTTTCCTTCAGTGTTACCAGTCTTACATCGTGTATTACACTACTCTGTGGTTTGCTGTGTTCATTTTAGGATTGCTTCTCATGGATTGATCCCTTTATCACTGTAATAATCTTTCCTGTCTCTGGAAGTTTTCTTTGATGAAAGCTCTATATTTTCTTTTCTTTTAATGATTCATTATTTATGTTTGTGTGTGTGTATTTCTGCATGAGTTCATGTGTATCACAATCTACTCATCTTATTATGGTTGAAGTTAAATGCATTGCATAATCTAATCACTTTGAAACCACTCTGTCACTCTCCAGCTCTCTAGCTTGCCTTAATCATTCCTCCACATAGAAGACCATGTAAGAATAGTCTGATATAAAGATAAAATGTAGAAGGGCCATTAAACTACCCACACCTTTCTAAACTCCCTTTCTCAAGTCCTGATATGAGACACAGAAAACAGAAACTTCCAAAACATCTACTCTCTCCATACCCCAGAACACCTAACACACACGAGAGCCTTGCTACATGTGAGGCATTCTACCCACCTCTTCCTGTGCACCAATTCTTATAAAGTTAATGTTTTCAAAAAATAAGCCTAATGCTCAGAGAAGTAAAGATTATAGAGATCATGACTCCACTGGGTTCAGAGTCTGGTGTATATGACTAGGAGGCAGAACTTCAGTCTGTCACCCACAAAATCAAAGAGTTTGGCCTTGGCAGTTTCTATGTATCTCTCAGTCCCTCGTGTACCACTTTCTGTGTAAAGATCCAAGTTCATGACTCTTTCTCTTACACATATGATTTTAAAAGACCTCCTGTTTGCTTTGCCTGGTACCTCACTCACCCTTTTCAACCCATCTTCCACAGGCTGCTCAATTATCCTCCTAGAATATATTTCCCCCATTTTATTCCTAATAAAGTGATCCTTGTAAGGTCCACTCAAAAATATTTGTGTTAAAGTTGCTTTTCTAAATATTGTTTTACTTCATAATGTGAAGATATCCTTTTTCCTTCTATGTTTCCTCAGAACCCTGAAGATTATTCCTAATTTAGAGCAAAATGTTAGCCATGTTTACCTCAGACTTGCAAGGAAATAGGGTGACATGTTCCACTGTGCATTGAAGTATCAGAATGGCTTAGAACAAAGGGCATGAGATGGGTGATCTTGGACTTGGGTTTAACTCTGACATGCACTTACTTGTGCTACTTCCCACAACTCAATTGCATCATCTGTATGATTTGGATAAGTAGGACCTTCATTTTAGAAGATTGATGTGAATATTAAGTGTGAAAGTGTTAAGCACCCATCAACAATTGTGGCTCATGATCAGCAGGATCAGTAAGTATTGGTCATGGTGAGCATCAATCCTCATGGTTAGATTTCCACCGTTAAAAAAGGCATGGCTGAGCAGGTGGTTCAGTGGTGAAGATGCTTGCTGTACAAGTCTGAAACCTGAGTATAGAGACCAAGAACCCACACAGAAAGTGGCCTTTGTAATCCCCAGTGCTCTGGGCTATGGTTGCTATGGGCAGCCAAAACAGTGGGGTTTCAGTCCTGTCTCAAAAGTAAGCGAGTGAGTGAGTAAATGCATAAATAGGTAGGTAGGTAGATAGATAGATAGATAGATAGATAGATAGATAGATAGATAGATAGATAGATAGGAAATTGAGAAAGGTCTACCTCTGGCCTCCAGATTGTCCTCATAAGCAAAAGAACCTCCCTATGTCCCCTCCCACACACACACCAAATTAAAATAAGACAAAAAGGCATAAGGCACAGGCCTGAGGTCTGGGAGAGTAGATTTTGCAATACATCTTTTCGCGGAAAAGTCTTTTATTAAGAGTCTTTATTTTCTTCCCCAACTTTTTCTTACATTGATCAGTTCTTGTGAGTTATCACATTTTGGTTCGGTAATCATACAAAGAGGACACGGTTGGACAGAAGATTTGAGGAGCTGAGTATGTGAACATATGTAACATTTATAATTACCGAGTTTCCCTAGAACAAACTTCTTTTAAAATTTACTTTTCTCATGAGTTTCTGTGTTTGATTTTTGTTTCCTTCCTGTTATGTTTATTCCAGCTTCCCCAAACTTCACTAAGTTGGCTTGACTTACACTCCTCAATGTATATAACTTTAAAGGCCAAAAGTCTCTAGAATATCATGAAAATTAGATTTTTTAAAAAAAAATATTAAATTTTCCCATCATTTGGATTATTTATGAGTCAGTGATACTTTCCAGCTTCTGATTCAGAGAACTCATGACCAACTGTGGCCTTGGATAAAGTACTGATCTTTCTCGCTGTAATGTGCCTTGCTTAAGTTGAATAATTCAGACAAGCAAGAGAAAGCTTCACCTTGTTCGGATAATCATGTAGAGAGACTCTTTTTATATTATAATTTCACCCTGAATTCACCTAGCAGCTTATTGTGAAAAAAGAAAAGGCATTCAGTGTATCCAAGGTCAGCAAGTTTGAATCAATTATCACAGAAGATTATTTGTGCTAATGTGTTTACATGGCAGGCTCTCTTCTTCTGAAGTATTTCTGAGGTTCAGAAATGCTTTTCATTTACAAATTAAAAAAAAAAATAATTCTCCCAGCCACCCACACCCCTGAGTGTGCTGCAGTAACGGGGGGGGGGGGGGTTGTCATTATTCCCAGGCAAATGCTAATTCGCTCACTTTAAAATGGTAGGAAAGCACAGACTATGAAATGAATAGATTATTCTGATCGTGCAGTAAAGGTGATATCTAATTAAGTTCCATATATTTTAGTTTTATAAAAAAAAAATTTTGAGAGGATCTTCCCATGCAGCTATAACTAACACCTCTTACACAGCATGGTCAAAATACAAAGTATATACTAGACAGTAATACTATTTTGCTTTCTTATTTGCTTTAAAAAAAATGTATATAAAAACGGAATAACACTCCATTATTCTTCTTGCTATGCTATTCTGTAGTTGTTTTGAGCCAGGGTCTTGGTTTGTGATGAAAACTGGTCTCAGATTCAAGATCTTCCTGCCTCTACGTTCTAAGTTTTGAGATGGCCTTGACCACCATGTCCAGCTCCTCCACTTATTTTGAAAAAGCATCTTCATCATATACTGTACCTGGTTTCTTGGTTGACCCAACAGCTAAAATGTTACCACATTAGTATCTTTGCACATTTTTTTTTTTTTTTGCTTATTCACAAACTTATAGATTTTTCACAACACAAAGGAGAATTTCATTTGGATTTTCATTTTAAAAATATCAATATTTAAAAAGTCATTATCATCAGACTGGTAAACATCTCCTCAAAATAAAATATTGTCTCTCTTGTCTTCTGCTTGTGTTTGCTGATTTTTACTATTGCAGCGTTGTCTTGGCAGGTTTAACAATAGTGCTGTCGTTTGGAATCAGACCTTCTATATTTTAAAGATTGTAAAGATGTATGTGTCTGAGAGTTTTCCCTGATGTTTGCTTGTGCTTCGTGTGCATGTCTGATGTCCATGGAGGCCAGAAGAGAGTATTAGATCTGATTCCCTGGAACTGGAAATATGTAGAGTTGTGAGACACTATGGAGATGTTGGGAACCAAACCTGGGTCCTCTACCAGCAAATGCTCTGTAACACTGAACCATTTCTCCAGACTCTGAATGGAACCTTTTAAAAGCTTGTTTTGATTGGCAATAGCTACCAGGTTTCACTTACAATCCAACCACCTCACTAGAGTCTGTCATTGGTTCTCACTCAGATTTTTCTTTTCTCTAGAATCCAGGTGTATATCCTTGTTTCTTCCTCTCAGTGTCTGTGCTCCTTATTCCCTTTTTTTCTGGATTATGTCCCAGTAGTGCCTTTAGAGCAGTGCCAGGTCTCACCAATGCCAGGGATTTCCACTATCTCGTAGGATGTAGTCCCGCTTTGGGAAGGTCCTCAGGTCTCTCTTTCCATTGCTTGAACCTAGGCTAACCTTCCCATGACAGCCCTGAGCACAACGTTGCATCTCCTCATGGACTGGGTGTTGTGTGTTGTTTTACTCTACTGCCTTTGCTCTGGGATCGGCCACTACCAGCTCCCACTCAGCTTCCCTTGAATCCTTGGACAAAACACATACACATAGTGTGTTTCTTTTCAACTTGCCTTATGCCACAATTGCTGAGCGCTGTTATTTCCCACCTGGAAAAGCATGTCCTTAATAATATTTTTATCTCCGCTCCTCCCACCTGCCCAAAACGTCAGTGGCTAGTCCCACCTAGACCCTGTCAAACATTCCTGGCTACCGGCCTGTAGTACTGGCCACAGGCCCCAGCTCCTGCCTTCCATCACCCAGACCTCACATGGTTTCTGTGTTCTTCTCCCTCCAAAGCATGGCAAATTTCCTCCTCTCTTCCCTTGTATCTGCCTTTCTCCTGGGACCAGGAAGTCCTGCCTATACCTTCTACCCAGCAATTGGCTCCTGGCTTTCTTTACTGACAGATCAGGAACTAATTGGGGAACAGGACCTTAGCATCAGAACCGCCCCCTTCAACTGGGGTTGTTAAGGAGGTTGAACAGCTCTGTGGTTTGTGGGCTCTTAAGGCGTGAAAGCATCTTCATTCTGCTGTTGTACACCAGCCAGCCTACCCTACTCTCATAATAATGACTCGGTTAATCCACATTCTCTCTTATATCGATCACAGTAGAAAATCCTGGTAATTTTACTGAGTCTGTCAGCTCCTCTCTTGTATCTTTCAATATCATAGTTCTCTTTATTCACAATTCCTTTTTCTGTAGCCTGCAGTGGTGTTCTCTAATTTAAATAATACACACGTCCTGTTTAAAGGGGACAAATAATTCCATAAATGATGCCAGATTTTTATGGTTTTACTTAAATATGTACAAATAAAATATTGTGCAAATAAACTAGGGGCGTTTTTGTTTTTATATCTGCAAACCCAGCCTGAGGGAGGCACAGGCGGGAAAGTTATGTTGCCAAGGTAAGCCTGATTTTTAAACTGAATCTATAAAATACATGTGAAATATTCCACCTTGGTGATATTTAAATGATCACTGCCTTGGCTATATGAATATATTTAATGTATGATAATTCTATTTATTTTTTAATTTTGGAGGCATTGCTCTGTTTTCCATGGCATCTGCACCATTTCACTTTCCCACAAGCAGTCAGTCCCAAATTTCTCTGCATTCTCTTCAATAAGGTGCTCTTCTCTGTTTGCATTGTAGCACCCCGACGAGTTTGAGCTCTGCTTGGCGTGAGTTCCTGCATGAGTGACGCTGAGCATCCTGACATGGATGTCTTGGCCAGCTGTGCAACTTTTTTTCAGAAATCCTCTCCGGGTTCTTTGTGCAGACCGCAGCCTGATACTTTTTGTTCTTACCTCTGCTTTTGCTTCTATAGCACTCGAATATAGACTATTCATTTGAATAAGAAGGTTCGAAAAAATTATTTTAATAACCCAGTACTTTGAATGCTATTTCAGAAAAATAAGTCTTCATACTTATCCAGACTTTGGAAATAGCTAATTCTCAAAGGCTGAGCTGAATGAACTATCATCCTCTAACTCAGTACGTGGATTTCTTCAAGTCAGATGAAGAAGACATCCCAATCTCATTGACTTTAAACATTTTTGAAGAATTATTTTTCCTTTGTGTGTTTGAGTGTTTTATTGCATGCATGAATACATACCATATGTATGCCTCATGCCTAGAGGTCAGAAAAAGGCATAAGAGCCCTTGGAACTGCAGTTACAGGCACTTTTGAGCTTCCATGTGAGTACTAGGAGTCAAACCTGAGTCCTCTTTGAAAGCAACAAGTGGTCTTAATGTGTGCCATCTCTTCAGTCCCCTTAATTGTTTACTTTTTATGTACTGATCTTGGAGGCTGGGTGGCAAGTGCTAATGGCATGGGTTTGTGTGTAGAGGTCATAGGATGACTTACAGGAGGAGTATGTTTTCTCCTTCTACTATATGGGTTCTAGGCACCAAATACAGGTCACCAGGATTGAATGGCTAATGTTTTTACCTGCTGAGCCCCAGTCCCTTATCTACTTGATATGAATTGCTATCAGCACTACTGTTGTTGAAAGTGAAGACACAAATAAATGTCTCTTTAGATAGGCATGTCTGTATCCTTTTAATCTGTTTGATAACTCAGTTTTCTCATAGATTTTTTATTTTAAGTTTATATACTACATAGCAGTTTGTTTGTACAATGTAAAATGTACAATGTAAAAAGAATAACCCTTAGGAGTGATTTATTGAAGTAATAAAGTAGGTCATTTTTCTTATAACAAAGCATAAGGTAATTCAGTTTTCTGTCTTTCTTTTTTTTTTTTTAATTTTATTGTTTTGTTTTGCTTTTTGATACTTTATTTACATTTCCAATGTTTCCCCTTTTCTGGGTCTCCTCTTTGGAAACACCCTATCCCCTCTCCCTCCCCGTCTCTATGAGGGACATCCACCTCCCACCCACCTGCCCACCCATCCCCATATTCCCACCTTGACATTCCCCTTTACTGGGGCCTCTAATACCCTCAGGCCCAAGGGCATCTCCTCTCTCCCTGATGGCCATCGAGGCCATTCTCTGCCACATAGGTGGTCCGAACCATGGGTCCATACATGTGTATTCTTTGGTTGGTGGTCCAAACTCCAGGATGACGGGGGGGGGGGGAGGTCAGGCCCATTGACACTCTTGCTCCCTCCATGGGGCTGCAAATTCCTTCAGCTCCTTCAGACCTTTCTCCAACTCC